>LPNX010799478.1:1386-11558 GCA_001517045.1 Pseudotsuga menziesii | reverse complement strand
CACACTCTCTCTCTCTCTCTCTCTCTCTCTCTCTCTCTCTCTCTCTCTCTCTCTCCGTAACCCTTACTAACCCTCTTTCTCAAAATCTCCCCCCTAATCATCCCACTAACTCTAACCCCACCTCCTCCTCCTTTATCTCTCTGTCTTCTTCTCCATTACCCTTACTAACCCCCTCTCTAACCTCTCTCTCTCTCTCTCTCTCTCTCTCTCTCTCTCTCTCTCTCCCCTAACACCTCCCTTGTTTCTTACTCTATGGCTACCCTTAAAACCCTATCTCTCCCTAAACATATTCCTACCCTCCCTACTCATAACTACCCCCTCTCCCTCTCCCTCTCTATATCCTACTCCCCCTACCCATAAATATTTTTCTCTCTTTGTCTTTATCACTCTTCATCACTATACAAATTACCAACCCTCCTCTCTCTCTACTCCACTCTATAATCCCACTTATCTATAACTTTTGTATACCTTCCTAAACACCTACCCCTCCCACCACTTTGATCTCTATATATTTGTCTCCACAAAACCCCTTTATCCCATGTTAATCTCTATCTCATTATCTCCCCCAACCTACTGCCTCCCTACATCTAATAACCCACACCCTTCATGTTTTAAATCCATACTCTTTTTCCCCCTCTCCCCTCCTCTGTCTCTCTCTCTCTCTCTCTCTCTCTCTCTCTCTCTCTCTCTCTCTCTCTCTCTCTCTTACACACACACCTAAAACCCTCCAACAACACCTATCTCCACCTCCCCTCTCTCCCAACCATCAAACACCACCTAGTTCCCATACTCTCTCTCTCACACACACACACCTTTTACTCCTATAAAAATAACCCCCCCTCCTCTCTTTCTCCTCTATATCTCTAAAACTCTTAGTAAGCATAACCCATCAACTCTCTCTCTCTAATTACACTCATATGCTCCCTAATACCCTCTACCCCCACTCTCACTCTGTCACCTCCTTACTCCTCCCCTATTTCTAACACCCCCTCAACCTATCTCTCTCTCTCCCCTCTTCCACTAAACATTACTAACACAGTCTCGTAATATTTCCTTCCCTACCCCTCCACATACATCTGACCCCATCACTCTCTACCTTGACCAATCCCCTAATACCCCCCCTCTCTCACTCTAACTCTCAATAAATATAACCCATCAACACTCTCTCCAATTTCACTCATACTCTTTATAATCCTCTCTCTCTCCATAAGCCCCTTTTTGTCCTTAATCACACTAATACTCTCCCAAATCTGATATCAAAACCACATTCTCTCTATCTCTCACTGATACCCCTACTCCTCCTGCTACAATTAACCACCATAATCTCTCTCTTGAGCCTCTCCTCTCTCACTATCTTCTCTCATCACTCCTCCCCTAATAACAACCCCACCTCATCCTATATCTATATCCCTCCCCTTTGAATTCTATCCCTTACTAACACCTAATCTCACCCCTATTTCTCCCACTACTCACCTTAGAACTAAACATAACCCTGACCTTTCTTGCTCTCTCTCCCAAACCCTTAACACCTAATCTCTCTCATGCTCTAACTTCCTTGAGATCACCCGTCTATTTCTACCTAACTCCCCTCCTACTCTTTCTATTGATAACTAGACCCTCCCCCTTTCCTCTCTTTCTCCCCTACTCCCCCCAAACCCTTATCTCATTATCTCTCATACTACCAATCATCATGCAACTTACTTCACCTCCTCTCTCTACCCCAACCCTATACTCACCATTCTCTATAGCTTCCATAATCCTTTGTAAACCTCTACCCCTACCATAACCCTAATATTTATCTTTTTTTCTTATGAACCCACATCATCCCCTCTACCCCTTTTTTAATAAGCATATGTGTCTCCCTCTCTCCCCTAATTACCCTCTTCCCCTACTCATCATCACAAACAACATCCATCCCTCATTACCTCTCTCTCTCTCTCTCTCTCTCTCTCTCTCTCTCTCTCTCACACACACACACACACACACACACACTTCATATCCTTTACTAACCCCCTCTCTCCTCCCCCTACTCCTCCTCCCCACACTAACCCCCATGTCCTGGTCTCTTAATATCCCTCTCCTTTTCAACCTATCCCTTACTAATCCCCTCTCTCTCCCCTATTACTCACCTATAGGTAACTCCCACCTCTCTCACAAAACCTTAAATCCCCATCTCTCTAACTTCTACTCCCCCTAAACATGTATCTCATTATCTCTCCTAATACCACTAATCATACCAATTAGGATACCACTCTATCTCTCTAATCCCATAATATACCTCTACTTCTTTATAAATTCCATAATCTAGTGTAATCCCCTACCCCTCCCACTACCCTTATCTTTATCTATTTTTCTTTTAAACCCATCTCATCCTCCCTACCCCTTTCCTCAATAGGATGTATATCTTCCTGTCTCCCCCAACCTTTGACTTCCCTTATTCCTCATCTCCCACACCCTCTCATCGTCATCCCTTGACTCTTTCTCTCTCTATCTCTCATCTCACTCAAACACCAAGATATACACACATAGATGTACACATACACACCTCTTCTCCCTAAATCTTATTAACTCCTCCCTCAGTATCTCTCTCCGACTCCTTCACCTGCCACCAACCAATCTCTATCTTTTTCTCTAACCATCACTAAACCATTCACTTATTCTCTCATCACCATACTCCATTTCCTACATTTATCCTCACCTCCTTTGAGTGTGTGCCTCTGCCTTCCTTATAATCGTTATTAGCCCCATCTCTCACTCTCTCTCCCATAATCCTCCATCTCTAACTAACCCCCATTACTCTCTCTCTCTCCCTTAGGCCCTCAAACCCCTCCTCTCTTTCCCACTCTCACTACAGCTAACCCCACACTCTCACTCCATATCCCACCTTCTACTCATTACCCATAACTAACACATTTATGTTCCCCTTCTCTCTTTGACTTCCCCTTAACCATAACCCTCTCTCTCCCTCAAACCCCTAATTGTAGCTCATTCTCTCTCTATTATTCTCTCTCTCACACACACTAATACCCATAAATATATAAATCTCCCCTTCTCTCTCTAAGCCTTACTAAAAGCCTCTCCCACTCTCTTCACACCCTACTCCCCCACTCAACTATAACCCTCACGACCTTCACTCTATATCAATTCCCTATTCCCCCTATCTAGAAACACCCCCCTCTCTCACCCTCTCTCTCTAATAATATTAACCTACACATAACCCCTACCTTTTAGTCTCTCTCTCCCGAAACCTTAACACCCTCACTACTCTCTCACATTATCACTACCCTTGAATCACTCCTATATCTCTTCAAGGCCCCAAACACCCCCACAAATCTCATTCCCCACTTGGTCCCTATGAGTGTGTGTGTGTGTGTGTGTGTGTGTATCCCTTCCCCCTAATTATTATTAACCCTATCTCTCACTCTTTCTCTCCCCTACACCATCTATAGCTATATCCCATTACACACACTCTCTCTCCCTCAACCCCCTCAATATACCCCCTATCTCTCACATTTTCACTAAATCTAACCTCACTCTATTCCACCAAGCCCCCTCCTACTCCCCACCCATATCCAACCCTCTCTCTTAAATCCCCATTCTGCTAACCCTCTCACTCTCTCTCCTAACTCCCTCCCCTAAAAAATTTAGCCCCCACATCTCTCTCTATATATTCTCCTATCATGTACCCTCGCTTCTCTCTAACTTCCCTAAGATTCTGTAAAACTCTGCCCCCCTCTCTCTCTCTCTATGTTACATACACCATTATACTCCTCCACCTACCCTTAACCTTCACCCCTGCCTCTCTCTTAACCCTATAACATATCCCCCACCCCCTTTCTCTATATATATATCTCTCTCACCTACTTCTCCCCTTAAAAGTTACCCCCCTTTTGTTTCTCTACCCTCATCTCCCTAACCCTTATTAACTTCCTATCTCACTCTTTCACCCCACTACTCCCTAACCTACCTCTAAAATCCCATCCTCTCTCTCTCTCTCTCCTCTTCTCCTAACCCTTATTGATTTCCTCTCTCGCTCTCTCTCTCTCACCAACCACCTAACACACCCCTTTCTCTCACACTATCACTATGCCTCACCCCCCTCTCTATTCATATCCCCACTCATGTTCTTGATAATTCCCTCTCTATTTATATCTCTCTTTCTCTCCTAATCATCCTCCCCCTACCCCTTATTACCCACCCTTCTCTTTCATCCCTAACCCCTAACATCGTTCATTCTCTCTCTCCCTCTCACACACACACCACTACTCCTTTCCTTACATTAACCCATTATTCTCTCTCTCTCTCTCTCTCTCTCTCTCTCTCTCTCTCTCTCTCTCTCTCTCTCTCTCTCTATGTCTATATATATCTCTTTATATCCCTTACTAACCCCCTCACTCCCTTTATCAACATCTACAAATCACCCTACCTTTAACCCCCATCTTGAACTCTTTCTCTCTTACACCTATTGCTACTAAACCTTATAACCCATTTTCTCACTCTCTTTATCCCCTAATCCTCCATCTACACCTAACCCCCACCCTTCACTCTCTCCAAAAATTCCTTAATACCACCCACTCTCTCTCACACTCTCACTACCCATAACCCCTTTTTCTCTCTTCATAACCCCACTCCTACTCTCCCTATTGAAAACCATACACATTTTTTCTCTACATCTCTATTTTCCCTAGCCTTATACCGCCCCTTCTCTTTAATTTCCCTAATATTCTAAAAAATCCTACCCAACTCTCCCAACTATGATCTCCATTTATCTCTCCATGATCCAACTCTTTGTCTCTCTCCCCCCACTCTCTCTTTTAGATACACACCACTATAACCACCTACTATTAACCACAACCTCTATCTCTTTCTCTCAACCCCCTAACACACCTTGAACCTCCCCATTATATATCTCTCTATATCACACACAATCCCTACTCTTCCCCTACAACTAACCCCCCTCATCTATCTCTCTTTGTATATCACTCCCTAAGATTTCCCATACTTTTAAAACCCCCTCATCATTCACACACACACACACCTATTAACCCTAACCCTTACTAACCCCCTATATAACTTTCTCCCTCCTTTATTCCTTCACCTACGCATAACTCCCACCCCTCTCCCTTAAGCCAATCCATTAACACTCCCCTCTCTCTTATGTATTCTCACTAAAGCTTACCCCTTTCTCTCCTTTCCTAACTACCATCCTACTATCATTACTCATAACTATCCCCTTTTCCTCATTCTCTCTCTCTCCTACTCCCCTTGGAGATAAACCCCCATCTCTCGCTCTCTCTCTCTCCTAATCCACCTGCTCTAAATTATTTCCTCTCTCTCTCTCTTTCTCTATATACCCCCACACTATACACCTCCTCTCTGAATTCCCTAATGTTCCTTAAACCCCTAACCCCATCTCCCCATTTCCATCTCTAACTCTTTCTCCCACCCAACTCCCTCCTTCCCTCTACCGCTAATCTCTCTCTCTCTCTCTCTCTCTCTCTCTCTCTCTCTCTCTCTCTCTCTTTGTGTGTGTGTGTGTGTGTATGCATGTCTATGTGTGTGTTACACACACACCCCTATAATCCTCCACCTACCCTTAACCTTAACCCCCCCTCTCTAACAACCCCATAACATAGCCCCCAACCCCATTCTTTATCTCTCTCTCTCACCTAATCCTTCCCTTTTAGGTAAACTCCCTTTTTTTTATCTCTGTCATGCTCTCCTTAACCCTTATTAACTCCCTATCTCACTCTTTTATCCCACTACTCCTCAACCTACCTCTAAAATACCCTCATGTCTCTCTCTCTCCACCCTCTTCCCTAACTCTTATTGATTCCCTCTCTCACTCTCTCTCTTCCTCAAACCACCTAACACACCCCTCTCTCTCTCACTCTTATTATTCCTAGCCCCTCTAACCCTTCATAACCCTACTCATACTCTCCATAATCTCCTCTCTCTTTATCTCTCTCTATCTCTCCTAATCACCCTTCCCCTACCACTTACTACCCACCCTTCTCTTTCTTTCCTAACCCTTAACATTGCTCTCTCTCTCTCTCTCTCTCTCTCTCTCTCTCTCTCTCTCTCTCACACACACACACACACACCTACTCCTTTCCTTACACTAACCCAATGTTCTCTTTCACTCTCTCCCTCCCTCTCTCTCTCACTCTTTCTCTCTCTCTATCTATCTAACCCTTACTAATCCCCTCTCTCACTTTCTCACATCATACACATCCCCTTACCTTTAACCCACCTCTTTCTCTCTTTCTCTATCACACCTATTGTTGCTAACCCTTACTAACCCCCTTTCTCACTTTGTTTATCTCATACTCCTCCACCCTCCACTCTCTCCCAAAATCCATTAATATTCCCCACTCTCTCTCACACTCTCAGTACCCATAACCCCTTTTTCTCTCTCCCTAACCCCCTTTCTACTCTCCTTACCCATAACCACACCCATTCTCTCTCTATGCCTCAACCTTATACCCCCTTTCCCTCTAAAATCCCTAATATTTAAAAAAATCCTACCCCACTCTCCCCACTATGATTTCCATCTCTCTCTCCATGGTCCCACCTCCTACCCCTTAGCCCTTATCATTAACACATTTTCCCACTCACACTCCCAACTCTTTGTCTCTTCCCCCCACTCTCTCTCTTTCATGTAGACACACCTACCCCTAACCACCACCTCTCTCTCTCTCTCTCTCTCTCTCTCTCTCTCTCTCTCTCCCCCAACCCCCTAACACACCTTGCACCTCCCCATTTTATATCTCTCTCTATATCATACACAATCACTACTCATCCCCGTACCACTAACCCCCCTCATCTCTCTCTCTATATCTTTCTCTCCCTCTCTCCCTAACCCTTTTTTACCGCCTCTTTATGTTTCTTACCCCCTAATACTTACCATACCTCTAAAGATCCCTCCTCTTTTACTTCTCCCTTCACCTCCCCCCTAACCCATACTAAACACCTCTCTCCCCTTACCTTTTAAAACCCCCCTCTCTCACTTAAACACTATCACTAACCCTATTCTCTCTCTCTACCCCCACCCTATACCACCTATTATCTCTAACTTTGATAATCATCCTTAAAAACCTACACACTCCCCCCATCCCAATCTATATCTCTTTCTCCCCCATTTCCCCTATGCCCCCATCCCTAACCTTAATCATTAACAACCTCACCTCACTTCCCCTGTCTCTCTCACTCACATATATTCCTTCACCTACCATTAACCCCACCCCTTTCTCTCTCCCATAACTCCCTTATATCCCACCACCTCTCTCTCTCTCTCTCTCCCTCTCTCTCTCTCTCTCTCTCTCTCTCTCTGACACACACACACTCCTTCCTGTACCACCAACTCTCTCCCCCTCCTCTCCATAACCCTTAAAAGCATCCTTTTCTCACTCTCTCGGCCCCTAACTCCTCTCCTACCCCTAACATTTCCAACTCTCTCTCTCTCTCTCTATCATTATTTATCTCTCTCTCTATGTTATTATCTCTCTCTCCCCTCCCCTCCCTAACCCTTACTAGCCCCCTTTTTCTCAATCTCTCATTGCCTAACTCCTCTCTTACCCCTAACAATTCAAACTCTCTCTCTCTCTCTCTCTCTCTCTCCACACACACACACTCCCACTCCCACCTGTACCACCAACCCTCTTCTCTCTCTCTCTCATTATCTCTATCTCCCCTCTCTGTAACCCTTACTAGCCCCCTTTTCTCACTCTTTAACCTCTAACTCCTTTTTTAACCATAAAATTTCCTCTCCCACCCTCTCTCTCTCTACACACACACACACACAACCCCCTAATCCTCCCTTTACCACCAACACTCTTCTCTCACCTCCTCTCCCTAACCCTTTCTAGACCCCTTTTCTCACTATGTCACCCCATAAATCCTCCCCTACCCCTAATATTTTTTGACTCTCTTTCTCTCTCTCTCTCATTATCCCTCTCTCCAGTCCTCTCCCTAACCCTTACTAGACCCCACTTCTCACTCTCTGACCCCCTAACTCCTCTCCTACCCCTAAAATTTCATTTTCTCTCTCTATATATATATCCCTCTCCCTATTCCTCCCCCTCCCCTTCCCTCCCTCTCTTTCTCTCTCTTTCTCTCTCTCTCACTCCCTCTCCCTCTCTCCTTGTCTCTTCCCCAAGCCTTGTGCCCCATTTTCCCTACCATCCCTCTCTCTCTCTCTCTCTCCATATCCCTCTCCCTCTCTATCTCTCTCTCCCTCCCACTCCCTCTCCCTCCCTCTCCCTCTCTATCTCTCTCTCCCTCCCACTCCCTCTCCCTCCCTCTCCCTCTTCCTCTCCCTCCCTATCCCTCTCCTTAATATCTTTAATCATTCCTAAGCACTTAACCCCCCCCCACCCAACCAAAATTTCTATCAATTTATCCCACTAACTCTGCTTTTCCCCTACACCTAACAAAAAATACTCTCCCCTAACTCACCCCCCTCTCTCCTATCTCTCAGGTATAGTCTTACACTACTTTTAAACACACCCCTCTTTTAACACACACATACACACACCTATTATACCTAACCCTTACTATCCCCCTATATAACTTTCTCCCTCCTCTATTCCTCAACCTACACATAAAACCACCCCTCTCTCTTAAGCCAAGCCCTAACACCCCCCTCTCTCCTACACATTCTCACTATAGCTAACCCCATTCTCTCTAAACCTAACTACCATCCCACTATCCTTACCCATAACTACCCCCTTTTCCACTCTTTCTCTCATAATCCACCATCTCTCTCTCTCTGTCTCTCTCTCTCTCTCTCTCTCTCTCTCTCTCTCTCTCTCTCTCTCTCTCTACCCCCATGCTATACATGTAATTCTCTCTAAATTCTGTAATGTTCCTTAAAACCCTAACCCCAGCTCGCCATCTCCATATCAAACTCTTTTTCTCATAACGCCCCTCCTTCCCTCTACCACTAATTTCTCTCTCTCTCTCTCAACCCCATAACATAGCCCCCAACCCCATTCTATATATATCTCTCTCATGTACTCCTTCCCTTTCAAGCAACCCCCCTTTTGTCTCTCTACCCTCCAATCCCTAGCCCGTATTAACTCCCTATCTCACTCTTTCACTTCACTACTCCTCAACCTACCACTAAAATCCCCTCCGCTCCCTCTATTTATCCCCTCTTTCCCTAACCCTTACTGATGCCCTCTCTCTCTCTCTCTCTCTCTGCCCCCAACCACCTAACACACCCCTCTCTCTTGAACTCTCACTATGCTTACCCCCCTGCTCCCTTCGTAACCCCACCCATACTCTCCATAATCCCCTCTCTAGTAATCTCTATTTATCTCTCATAATCACCCTCCCCCTACCACTTACTACCCACCTTGTGCTTTCTTCCCTGACACCTAACATTACTCATTCTCTCTCTCTCTTTGTCTCTCTCTCTCTCTCACACACACACACACATGTACTCCTTTCCTTACACTAAACCATTGTTCTCTCTCAATGTCTCTCGCTCTCTCACATTCTCTCTCTCTGTCTCTCTCTCTCTCTCTCCCACCACTCACTAATTCTTACTAACCCCCTCTTTGTGTCTCTTACCCCCTAATACTTCCCATAACTCTAACAATCCCTCCTCTTCTATCTCTCCCTTCCCCTCCCCTCAACTCTTACTAACCACCTCTCTCACTATCGCTCTAACCTTCTACATCTACCACTAAAATCTACCACTCCCTCTCTCTCCCTCGCAACCTTCTAACACCCCCTCTCTCTCACTCAAACCCTATCACTATCGTTAATCTCTCTCTCTCTACCCCCAACCTATACTACTTATTATATCCAACTTTTATAATCATCCTTAAAAACATATGCACTCCCCCCATCCTAATTTATATCTCTTTCTCTCCCCCATTTCCCCTATTCCCCCATCCCTAATCCTATCACCAATAAGCTCACCCCACTTTCCCTCTCTCTCTCTCTCCCATAACTCCCTAAAACCCCACCACCTCTCTCACTCTCTAAGACACACACACACACACACACTCCTACTCCTTCCTCTACCACCAACCCTCTTCTCTCTCTCTCATACTCTTCAATCTACATCTTACCCTAGCCCTCTCTCTCATCCCCAAATCTCTAACACCCCCCTCTCTCACACAAATAACATTACTACCCATACCCCCAACTATCATGCCCTA
>LPNX010799468.1:611410-648597 GCA_001517045.1 Pseudotsuga menziesii | reverse complement strand
GAGGCAATTGCCAACAATCTTCAGCAAAATTTCAATGGGTTCCTTGAGGAATTCTTTGATTTGTGTGTTTTTCGGCATAACATTTTTTGGCTATTCATTTATTATTTTGTGTGTGTTTTTGGTATTCTTTGATTTGTGTGTTTTTCGTCATAAAAGTTCGTTGTTTTTCTACTTTACAAGAGATTTTTTTTTATTGGATTTTGTAGGAGTGAACTTAACTAAGTGGGAAATTGAGTATGAAGAGCCTATTGATGAGGCTTTCAAGTTGTGAAGTATGGGTTAATTGAAGCTGCCGTGGGATCTAAGTATGGCTTAGTAGTCAAGTACAAATGGGATGCTTTAGCCATTGTAATATTTTGAAATGTCATCGTTGTACAAGATGATTTTCATGTAAAGTTATTTCGAGATAGTTGTTTAGAAAACTCATATTTATTGTAATACTTGACATTTCACACATTATAATTTATGCGGTTTAAAACTTATATGGTTGTACTTTATATTATTTATAAGTGTTGTAATTAACTAATTAATGTGATATTGCATAATTCACATGTGTATTAGATGATGATAAATAATGTATGATTCTTTTTTTAATTTTAACATAATATCATATTGAAAAATTATATTGATTAATAATGGACATTATTAAAACTACTAAAATATAATAACCTGTTGTAGTTGCAACTGTTTCCCCAAATTTTTAAAATTTTGGACCCTTCTCTTAACTTTTATCTTGGCTAAAATTGTTTGGATCCATGAACTCTATTTTGTTTCGCCTCCGCTACTTGTTTGGATTGTTTTGAGGGCAATTGTTTTTGTGCTTTTAGGAAGATTGCTTATGTCTGAAACTGTTTGAGCTATGAATTTTGAAGATTGGATTTCAGATGTTTCCTGTTCTATCTGCGATTTCTTTCTTTGTTATCAGAAGTATATTTCATTTGTTTTCACGGCTGTTTTGGAGGTGAAACAAGATTTTTCGTCACTGCCCAGCCGAAGGTTTGATTGAGCTTAACGTTTCTGTTCAGTCGTTCGGAGGTCATTTAACCATGCATTGGAGCCGTATTTCCCTTCGGGGCCGCCATTATAGAAACTAAACCATGATTTCTGAGCACTTAATTTTTTCATGATGTTTCTACGCCATGTACGAAGGCTTTATGACTGTCAGTTAGAGGTCATAGTCTGATTGATTTTTGCCACTATGGCTCCCGAGCGAACTAAATGTCCGCCATATAACTACTCCGCTCGCTGATGTTTTGTGTTGGTCTTCGCCGTTATGTTTTTATTTTCCATGGAATCCTTAGTCTTTTCATTTTCTGCCATTTTGGCTGCATAATTCTCTAACTGCAAGACGTTTGTGTCATTCTGTTCACCGACAACAAGCATTTCCGCCCAATGCTTTAGTGTTTAGTCTTTCGGATGCCGATAGGATTTTTGTTACTGTGGAACTCGTTTTTCGTCTGAATCCCTCCGTTGTGGATATTATTTAAACTATCCTCTCTATGTTTTATTGGTTCGAGCTGTCGATAAGGTTTTGTCCTTCCATTCTCTAAGTTTTTAACCTTTCTTTGGGTACCGGTCGATCCTGATTCACGTTAAGGGTTTTGCACAGTACAGGGCCTCATTTTGATGATCAACCGTATTATTAGTAGGTTATGTTTGTTGAAAATATGTAGTCCAAATTAATGATTAATTTTGTTTAAATGCAGGTGAATTTAGAAGATTCTTCAGACTCCTACTACAAAAACGACATAGCTGGAAGACAAAACAGAGGAAAGCTGGCCAAAAAGCGATAGGCAGAGATTTTTTAAGATCAATGGAATTTTTTAAGTGACAAATAAAGACAAAGAAGAATCATTAGCAATAGGGGCCAGGCTTGGAAAGGTTCATCGGTTACTAAGATGGTTCTGTTTTATGAAGTACTCATAAATCTTAATCTGAAATGTAACGCATTATGAGAATCATGAGCACTCACAGGAAGACAAAATTGTGAGACTAAGTGGTTTTGGGGAAGCCCAAGAGTCATTCATGGGAAGCCCAATAGTTTGGGTCTTTTTGTATAAATATAGAAGATTTAGATAGAGAAAGGGACTTCTTCCCAGTTAGATTGTGGAAGACATATTGTAAGAAGAACTATTTCCTTTTGCAATAGATAATTATAGTTTGCCTGTTGGAGAAAGCTTGGTGGAATGTTCAAATGCTATGCTATGGATTTGTTGAAGAGGAACTATTTCATTTTCATATTTTTGTCCATTAACTGTGAGATCATTCTAACTCTTTGAACCGAAGTTCTCATATGAATGATCTCTGGTTTACTTTATGAAAATTTCCACTATGAGTAATGAATGTTGTTCATAAACAACTGACTATCTAGTTGTTCAAATATCTTTAAATGTTTATGTGTTTTGTAAGAAGTATCATCTATCTGTGATTTTTCATAATCCATGCACAAAATACATTACTCATTAATAAATGATAATCTTGCTCCCTAGTGATAGGTTAGGTAGTTAGTTTTAATTTCTTGCTGTGTGTGTGATTTAGATGCATGAGAGTCTAAGACAAGAGGTAAGAACCTGTGCATCACATTGTGAATACTCCTTGCATTCTTAATCAATCTGCATCTTAGATAGGCAATTGCATATCATAGTTAAAGTCAAAAAATACAAAAATATACACGGTGGGCTAGGCCACAACCGATAAAACATTTTTTATTTTTGTTACTTGGCCTACGATAGCCGGACCGCAAACCGAATGGATTCCCTACACCAAACAGTCAGGGGCTAGTTGGGAACGTCGACTGGGGAGAATCCCTTGCGGTGTTTCTTGTGAATTTCTAGGCCTCAACAGTTTTTGGTGCTAGAAGGAGGGAAGCTAGTTCATGGCTAGCTTAGGAAACCCATTTTCTCAAAATAACCCCACTAGTGATAATTTTGAAAATAGTTTCTGTCCTGATCCAAATACACAAGAGAATAGGGAACATTTGTATTCTATGGACAATGAAGTAGTTAATGATCTGAGAAGACACACTAGGGAATATGTGAAGAATACTAGAGGATTACCAATTATCCCTGACTTGCCCAAAAGAGAATATAAAAGGAGAGACTGTCCTATATCAGAAGACTCAATGTTGGTTGAAGATTTGGAAGAACATGTAGAAACAACCTTACAAGAGGTGGTTCAGCCTTTGAATCAAGTGGGACCAGAGACACCTTACTGTTCACCTATCCGTACTCCTATTCATTCACCACCTCACTCTCCACCCAGACTCATGGCAGGCATAAACGTAAATCAGCCACGCAACCCACCAAATTCGCCACCTGCTTGGAAATCCAGGTCGCCTTTAAACCTAACACCTCTGTTGCACGACTTACCTCAAGCCTTTGAGAAGATACTTCCTAAGTTTGATCCAAATGAGAAGATCCTAGTTGATGACCATTTAAAAAGTTTTTATTTGGAAGTAGAAGGATTAAGGGTTGGGGAACATGAGGATGTAGTTTGTAGACTTTTCCCACACACCCTTAAAGGAGCAGCAGCATCATGGTATTTCAGTTTTCCTGCAAACTCTATCCCAGACTGAGACACTTTTTAAAGTATTTTTAGAAGTAAGTATGCAACTCAAAAAACTCATGCAGATCTCATGAAAGGGATGTGTGCCTTAAAGAAAGAAAGAAAAGAGAAGGTGCATAGTTTTACCCAAAGATTCACTACCTATCTTAAGAATTTTTCAGAAGCCAACAAACCCTCGGATAAGGTCGTGATTGAATATTATACCTCAACTCTGGGACTCAAGTTGGCCATGTGTTCCAAAATGAAGGCCAAACCTATGCTAGTGGAGAATTATGAAGAAGCAGAGAAGTAGAGGCCGAAAAAGAAAGCATTGAGGATTATCCTGAACGGTCAGGGGAAAAAATGTTGGGAGAAAAGCTTTGTTATTTACCAAGCCTAAGGAGGAGCAATTATTAGATTTTGAGGGAATGGAAAAAATGATGCAAAAGATCTCTAACAGAATCATAGACTTGGAAAAGGACAAGGAAACCCAAAAGGTCTATAAACCTTATTACAAGAAAAGGGAAGACAACAATCAATCCAAAACCCCTCCGCACAATCTTGCATCTATGAACTTAACGGAGGTAGGAATGGATAACTTTTGCACTTTCCACCAACAACCCCATTCTTAAAATAATTGTCCTCAATGGATAAACTCAATGACAATGGTTATGAATTAGCAATTGGATTCTAAATTAACAGAAGATAAAGATGAAGAAGGGAAAGACAACAATACAACAACGAAAAAATAGGAGGATGAGACCATGGTTTTACGGGACTGTGTTTCGTTGTTTGATGCTGAGGAGGAAAAGGATTTGAGACATGAGGGCATCCTGGAAGCAAACGTAATGACGAGAAGCCAGGGGTTGATTAAGGAAAATAGTCTTATGCTCCCGAAGATCAAAAGACTTCAAAAGAATGTTAAGAAATTTCAAAACAACTCCCCAACTAATAAAATTCTGGAATTTACCATCACCAGTCAAAATCCCAGATAGACCAACATGTTTACTTAGCCCAATGAATAAAAAATAAATAATGTTAAACCAAATCTCACCAAACATAAGATGGATTATGACATTGTGGAAGATATCAAAAAGGTAAGGGAAAACATCTCATTCTTTGAAATGTGCAAGGTGCCACAATAGAAAGAAAAGCTATTGGAAGCACTTGAAGTATCAGAGGAGAGGCTGTCTACTAACAATCAGCCCCGGGAAGAAGAAGAAATTGGTGAAGCAAGTATGGGAGGTAAGCCTAAGAGAAAAAATCCACCTTTTCTCCTCACTTTTGAAATTTTCAACCACAACGTACATAATTTCCTGGTAGAATCGGGGGCATCAGTCAACGTCATGCCACTGTCGGTATGCAAAAAGATAAATGGGAAACCCAAACCATCTACTTGGAGGGTCATTCAGTTGGATAGAATGAATGTGAAAGTAATTGGGGAAATGGAGGATGTTCTTGTTCATTTATCTTCAAATGATAAGGTGTGTCAATTTATTGATATTGTGGTGGCTGACATACCAGAAGCTTATGGGCTTGTTTTGAGTAGGGACTAGTCGGAAAAGCTGAACGGATATTTTGCCTTGGACTGGTCACATCTGTGGCTACAATATAAAGGAAGCCCAAATCAAATTCAAGTTTTGAGGGAGCCCCACATGAAACACAATGTTACTCAGTTCGAAAGTAAAAATGAATCAGTGGATTCTATTTTGGGAAATTACTTTATTGACCTAGAACCAGGAAATTATCAAGAGGAAGAAGCCAGCGACACATCAGACACTCAGCCTGATCTCCTTCGGTTTTCACAGGTTGATGAAATTGATTGTAAAATAGTAGACTTAGTAGTATAAGTAGATGTTAATTCTCGCACAATAGTTAGCGATTTTTGGACACTTTTCTTTGATGGCTCTAAAACTTTAGAAGGGTTGGCATCCGGCTGTGTCCTAATCAACCCTAAGAAAAAAAAACATTTTCTTTCATGTAGGTTAGAGTTTGAATGTACCAATAACACAGCTGAATATGAGGCATTAGTTCAGGGAATAAGGAAAGCAATTGAATTAAAAGTAAAGAATCTGAAGGTGTTTGGGGACTCAGAAATAATTGTAAAGCAAATTAGAAATCAAATACATTGCATTTATCCTCATTTAAAAGATTATCAAAATGAAGTATGGGATTTATTTAAAGGTTTTAATGCATTTAACATTGTATCGATTCCAGGACTTAAGAATGCAGCAGCTAACTTGTTGGCCACCTCAGCCGCAAGGCTTGTGCCTTCTAATAATCGATGCTCTATTGAATTGCTTTTTAGGCCTTCAGTTCCAGACATGATAACCAATCTATGAGTGTTTGATGATGATCAACAAATTATAGAATGCTTGACAAATGACGAGACTTTCAAAGGGGCAATTATTGATGATGAAGAACATCAAGCTGAGTTTAAATTCGATAAATTCATTCCTAAAGGAGTCAGGACTTTAGAACGAATGTTTGATCTAAATGAGAAATTTAGAAGACTAGTGAATGTGAAGACTCATAGCTTGTCTCTACAATTCGAGTTGATTAACTTGGGGATTGAAATGGAGCCTAAATATGTGAGTTTGGGAAAGTGTTGTTCACCAGGTGAAAGGAACAAGTTTATCAGTCTTTTCAAACAATACAAATATTTTTTTGCCTAGACGTATGAAGATCTGAAGACATATGACACCAATATTATCCAGCATGTTATCCCCATCAGATCTAGAATCAAACCGTATTAGCAGCCTTTAAGAAAAATGCATCCAAAATTAGAACCTTTAATCCAGAGTGAAGTCAAGAAACTATTGGATGCTAGGATTATCTTCAAGGTTAGACACTCGGAATGGGTTTCAAATCTGGTTTCAGTAAGGAAGAAATTCAGAGAAATCAGGCTATGTGTGGATTTCAGAAACTTAAATCGAGCTTCGGATAAAGACAATTATCTTGTTCCACCCATGGAGTAGATATTGCAAATGGTCTCAGGTTCTGAACTATTCTCTTTATTATATGGATTCTTAGGCTAGAATCAAATATTAGTAGCCAAAGAAGACAGACTTAAAATGACGTTTAGAACCAGGTGGGGGACTTTTTCTTACAGAAGGATGCCATTTGGACTCATAAACGCTGGAGCAACTTTCTAGAGGGCTATGGACATAGCTTTTCGCGGTCTGATTGGATGCAGTGCTGTAGTGTACCTCGATGACATCATGATATTTTCAAAGAAAAGAGAGGAACATGCATTTCCTCTAAAGCAGATTTTTGAATGCAGCCAAAAATAAGGCATCTCACTAAACCCAAAGAAGTGCGTGTTTTCTGTTACAGAAGGTAAGTTGTTGGGTCACGTGGTTTCTAAGAAGGGGATCTCCATAGACCCAGAAAGGATCAAAGCTATCGTACAGATTCCCTTACCCCAGAATAAAAAGGGCATGTAGTCATTTATGGGGACAATAAACTTCGTGTGAAGGTTTGTGCCAGATTTCATGCAAATTGTTAAGCCTTTGCAGCAAATGGTGAAGCAAAGTGTACAATTCAAATGAACTGATGTAGAGAAGAACACATTTAGCAAAATCAAAATAGTTGTTGCACTCGCACCCTCCCTCAAAATTCCAGATTTTGAGAAAGATTTCATTTTGTACACTTTTGCATATGATGTTCACTAGAAGCTGTGCTTACCCAGAAGGAAGATGGGGGAGATGAGTTCCCCATATCATTTATGAGCACCGGTCTATAAGGGACTGAATTGAATTATCCATCTGTGGATAATCAAGCTTACGTAGTGTTTAAAGCAGTGAAACAATTCAGTCCATACATACTAAAGAACCAGACAAAGGTAGTCGTTCCACACCCAGCTGTGAGGTATCTTTTCGTACAAAAGGAGTTAGGAGAAAGAAGAGGCAATTGGGTAACAGCTCTACAGGAGTATGACCTCGAATTCAATCCAAATTCTATAGTCAAAGGGCAAGGATTGTGCATACTGATGGCTGAAAGTAAAGACAATGAAGAACATGATTGGGAAGATGAATCTGAGTTACATTTGATGGATGTATGTCCCCTTTTCACAGCGCTGTACTCTTGTTATCGAGGCCTTGTACATTACCTTCATATGGGATTATTATCGGAACACTGGAATTCTAAGCAAAGAAGAGTGTTACATCTTAAATCATCCTCCTATCAGATTGTTGAAGGAATATTATTCAGAAAGAATTATGATGGAGTTCTCCTTAGATGCTTAGAGAAAGAAAATGAGAAAAAGGTAATGATATATTTACATGATGGGCTTGCTGGAGGAAATTTCTATGGAGATACTATAGCTCATAAAATTCTCAGAGCCGGATACTATTGGCCCACACTATTCAAATATGCACACGCTCATGTCAGAAAGTGCGACATCTGCCAAAGGTGTGGTGGAAGACAAGTTAAAGCGGCAGGACCATTAAAGCCTATTATGATAACAAAACCTTTTAAGCAGTGGGGGATGGACATCATTGGAGAGATAAAGCCAAATTCTTCTTTGCAACAAAAATATATTCTAACAGCAACCGACTACTTCACTCGTTGGGTTGAAGCCATTCCATTTTGTAAAGTAAATGAAGATGAAATCATGGACTTCTTGCAAGATCATATTATGACCAGGTTTGGAGTTCCAATTTCTTTAGTTTTTGATAGTGATACTTACTTTTCCTCAATTAGATTAACTACATTTTCTCATGAAAAAGGAATTATGTTGCATTACTCTGCAAATTACTATCCACAGGGAAATGGTTTGGCTGAGTCTACGAACAAGAATCTGATTAGTATTTTAAAAAAGACGATGATAGAAAATCAGAGGAGTTGGCACTCAACATTACCAAATGCTCTGTGGGCTGACAGGGTCATGCCCAATACTACTTTAGGTGTATCCCCGTATACCCTTGTTTATGGAAAAGAGGCCATTCTACCCCCCAATATCATCCTACCCTCTTCCATAATTGCCTAAGAATCTAGAGGATCAAATAGTGAAGTCTTGCAAATGAGGATACATAATCTTTTGAAGGCAGAGGAGTCTAGAGCCAAGGCCAAAGAACATTTTAAACAACAACAGGAAGTAGTAAAGAGATGGTTTGATAAACACAAAGCTGGAACAAAAGAGTTTGAGGTGGGAGACTTGGTTCTCAAGTGGGACCACCCCCATAATGAAAAAGGAAAACACACGAAATTCCAATAGCTATGGGTAGGCCCTTTCCAGATTACGACAAAGCTTGGCCCCTCAACCTATAAATTGCAGGATCTATAGGGGTGGGAAGAGAAATTGCTAGTAAATGGTTTAGTTCTCAAACCTTATTTTTCCTGAGTTTTGTTTTGTTCTTTTATCTTGTACATAAATAATTTGATTTGGCTGTTAATTTTGATTTGTTTTGTTTATGTTTTGTTGTAGTTAGGTATTGATTGATTTCGATAAGAAAGAGGCAAACTTTTGGTTGCATGGAGTGTATCAAAATTCTAGAGTAATTAAAGTCCTTTAGTGTAAGACTGTGTACTATTGTTTTATCTGAAAGAGTTTCTTTTAGTTTAGTAGTTTTCCTGAATGGCTATGAACACATTGAAGTCCTACGTAATCCTTGTAAAATAAACCAGGATCAAAAGGTCTGGAATACTATTTTGACGCTCCCTCCATCTCACATTTAAAATGTCTTAGGGAGTGACAGCAAAAGACCCATGGAAAGGAAGCAAGGTAAATAATATATTATATATAAATGATCCCATGTCAAGAATTGAAATCCAAAAGGTAGATAAGAGTCAAAAACTCTTATAAAAGCATTATGTATCGAAACAAAGTACTGAACCATATAAGTACCAAAATTTCCAAAGTTCTTCTCCATTGTGAGCTGAAAGTTAAATACATCTCTCAAACAAAAGGACACTATGGATAGAAAAGATTGAATAAAAAAATTCAGAAAGAAGGGCATGGAGGAGGACTAACAAAGGACAAAAGTCCAAAAGCACAAAAGTGCAAAATGACATGGGAACGAGGAACACATGAATATTTCTGTTTACCATATGTTACAATCCTATGGTGTCCAAGCTGGAAGCTACCCAAATACAAAGGTAATAAATGAAACTCATCTTCCTAAAATCAAAAGAGTTATCTTGACTCGAAAATGTTGGCTTCCCGTCTCCTAAAATGGACTATCATCAATGATTAAAAGTAAATATATCTGCCATTTGGGAAATTCAGACATCTAGAAGAATTCAACATGTTGGTTCTATTGTTAAACCATCTGATACTTAGGAAATAAATTGTCCAGAGATCTAGGTTCACCAGGTAGTCGCCAATTGTTGCAGCTGCAACTGTTTGCCCAAATTTTTAAAATTTTGGACTCTCCTCTTAACTTTTATCTTGGCTAAAATTGTTTGGATCCATGAACTCTGTTTTGTTTCAACTCCGCTACTTGTTTGGATTGTTTTGAGGTCAACTATTTTTGTGCTTTTTAGAAGATTGCTTATGTCTGAAACTGTTTGAGCTGTGAATTTTGAAGATTGGATTTCAGATGTTTCCCATTCTATTTACGATTTCTTTCTTTGTTATCGAAAGTATATTTTTTTTTTTCACGGCTGTTTTGGAGGTGAAACAAGATTTTTCGTCGCTACCTGGCCGAAGGTCTGATTGAGCTTAACATTTCAGTTCGGTCGTTCGGAGGTCATTTAACCATGCATTGGAGCCATATTTCCCTTCAGGGCTACCATTACAAAAACTGAACGATGATTTCTGATCACTTAACATTTTCACGATGTTTCTGCACCATGTCCGAAGGTTTTATGGCTATAAGTTGGAGGTCATAGTCTGATTGCTTTCCGCCACTACGGCTCCCAAGCAAACTAAATGTCCACCATATAACTGCTCCGCTCGTTGATGTTTTGTGTTGTTCTTCGCTGTTATGTTTCTATTTGCCACGGAATCCGTAGTCTTTACATCTTCCTCCATTGTGGCTATGCAGTTCTCTCACCGCCTGACGTTTGTGTCATTTCGTTCACCGACAACAAGCGTTTCCACCCAATGCTTTAGTGTTTATCCTTTCGGATGCCGATAGGATTTTTTTTCTTGCGGAACTCGTTGTCTGTTTGAAGCCCTCCATTGCGGATGTTATTTAAACTATCCTCCTGATGTTTTATTGGTTCGAGCTGTCAATAAGGTTTTTCCTGCCATTCTGTGAGTTTTTAACCTTTCTTTGGGTGGTGGTGGTTCCTGATTAGCTTTACGGTTTTTGCGTAATACAGGGCCTCATTTTGATAATCAGCCATATTATTAGTAGGGTTATGTTTGTTTAAAATATGCAATCTGAATTAATGATGAATTTTGTTTAACTGCAGGTGGATTTAGAATATTCTTTAGACTCTTGCTACAAAGACGACATAGCTGGAAGACAAAATACAGGAAAGTTGGCCAAAAAGCGATAGGCAAAGATATTCTAAGATCAATGGAATTTTTTAAGGGACAAATAAAGACAAAGCCGAATCATTAGCAATAGGGGCTAGGCTTGGAAAGGTTCATCAGTTACTAAATTGGTCCTATTTTATGAAGTACTCATGAATCTTAATCCGAAATGTAACGCATTATGAGAATCATGAGCACTCACAAGAGGACAAAATTGTGAGACTAAGCGGTTTTGGAGAAGCCCAAGAGTCATTCATGGGCAGCCCAATAGTTTGGGTCTGTTTGTATAAATATAGAAGATTTAGATAAAGAAAGGGACTTTTTCCTAGTTAGATTGTGGAAGACATATTGTAAGAAGAACTATTTCCTTTTGCAATAGATAATTACAGTTTTCTTGTTGGAGAAAGCTTGGTGGAAAGTTCAAATGTTATGCTATGGATTTGTTGAAGAGGAACTATTTCATTTTCAGCTTTTTGTCCATTAACTGTGAGATCGTTCTAACTCTTTGAACCTAAGTTCTCATATGAATGATCTCTGGTTTATTTTATGAAAATTTCCACTATGAGTAATGAATGTTGTTCATAAACAATTGGCTATCTGGTTGTTCAAATATCTTTAAATGTTCATGTGTTTTGTAATAAGTATCAGCTATCTATGATTTTTCATAATGCATGCGCAAAATACATTACTCATTAATAAATGATAATCTTGCTCCCTAGGGATAGGTTAGGTAGTTAGTTTTAATTTCTTGCTATGTGTGTGATTTAGATGCATGAGTCTAAGATGAGAGGTAGGAACATGTGCATCACATTGTGAATACTCCTTGCATTCTTAATCAATTTGCATCTTATATAGGCACTTGCATATCATACTTAAAGTCAAAAAATACAAAAATATACACGGTGGGTCGGGCCGCAACTGGTAAAACCTTTTTTTATTTTTGTTACTTGACCTACGGTAGCCGGACCACAAATCGGACAGATTCCCTACACCAAACAGTAATGGGCTATTTGGGAACGTCGACTGGGGAGAATCCCTTGCTGTTGTTTCCTGCGAATTTCCAGGCCTCAACATAACCACACATAAAATGACTAAACGTGACTAAATTAGTGACCAATAAATGAGATTAATGACAAAAATTCGCATATAAAATGACCAAAACTTAAGAGATACGTTGTTAGGTATAACTCTCGATTCGTAATTCTATTCATGGCTAAGCATTCATTTATACATTATATGTGGTGGTAGAGCTTCATCAGCCTTTTCACCTTCCTATGTAGCTGTTCAGCTTCCTACGTAACTGCTTATTTTATTTATTTATTTACAATATATAACCCTAACAGATTATATTTTGACAATCCCCCTCTTAATCCGAAGGGGTGTTCGTAAGTCCGAGCATGTTTCTGAATCTTTCAAACTTTTCTCGTCCAAGCACTTTGGTGAAGATGTTTGCAATTTGATCATTTGTGGAACAATGTCGAAGATGGGCTGTCTTGGCCTCTACATGATGTCGAATCAAATGATACTTTGTGTTGATGTGTTTGGTTCGATCATGGAATCTAGGATTCTTAGCTAGCTTGATTGCAAAAGTATTGTCGATCAATAATGGTGTGGAGTCCTCTTGTTTTTCTTGCAAATCTTCAAGTATCTTCCTGAGCCATACTATTTCTTGTGTTGCTTCAGCTACAGCCACATATTCTGCTTCTATTGTTGAATCTGCCGGAACTGACTGTTTGCGTGATCTCCATGAGACAGCTACTGATCCAAGACTCATAGTGTATCTAGAAGTTGATACTCCTGTCTCCTTATCACCATCAAAATATGAGTCTGAGTACCCAATAAGTTTGAATTCATCCACTTTAGAGTACTTGAGTCCAACGTCTTGAGTCCCCTTCAAGTATCTTAGAACTCTTTTTGCAGCTGACCAGTGTCCTTCACAAGGTTTATGCATGAACCTTGAAAGTATGCAAACAACATAAGAAATATCTGGTCTAGTTGTTGTAAGGTAGATAAGGCTTCCTACAAGTTGCCAATACTTGGTCGCATCCTCAAATTCTTTTCCTTCGCTTGATGTGAGCTTCATTTTCTGTTCCATTGGAGTAGATATAGGGTTGCATTCTGTCATGCAAAATTTGTTTAGTAGTTCTCCAACATATTTTTTTTGAGATAGGAAAATATACTTAGGATGTTGAGTGACTTCAATTCCTAAGTAATAGTGGAGATGTCCCATATCTGTCATTCAAAGATCTTTTTCAAATCTTTCTTTATGGATGCTATATAGCTCTCATTGTTCCCTGTCATCAAAAGATCATCTACGTACACCACAAGATACACAACAGATCTTCCAACTTTCTTTATAAATAGTGTTGTATCATCAAGATCAGAATGTTCAAAATTTAACTTCAAAAGATGCTCGGTTAACTTTTCATACCATGCGCGAGGCGCTTGTTTTAGGCCATACAAGGATTTGACAAGCTTGCATACCTTTTGTTATTTTCCTTTCACAACAAAGCCTTCTGGATGAGACATTAATACATTCTCTTTCAAGTCTCCATTCAAGAAAGTAGTCTTCACATCCATTTGATGAACTTTCCACCCTTTCTGAGCAGCTAAAGAGAGTAAGGTTTGGATGGTAGCCCATTTTGCTATAGGAGAAAAAGTTTCTTCATAGTCAATTCCTTCTTTCTGTGCATAGCCTTTTGCTACAAGCCTCTCTTTGTGCTTGTCAAGTGAGCCATTTGATTTGTATTTGTTCTTGTACACCCACTTGCAGCCAATTGGTTTGGTTCCAACTAGAGGGTCAACCAGCTTCCAAGTTCCATTCTTCATGAGTGCATCATACTCATTCTGCATAGCTTCTTTCCACTCAGCTCGAGTAGAAGCTTCTTCAAAGGAAGTTGGTTCAAAGTTAGCAGTTAAATTAAATTCACAATCAAATGATACATCCATGTCATCACCTGAATTATCTGCTTCTCCTCCATGTCTTTTCGAACTTCTCGTTCCCGTCTTTCCAACTTCATCCTGATGGACACTTTCAAGTGTCTTTGTGGCCCATTTAGGAATCTTCCGTGATGGTCCTGGTTGATCAGCTGGTGGTGCTTCATCATTGATTGAGAGTCTTTCAATTCTCTCAATCACATCATCCAGTTGAATCTCTTGATCAGGTGAAGTAGCAAGAACTTCTTCATGCCGGGGAGTTGGTGCTTCATATGGAAATTCCAAAGGCTGATCCAAAATAGGAATCCCCCGTTCAAGGTTTGGAATTTCATATTCATTTTCAGAATATGTATTTGGATGAGGATAAATTTCCAAATGATCAAGCTATCTCTCAATGGACTGGTCATTTTTATTAGTTTCAAGAAAAATGACATCTCTGGAAATAACAAATTTCTTGTTTACCTCATCATACAAACGGTATGCCTTGGAGTATTCTTCGTACCCCAGGAAAATGCATTTTCTGCTTCAAGCACCAAGCTTGTTTCTTTGCTCCTTTGGATTCAAGGCATAACAGGTGGAACCAAAAACTCTAAGATTCCTGACTGAAGGGAGATGGCCAAACCACATTTCATGTGGAGTCTTGTTATCAAGTGCATTTGAGGGACTTCTATTTCTCAAATATGCTACACATTTTACTGCATCACCCTAAAACATTAGTTTTACATTCTTGAAAAACATCATTGAGCAAACCATATTCATTATGGTTCTATTCATTCTCTCTGCTACACCATTTTGTTGAGGATTGTAGGGAATGGTAGTCTGATGTGCAATTCCATGTTGACGAAGATAATCTTCGAAAGCATTTGAAGTGTATTCTTTTCCATTATCAGTAAGAAGTGTACCAATTTTTTATTGTGCTTGTTTTTCTATCAATGCATGAAAGTCTTTGAATGTTTCAAATGCTTCTGATTTTGTCTTTAAACAGTAAATCCAACACATTCTTGAGTAGTCATCAACAAATGTCATAAAATACTTATTCCCATTTGCTGAAGGAGTTGGCATTGGGCCACACAAATCAGAATGCACTAACTCTAATTTCCTACTTGCTCTGAAATTAGATTCATGGAATGGCAGCTTACTATGTTTCCCTAATATACATGCATCACATTTGTTCTTCTCTTTGGGAATGGTGGGCATACCAAATACACCATTCTTTCTCAACAAACAAAGACTTTTATAATTTAGATGACCAAATCTTGCATGCCACAATGAGCTAGATGACATATTACCTTCTTCATGCTAAGAGAGGTAGGCATAGTTCTAAAATATTGCGGATGAACCCTTGAGCTTCAGCAGCTTTCCATCTTCGTATCCAGTCATGATGACTTAATTGTCAGAGGACTTTCTTATTTCAACGATTCCATCAAACATGTGGATGGAATGGCCTTGCTGTCAAATCTCCACCATGGACAGCAGGCTTCTCTGCAACTCTGGAAGATAAAGAATGTTCTTCAACAAGAAATCAGGGAATCCAGGCATCTTCAGTCGAATGGTGCCCATTCTCTTTGGTTTAATACTTGATTTATCTGCAAAGTAAACTATGCCATCTATTGTTTCATTAAGTTCTTCAAAACAATCTTTTCTAAATGTCATGTGTGATGTTGCACTAGTATCAAGCAGCCAACAATCTTTGTAAGATGAAAGAGAAGTCATTTCATTAATTCCAAGATTACAATGTGCAACAATACAATGATCGGAATATTTACTAGCATCTTGGTCATCTTTCTTCTGGTTGTGCTTGTCTTTGATGGAGTCCCATGAAGCCCAACACTGATCTGATGTGTGTCCAGTCTTTTCACAACACTTGCACTGCAAATATGATCTTTTGTTTCTGCCCCCTCTACCTTTGAAGTTTCTTCTTCCTCTGCCTCTCTTGCTGCAATCTCCCTTGGAAGGGTCTTTGGACCGATTCTTTGTTTTCTGAACAAAGTCAAGGGATTCTTCGACAGGATCGCTTGATTTCTTGATCTTTCTAGACCATTTTGGATATGTTTCCTTGCCAGTGAGGACATCACCAACAATAGATGCTATAGATTGCATTTTTACAACTGTTAATGTAATGAACTTAATATGACAAAGATAATGAGATAATAGAGAAAAAAAAACCTTGCAGGTCTACAGTATCTGCCAAGGTGAATACAATGCAAGTTTATAGCATACACAGCTAGTCTTAAAGTGGATGTTTGCAGCAATATTTAGATTCAGCCTCCATGCACTTCACAAGCAGTCTTGAGGGAGAGCACCAGCTCGATTACAATATTCAGGTGGATATGAGCAACTTTAGGAAAATGGAAGTAATTTACAACAAACACCAACAGTATTCTGCTGTATCTATCACTCTTCAATGCAAAAGATTAGGGAAAAAATTAGGGTTTTTGTATTTTAATGAACAAAAACGTTTTACCTCCATGCTCATAGCTCAAATCGTAGCATAGTGAATGTCTTCAATGCTCACAGTATATCAGCACTATATGTCAGTCAGTATATCAGCATATATCAGTCACAAAGAATACAATGGCATAGTTATTGCAAAAAAATAGCAGACATTATGTAGTGTAAGGTGTCAACGAAAGGATTGCAGCTTGTTCGTGGTTCCAACTTATGAACACCCGAGCCTTTTCGCACCCCAGTTCCTTCTATGAAATTCTCGGCTTACTTTGACAACGCGACAGTCTTCAATGTAGCACAGGCTCGAGGAAGAATAAATTCTTCACAAAGACTGTATTCTTCACTACGAAACCATCTTAAACATTGTGCCTTCAAGCTCCAGCTATATAGCGAGGGTTCTAGTTTCCCGTGTTTTGCTAGGGTTCCCGTGTTGGAGACTGAGGTTAGGCTATTGATTTCTTCCTTTCGTTCATTGTGGGATGATGGATGAAGTGGGAAAAGAGAACGATAAATTTAGGGTAGGGTTTGCAAAGCACTTGGCCTCCTGCAACAAGAATAATCACGACATAGTAGTCGAGCTCCTCAAGAGATGGCTGGAAGCCCAAACCCACGTCTCTGATATTGACATCAAGAAGATCTAAAAGGGAATCTTCTACTAAGTTTGGCATGCTGACAAGCATGAAGTCCAGGACCAGCTCATCGACAAACTTGTTTCCCTCATTCGAACTCTCGACCTTGCACTCGCTCAGCACTACTTTCAGGTATTTCTCTTAACCATGGTACGAGAATGGAATGGAATCGAGTCATCCATGGCGGATAAGATATGAGGCTGCAACACTGCAATATGACTTGAATTGGGATAATTTGAAAGCGTATACCAACAGGTTCACTCTCCAATACTTCAGCTGCAACAATATATATGTATATATATCAATCTCAACGCAGGTCGCAGTGCAGCTATCTCCAATATCAACACAGATATATATGATATATCAGTCACACTATAATCTCAATGCAGATATATATCAACTCATTATCTCCATGTGTATTCCCAAAACACATTCTCCAACGCAATAAATATGATCATTCTGAGTATCCTTCAACGCAAAATGAGCATCAATTTTTCAGCATCAACAATCTTACTCTCAACACCACGTAACTATCTTCAATATCCACGCACTGAGTTTTTCATAAGAGTGCCTTCACGCAGAGTGCCTTCATGCGCTAGAGGAGATACCAATAACACTCTTCATGCAGGTATTCAACAACTACAGATCGTAGAGGATAGAAGAGGAGGACCACAAAAAATTAGGGTTAGGTATATGCCCAAACATATGAGCGATAATCCATATGTAATGAAAAAAACATTAAAAACTGAGGGCACGCAGGCTGGCAGGAGAAATGCACACAATGAATGTGACTAGTAGCGAATGGCAGACAAAATGACAATGGACTGGCAAGCGGAATGGCAGCGCTCTGATAACACAGGGAGAATGGCAGGCATGCAATGTAGCCAAGAGTTATGGCAGGAAAATAGCCACGCTCTGATACCACTTGTTAGGTATAACTCCCGATTCGTAATTCTGTTCATGGCTAAGCATTCATTTATACATTTTATGTGGTGGTTGAGCTTCATTAGCCTTTTCACCTTCCTATGTAGCTGTTCAGCTTCCTACGTAACTGTTTATTTTATTTATTTATTTACAATATATAACCCTAATGGATTATATTCTGACATACGTGACTAAACAATGATATATAAATGACCAAAAAACAACAAAAATTTGGATATCAATTACAAAAAAGTAGTTTTGCTGGCTAATTTCCGGTCATTTACTACGCGACCAAATTTGATCATATTCTAGTTTGTCATGTGGTCATTAATTTGGTCATTGATTCAAATATATGACCAAATTAATGACCAAATATATGACCAAATTAATGACGAACTGACGAGCTATAAATGACCAAAATAAAAATTACCAATTTTGGTCGCGTAATAAAAGACTGTAAATTAGCCACATGCAATCACCAAACCAAAAGTGGTCATTGATATGTATATTTTGGTCATTTTTTTGTCACTAAGCTCTCATTTTCCACTAGTGGAATGATGTCTAACTATTTTATCATTTGGTGAATGTAGCCACACCCTGGTCCATTAGTGCACACGACCGAGGTTGATGTTGAACCTATGTTTCCTCTTGCTACTAAAGATTAGTACTTTCTCATTCATGTACATGTTGATAATTGTTGAGATAATCGGCATTTTTTTTTTGTAGACTAGGCATTGTAGAGAGACTCTTTGCAACTAGGAGGACACCAGAGGCATCTGTACCCCGGATGGATGCAGTGACTATTTGTTTTATGTACAATTGAGTGATATTTAAAATTTCAAACTTTGTTATTGTTGGATATTACTAGTTCAGTTACCTGTTCAAGAAATTTTGTCATTGATTTGTAGTCACCAGAGATGCACAGTGGTCATGGACAGAGGAAGCAAGCATCAGGGTCAGGAAAAAACAAGATAAATTTAGAGTTTTGATGTAGTCCAGGAAACATATGTATTTTTATGTACAATAGGAAGTTAGAGTATAAGGGTACGGTCTAGGACAGATGTGCTTTTGTTTTCATGTACATCAAAGATGTTTTTGATACATGTACATTGACAAGCTATATAAGGGCCTTCTATTTTTGTATTATAACTTTCATGATATAAAAAATATTTAATATCAAGGCTGTTGAGATCTTCATGGTTCAGTCTTTTAAGTGTGATTATACATGTGTGGCCAAGAACGTTTCTATGTTTAATGTTCCCAATTTTTGATAGATTTTACGATTACATGGAGATATCAATTATAAATTTGATAACAATGCATAATTACAATATTACGTAATAACAAAAATGTACATTTAATTTTTTTTTAACATGATCCAATTGCACATACAATGTTAAATTGTATTCACAAATATGGAACATACCTAACACACATAAGCACCCAACACAACTAAGAAACTGATCCAACTAAGTGGAATAGAAAAGCGCCTTACCCACATAACAACCTAACAAACTTTTAAAGTATGCACAAAGTTGACACACCTAAGTGATGAACCTATGTGGTCTACATAAATGAAATTCATGTTTGGCATGATGTCTTTCATATAACGAATAGATGGGATACACATCAAACCTAAAAGTATCCGAGTATAAGGTTGATTCAAAATATTAGTAATGATTATATCCTACACATTATGTATATCCTGCACCTGATTTTATCATTTTGTTAATGTACATGGAATTTGATGAGTCGCCTCGAGGAACAACTTTGGAAGAGATGAAAATTATGTGTGATTTTATTATAGTTTAAATTGTTGGAGAAGTACTATTGTGAATCTTGTTTTATAAATTTATTTTTATGGAGTATTATTTGAAACATTCATAGTGTGAAGATATATATTTTGTAATAATGGCGTAATAGGTTGGCCACTTGTTTATAAATATAAACATGTTCCACATTACATGGTTACTGATGTTGTGGCATTGTCTCCTGCTACATTTCATCATACAAATTCTCACATATCTTTGATGACTAGGATAAATTAATATGGAAACAACCTTCTTTCGAATTTCCAGTCTCACGAATGATATGAGATCCTAAGATCAATTCACCTCCACATAGAGATTGACAACTCCTTTCTCCTTGATTAAAACACAAACAAAGAATGTTTATTGCTTGACAATGATGGGAAATAAGTTAAATTCAACACCTCACAATAGGTAACATAATTCTCAACATCTACACATGGAATAATAGTTTGCAACAAGTATTTTTTCTAGAGGGGAATATCTACACTCACCTTCAAACAGATATCAATTAATACTTCTTTCCAATTCTACGTCACACCCTATTGTGGGTATCTTTTCTTGTATGTGATTTTGATCAAACACAAACCATCAGCATATATGTTTAAGCAAGCCTCCTACAGGATTTCAAGGACACTTGTTGAATCTCTACCAATGGGATAGAATGGAAATCGTGCATCAAAATGAGGTTTCGATGGTTCATGCAAGCATCTTTAGGAATTTTCCATGTGGGAATGCTAGCCACATGTTCACGATTGATGAATTTGCAAAGTTGACCCCTATGTGCAAAAATTTCTCATTCCCTTACTGTGCAAAAACCTAGTTTCCAAAATTGACCTAAAGCAGGATCCCTTGTCCATGGACCCAATGTAGAGGGATATCACTAGCACTATCTTGATGTCTTGAATCCAATAGAGTCAACATTTTGTTGACCCAAGCCACGTTCATCATTCTATGGCATGTTGAATCCCACCTCCTACATGCTTTCAGGGACACCTGTTGAATCCCTACCTGGGGTATAGAATGGAAACTGTGCATCAAAATAGTGTTTCAGTGGGTCATGCAAGTATTTTTAGGAAAATTCCAGGTGGTAACTCTAGCTACACATTCATGACCGATGAATTTGCAAAGATGACCCCTATGTGCAAATTTTCCACATTCCCTTACGTAGAAAAACCCTAGTTTCCAAAATTGACCTACAAAATGATCCTTGTCCATGGAACGAGAGTAGAGTGCCACCAATAACACTATCTCTATGTCTTGAATCCAATGGAGTTGATGGTTTTTCGATCCGAGCCACGACCATCATTCTATGGCACGTTGAATCCCACCTCCTATAGGCTTTCAGGGACACTTGTTGAATCCCTACCTGCGGCATAGAATGGAAATCATGCATCAAAAAATGGCATTCTAGTGGCTGATTGAAGCGTTCTTAGGTAGGTTCCATGTGGGAACTCTATCCACATGTTCATGGTCAAGGAATTTGCAAACATGACCCCATATGTAAAAAAATTTCACATTCCCTTACTTAGCAAAAACCTAGTTTCCAAAATTGACCTAAAACAGGATCCCTTGTCCATAGATCCACACTAGAGGGCCACCCATAGCACTATCTCAATGTCCTAAATCCATTGGATTCAATAGTTCATCGATCCAAGCCACTGTCATCGTTCTATGGCACGTTGAAGCCCAACCCCTACAAGCTTTCATGGACACATCTCGAATCCCTACTTGGGGCATAGAATGGAAGCTATGCATCAAAATGGGGTTTTGGTGGGTCATGCAAGTGTTTTTAGGAAGGTTCCATGTGGGAACTCTAGCCACATGTTTATGGTCAAGGAATTTGAAAATTTGACCCCTATGTGCAAAAATTTCACATTCCCTTATTGAGCAAAACCCTAGTTTTCAAAATTAACTTAAAACATGATCCCTTTTATTTGGGCCTAGAGTACAGGGCCACTCCTACCACTATCCTAGTGTCCTGAATAAAATGGATTTGACGGTTCATCAATCTGATCCACGGTCATCATTTTATGGCATGTTGAAGCCCACCTCCTACACTATTTTAGGGACACCTATTGATTTTCTACATAGGGCATAAATGAAAACCATGCATAAAAAAGGGATTCTGATGGGTCATGCAAGCATGTTTATAGAGGTTCCATGTGGGAATGCTAGCCACACGTTCACAGTCAATGAATTTGCAAAGCTGACCCCTATGTGCAAAAATTTCACATTCCCTTACCGGGAAAACCCTAGTTTCCAAAATTGACCTAAAAAATGATCCCTTGTACCCAAACCCAGAGTCAAGGGACACCCTTAGAACTATCTCAATGTCCTAAATCCAATGGAGTCAATGTTTCTTCGATCTTAGCCATGACCATCATTCTATGGCACATTGAATCCCACCTCCTACAGGCTTTTAGGGACACTTGTTGATTCCCTACCGAGGCATAGAATGGAAATCATGGATCAAAACAAGGTTTTGATGGATCATGCAAGCATGTTTAGGTAGGTTCTATTAGTGCTAGAAATTTTTCTCGAACTACTAAAGAACAAGCCAACACAATCTCACAAAATAAAACTAAGTAAAACAGGTTTGTAGGGTTTTGGTTTTGTAGTTTTTAAACGAGAGGGTAAAAACTAATAAAGATAAGAAAAATATTAAATCATGCAACAATGAAAGAGTGATATGAATAATATGTGAAACATAAACCATAACAAAATAAGCACAATACTAAATTTCATCCACAGTTCACAAGCATTCCATGAGAAATAACCTTAAACAACAAATGAATTTGTTAACTGAGTGATCACACCAATAAAAAATGAAACCAATAGATAGGATAAAATAGGCTGATAGTTTTCATATATCATAATCAGTAATCCAAAATACATAAGAGTTTTTGAACTTAGCTCTGTATACAGTAGCTGAAAGCCTCCCCTTGTACAAAAATCTGAACCCTATTTCATTCTAAAGTCCTACTTTTATCTTGCTTACATAAAAAAATAGTTATCTAACTAAATAACTACCTTCTAGGCTAGACTGTTGAATCACTTAAAAAAGTAAAGTTGTTCAAAATAAACTAATTTCTTTACAAAAATTAACTAACAACACCTATCACTTAAAGCCTTTTACAAATATTTAGTAGCTTCTGCCAAAAGGGCTATCCCCTCCAAAGCTTGAGTCTTTCTCCTAGTTCTATGTTTCTCAACTTCTAGGTCTTTGACTCTTTTTGATAATTCCTAATTTTGTTGAGTTATTTCTTGGACAATTTGCTTCAGTTCTGCACATAAACTTTGTGTCTTCCTTTTCCTCTTCAATGCTTCCTTGGAGACTACAGATAACTCTTGGTAATTCCTTTTAATCTCTTCTAGATCCTGTCTTAATATTTTGTTGTCCAATACTAATCCTTCATTTGTTTCATGTAGGAATTCTATCTGATACTTATACTGCTTGATACTTCTTTGAAGGTTTTCATTCTCAAAATCAATACATTTTCCTTCTAAAGTTGAAGACAGTCCTTCTGGCATCCAAGGAATTTTCAATTCCTTAAAAATATTTTCATCATCCTCTTGATGTTGCTCTGTCATGATTACAAGAACCCTTGGAGATTCATTACCTTCACAATTGCATTGAGTTCATGGCTCTGCAATATTTTCCTCATATGCACATAATGTTGTCATCACTGACCGTCGTTTCATCAAATCATCCTGTCGATGCCTAAGATTTTATTTTCTTTGAACATCTTTTAACTGCTCTGAGATTTTAATCTCTGTTGAGGCTGAAATAACATTCAAAGGAACATGTTTCTTACCTTTAACCTTTCTATCATTTAGGCTTTCATCCTCTTCTAACTCTTCTTGGGAAGAAGAGTCTTCTACTATTGTGATTTTCTCTTGAGCTAACTTAGGATTTAAAATATTTTTCATGTTCAAACTCAATTTGTTCTTAGGTCGTGTTTTAGGTCTCTAGCCTACTCCTATTTCTCCCAACATGCTCAAGGCTTTACCTTGATACTTAATAGTTGCAAGCTGAACCACCTTTCTTTTGAATCCTTGTGAAACTAGATTTTCTTCAAACTCTTCTTGTGAACTCTGTGCATTGTCAAACCTAGATTTATCAATCACTGGGATTTTCTTTCTTTCTGAATGTACTTCTGTATGAATATGTTCTTGTTCTAACAAGACTCCATATAATTCTTGGTTTACATCTTCATTCACGGTATTTTCTGCATGATCTAAATCCTGCCTTTGAACTTTTGATAACTCATATTCATTAGATTTCTTTTCATGTTCACTCTCAGAATTTTGAAGCCTCTATGTCATAGACCTTTCTTGTAGAGTCGCTTCTTCTATTTCGACTATGACTTCTTTCTTCAAATTTTTGACTAAGTTCTGGGCTTTGTTCACCTATATTCTCTTTGATTGGTCCTCCTTCTCACTTTGAAAACAAGACCAGAATAAAAAATAATCCCAAGTCTTTCCTTTCTTTTGAAGCATAGTACTAATGATTAATTTTATCAAACCATGATGAAATATGGAATACTTTGTATGATCCTGATGATCTTTTACTCTACTAGACATCTTCTACAAACTTATAAGAAAAAATAAACAGAGATTCATCTTTGATTCATGGTTTAAATGTTGTAAAAACCTGAAATGATATTTAAACACAGAGGCATATCTTCCTTCACAAGTTACATAAGTTTGCAGGATCTTGATTGGCTCTCTCCATTATGGTTTAAATTTTTGTATATGTACTCCTTTACCCCAATCTACAACAGCATTTGGCAGCAGGTAATTCTTTGAATTAAAAACAAAAGGCACCTTCTTGAACCAATAATCACCCTCATTAGCAATGCATGTAACCTTTTCTATTAACTCTCTAGTCAGCTCAATTTTTAGGGTATTAAATGTGACTATGTCTTTCTCTAACCCCTGAGCAAATTTATATGAAACCTATGTAAGATGACCATCAATTTTCTCAAAATAATTCAGCCAACCTGCTTCCGAGAATAACTTTGCACAGTGAGGGAAAGTTTTATACCAAGACATGTCTGAAGGCTCATCCCTATTTGTTTTCCCACTTCTCTTAATTCTGGGTAATAAAACTTAATTATTTTTCTTCATAAAATGGTTCAAGATACTTTGAAAGTATGAAGTCTCAATAGTAAATCAGAAATTGAACAGATTGAAAAACCTAAACATCAACTTTTCCTCATCGCTCATAAAAATTTTGAGACAATTTTTAACTGACAATGAAGATTTAATAATTGAGCAAGAAATTGAGCTCCTGAATCTAATGTAATTCTCAATTAACCACCATCACTACATCTTTTGTCACTACAAACCCAAATTTAGGGATGATGTCAGCAATCGGTTGCATACCTGTCGTGATAATTGTTTTGATTGCTTAAAATTTGGTCTTTTGTCTTCCCATGTGTTCCCTGACCTTTGCTTCTCTGTCTTCAACTTCCACAGTTGCACTAGTCGATTAACCTGCAAACCCTAACTATCTAACCTTCTTCATTCTCCAACCATGAACTTCCAGGTGTCAATATGGTTTCTGTAATTTTTCATATATTCAGTAAATTCATAATTGACAAGGAATTTCCCTTATTGTGCATGATCATTTTTGTTTAAAGGATCTACGTCTACCACCTTCCGGATAGTTGCAACTCACCCAAAAAATTCTTATCTTATCTCAAACACGTATGTATCAGTCTCCTTTACAGGTGCGAAAAATTCCTCTCATGTGCAAATTTTGGAAATCATGAGAAAAATTATGACTTTTTCAAAGGGCATGATTTTCTTGTAGCACCCTTGTTCATATTTTCTGTCTTTGCACTACAAGAATATATGTTTCATGATTTTTTAACCAAAAATCAAAACAATGTGTTAAATTTTGGTAATTAACCTTTAATAAGACCCTATGATATTTCTTTAGAACCTTTCAAAATATATACATCCTATAAGCCCATAAAAAACCATGAAATCTACTTAGTAAAGCAAAATTAAAAAGAAAACTTATTAAATCAACTAGAAACATAAACCTACTAGCAAAATACTTTAAAAATCCAAGCTCAAAATTCTAAAGTAAGAAGAAAAATCATATTTTAAGACAAGCATATGGTTTAAAAATAGAAAACAAAAACATGCTATAACATCTGGCTCCTGCTACAGGATGAAGTCCTCCTTGTGAGGCTTCAAGAACCTGTAGATCAGTGCCTTCTGTGCTATAACTGAAACTACCTGCTATTCTACCAAAATATCCATTGGTCCGGGGGGTCTTTATTCAAACCTTCACACACCAATATATACAATGAAGATAAAATCTTTTTCCCTCAAAAACTGTAAAAATGCTTGAGGAATCGTCCATTCACTGGATTAGACAACTCCTCACCATCCAAGGTCTGTAATACAAAAGTATTGTTCTCTAGAATCTTTGATACTATGAAATGACCAAACCATCAATTACAAACTTACCATGTTTTCCCTTCTGTTCCTTTCTAGCATTCCATCTCAGTACCATATCTCCATTATAAAAGGTGTTGTCTTTGATCTTTCTATCAAACATTTCTTTGATCTTCTTTCTATACAGCTCAGCCTTTCCTTCTACTATTTCACATTCTTACTATACTTCAACTCGGAGTCTCTGAGGGTCTTGCTGAAAAATCCAACTCGCTGCTCAAGTCCATCATTATTCTTCTATAACAAAACAACAGCTAAAGTATCCTTTGATGCAAAAGAAAAATTCAGAAATTCCTTTGAAAAATTAGGACTCACTAGCACTGGTGCTTTGTAAGAGACAACTTAATCTTCTCAAATGAATTCCTAGCCTCTGTAGTTCAGTTCACTTCCTGATCTTTTTTCAAGCTGGTTATTATTTGTTTAATGGTTTTAGCAAAATTTGGTATGAACCAATGTAGAAAATTTATTTTCCAATAAAATATTGCACATCCTTCTTACTTCTTAGTAGAATGATCTTCAAAATAGCTTTTACCCTTTCTAGATATATCCTTCTTCCATCAGCTGAAACCAAATTACAAAACAACTTACCCTCATGTACATCAAAATGTGACTTTTTTGGATTGAGAGACAGTCCATATTTTCTGCATTTCAAGAAAGTTTGTTTTAGGTGCCTTAAGTGCTCTTCATCATACTATGAGAAGACTGTTATGCCATCCAAACAGATCACCACAAACTTATCCTTCTCTCCAACAAAGGCTATGTCCATAGCCCTTTTAAAGGTAGCTCTAGCATTCATTAGTCCAAATGGATTTTTGTCATACATAAAGTACCCCAAGGGGTAGTGATGGTTGTCTTTTCTCTATCATCTTGGTGCATTGCAATTTGGTTATACCCTGAAAAACCATCCATCATTGAAATCCTTTGTGCACCCACTACCTTCTGCAAAATTTGTTTAATTTTTGGTAATGGGTAATTATACTTCAATGAGGATCTATTCAGATTAGGGAAGTCTACACACAACCTTATTTCTCCATTCTTTTTTCTGAAAAGGAACTAAATTTTCTACCCATGAAGAATATCGAAGAAGAACAATGATTTTAGCATCCAACAATTTTTTTATCTCCTTTTCTATGATGGGGAATAAGGCATGATTAATTCTCCTCAGCTTCTGTCTAAATGATTTTAAATTAGGCTTCAAAGGTACTTTATGTTGAATAATACTTGTATCATAAGTGTTTAGATCTTTGTATGACCAAGATAAGATATCAACATATTCTTTTAACAGTTTGATGTACCTGTTTCTCTGCTCTGCTGTAAGTGTCTTTTAGATCTTCACCATCCTGGGATGCTCCTTTGTACCAATATTACAATCCATTACATTCTCCTCTGAAGACTGAATATATGGTTTTAAGGGGGTATCATCCTTTGAAAAAAATCCTCTCTAAGGGCACCAAACCCTTGGGAATAAAATTACTTTTTAGCTCAATGATTTTATGACCTACAATTTCATTTTCTACAAAATCCTCAGTATATTCAGTTTCATCATCCTGTTCTTGATCAATTAAGGAATTAGAGAACTCACCAGTGAGGTCTAAAAACCTTTTAATCTCTAGATCATCCTCAAAAAATCTCCATTGCTTTATATTATCAGGAACAGAAGGTTTGTACCTAAATTCAATAGGATATTTCAGCTGAGTTTTTTTAGGAATCCTGAAATGTGTAGCTGCTAGGGAAAGAGAATCAGCAGCTTGGTTATGATCCCTAGGAATATAGGAAATACTGAATGCCACAAATAAATTATCTATCATATCCCATACTTCATTATTGTACACTTTCAACAAATATTGTTTTACTTGATAGTTATTCCTTACTTGGTGATGTAATCGGAGAAACCACAGTATCGAAATGACCAAGTCGATGTTTCAAATCCATATCTGGATCCATCATCAAGACAAAGTTGAATGTGGAGAGAGTGAGAACCAATGTTAAATACTGGAACCGGTTGGAAAGTCTAAGGTCAGCCTCGGAGACTAGGGTTTGCTAGGTCGTAAAATTTTAATTTTATTTGATTTCAAAGTGCACGGAAAATTATTCTCCAAACCTATTTTTCCGAAAAAGAATTGTTTATATTATTAAATCTTTACAATGGATAAATTGAGACATTATGAAAATTTTTTTATTAAGGAGAAATGTTGATTTTAATTATTTTTACCCTAAAGGTTTTGAATTGATTCTTTAAACACCCACCTCATGCTCACACGTTTAAAACCCTAAATTTATAGATTTTATTATCATCAATAACCATATTACAAGTATTAGTAATAAACCTAAAAACTTAAAGTTTTTAAATTTATTATTATTAATAACCAATTTTAAAAACCTCATAATAAATCCAAAAACCCTAAAGTTATTAAATTCGTTATTATTAATGAGTTTTAATATTAATTATAATTAAATCTTATTAGCTTAATTTTAGGATTTCAAAGGTTGGAATCCCTTTAAAACCCTAAAGTTTAAATTTATTATTATTAATAACCCTAATTCTAAATTTAACGACCTTAAAGTTTATAAATTTATTATTATTAGTAACAATTTTCAAAACCTCATAATAATTTTAAAAACTTAAATTTATTAAATATATTAATGAATTTTAATTGTAATTAAATTTTCATTGAAAGGAAATGTTTATTTTAATTATTTTTACCCTAAAGTTTTTGAATTGATTCTTTAAGAACCCACCTAATGCCCAAAAGTTTAAAACCCTAAAGTTATAGATTTTATTATCATTAATAACAATATTACAAGCATTAGTAATAAACCTAAAACCATAAAGTTTTTAAATTTATTATTATTAATAACCAATTTTAAAAATCTCATAATAAATCCCAAAACCCTAAAGTTATTAAATTTGTTATTATTAATGAATTTTAATATTAATTATAATTAAATCTTATTAGCTTAATTTTAGGATTTCAAAGGTTGGAATCCCTTTAAAACCCTAAGCTTTAAATTTATTATTATTAATAACCTTAATAATAAATTTAAAGACCTTAAACTTTATAAATTTATTATTATTAGTAACATTTCTAAAAACCCTCATAAAATTTTAAAAACTTAAATATATTAATGAATTTTAATTGTAATTAAATTTTCAATGAAGGGTGTTCTTTTAGCTTAATAATAGGATTTAGTAAATTTTAAAAACTTAATAATAAATTTAAAAACATTAAAGTTTTCAAATTTATTATTAATAACAATTTTAAAAACCTGATAATAAATTTCTAATCCTAAAGTCACATTTTATTTTAATATTAATTCCTATTAATATGTCAAAACCTAGGGAGAATCTTTTAGATTAATTTTAGGATAAGGAGGGGTCTAAAAAGTTCAGGGGTTGATTTCAAATTAATTTAAAATTCCTAAAGATTTAAACGGAATTTTAAAGGTTAAAAGGTTGATTTTAAATTAATTAAAAACCCTAATGTTTGTAAACTGATTTTAAAAGATCTTTCAATTTTAAAATTAAATTTTTGGGTATTTTAATTTAAGGTTTTAATTAAGGACAAGGAAGGAGGACAAATGAAAAAGGGGGGGAGGGCTTGAAAGAGGAAAAGGGGGCAGAAGGAAAATGGTTAAGGGAGAGAGTGGCATTTCTGATTGAGAATAGATGGAAGCCAACTGGTGCTCACCTCGAGGCCACCATCCCTGTTTAGGTTGTGTGGGAGTTTGGTAATCTCTAAGGCCTCTCTAAATTTCCTTTTAAAGTAGTGGTCTTCTTTCGCGAGGATAATGGTGTCTTCTAGGAAAATGTGATGTTTGGTTTTGGCTACATGTTCCGCCAGGGATGAGGAATGGATACATTCTTTTCTAATGTCCGCCCCATGTTCTTTTAGCCGTGTGTGGAAAGAACGTCCCGTCTCACCTATATAGCTGATCTTGCATGAGCAAGGGATCTTATAAACCCCTCTGAATTGTGTATGATTAATTGGATCTTTAACGGATCTCATTCTTTTCTTAATGGTCTCTAGGGGTTTAAACGAAGTCGTGATGTTGTTCTTGTTGAGAATTCTAGCGATCTTATTAGCCACCCCTTGTATATATGGTAAGTAAGATCGTGGGTTGGTGGTGGTCTTCCTGTCAGAGGTTTTCACACCCGTAAGGTTCTTGTTGTGGGTTTTGCCGAGGGTCTTCGTGATGACCTTGGGTTTGTGACGTATGTTTGTGAAGACTTCTTTAAGGTGGTCTTTCTATTTTTCAATATGTTTCGAATCTACGATCCTCGAGGCTCTCACTGCTAGAGTATTGAGAACACCTATCTTCTGGGAAGGATGGTGGTGGGAGTCTGCGTGGAGGTAGCTATCCATGTGCATCTTTTAATGGAACACCTTGTGTCCCAGAGTGCCATCTTCTTTTCTCGTAAGGAGGACATCTAGAAATGGGATGCTCCTGTTTTCCTCAAGTTTCATTGTGAATTTGATGTAGGGGGAGATACTATTCAGGTGTGTTAGGAACTTCTTGAGTTCATCTTCACCATGTGGCCACACCACATTCATGTCATCCACAGAAATTTGGCAACAGATATTCCTTGTTGAATAACCAACTTAGAGTCACCATAAACAGAGATTTGTTGAATACCTATTTTCGTTGCAGATCTCAAACCTAATAACAGAGCTTCATACTCTACTGTATTATTGGTGGTAATAAATTCTAACTTATACATCAAGCTTGCCACTTCACCACCAGGACATATCAGAACAACTCCTGCTCTGGCACCTTATTTAGATGATGATCCATCAAAATACATTTGCTAAAGTTCATCCTTTTGTTCCCTAGTACATTTGACTGATTTTTCTTTTTCAACCTGTAACATACAAGTAGCATCATTATCATCACTAAAGTGCAACAAACAAGTCCCCAAATCCTTTTCAACAACATATAATGGATGATTTGTAGGATTCTTTTCATGAGTAACAATATAAGCAAATTTTAACTCTTTATACAACCTCCTATTCTCACCTCCAAAAAAATGGATGGTTGCATATGTTAAGTCCATATGTAAATTTCCCCCTACTTTCTTATCCCAAGATCTAGAAAGGAGAATTCCAAATTTAGGTGCGATATTTGCCACTACAACATCCATAATAACACTTTTCATTGGTAGCTGAGCTAAGCTAACCACCATGCCCTTTATCAATCCTAAACATTTGACGGCTCTAGAATCAAAAGCATACAAGTCATGATAAGGTTTTGTTATGTTCAATCCCAAAGCTTCCATGACTGCTTTTGGCATTAGATTATGAGATGCTCCTGAATCCAAAAGAAAATTATGGATCATCTGCTCATGGATGGTTAATGTGATATAAAAAGGTGGGGATGCACTTGCATCATTTTCAGTTTTCTCTGCTAAAGCTGATCCAATAAAAATTTTGGGATTCTCCTCCTGTAAATTTACTGTGTCAGAGGGTACTTGACTGGTTATTGAACCCATCATTTCCAAAACTGAATTCATATAACAGGGATTTTTAATCAATTCAGTGAAAGGCATTGGGACTTTAGTTTTTCACAATTCATTTTCAAAGTTAAAATTTTTCATGTTCTTATTCACTTCTTCAACTTCAATAACCTTCTCTAGATTATCATTATTCTGTCTTTTTTCTAATGCTAGATTTGATTGTTATTTAGGAAGAATAATTACATTCTTTTTAGGGTTTTGAACCACCTGTTTTGGTCCTGACCTAAAATTTAGGATTTCCTTAGGCTTAGAATGATATATATCAGATGTTACTTCAAGGTTTAAATCATCTATTGTCAGAAAAAAATTTGCATCATAACATTTAGAATTTAAAAAATCTTCCTCAGTCACAAAACCTTCAGTCAACTGTTCTCCAAAATAATTTATGTCTTGATCTGGATCTTCAAACTGCTCATCCTCTTCTATTTCTCCTTCATCAGTGACATTGTTTTGAAGTGGGGGTGGCACATTTTGATCTTTAGATTCTCTCCTTTCTCTTTATATTTCATTATTCCTTCTCTCTCTGGGGATCAAACAAGGTACAAACTGTCTTCTAAACTGATTTGGGTTATTAGCGTTTTTGTCCCCTTCTTGAGCAGGCCTATTAGAATTTTTCTCCAATTCCAATTTGTTTAATTTTTATGTTAGGATTTGTTGAGGCCTGGAAATTTGCAGGCGACAATAGAAAGGTATTCTCCCCAGTCAACGTTCCCAACTATCCCGCTGACTGTTTGGTATAGGGAATCCGTCCAGTTTACGGTCCAGCTACCATAGGTCAAAGTAACAAAACAAGGGTTTTACCGGTTGCGGCCCGGTCCACCAAGTTTTTGTATTTTTTGACTTAAATATGAAATGAGAGTTCCTAACTAAATGCAGGGTGGTGAAGGATGCAGATAGCAGTCACAATGTGATGCGCATGTTCTTACCTCTCGTCTTAATCTCACCAGCACCTGAATCACACTTGCAGAAATGAACTGAACTAACTATCTATCTATTTATCTATCTACCTATTCCCAAGGAGCAAGAATGTGATTTATGTATGAGTAATGTGTATGTGCATGCATAATAAAAAGCAATCACAGATAGCTGATATTCATTATTACAAACATGAACAGTTAAAGATATTTCAACAACCAAATAGCTAATTGTTGTATGAACAGCATACATTACTCATGGTGGTCATTTCATCAAAATAAATCAGAAGTCATTCAATCAAAGACATAGGTCATAGAGTTAGAACGATCTCACGATTCATGGACACCATACTGAAAAACAAAATAGTTCATCTTTCAATTTTCCACGGCACAACATTTGAAATCCCACCGATATTTCTTCAACAGGAAAACCAAATATTTTATTGCAAAGAGAAGTAGTTCTTCTTACAATAACCTTTCCTGTCTAACTGGGGAAAAAAGTCCTTTCTCTCCTCTTAGTCTATTACATTTATACAAAAAGAGTGAAATGGTTGGGTTGCCCAAAGTAGCCTTTGGGATTCCCAACTTTTCATTTTCCCAACGTTTTGCTTTTTCAAACGTCTTTACAAAATGTTACAAAATACAACGGTGACTCATCCCTTATGAAGACGGCCATGCTTGGCTTTCTAGGAACTTCCTCCACACTGTAGCTTCACTAGCAATGCCTTCAAAAGTGCTAGGCTCCAAAAACTGAATATTTATCTCAAATTTCTCGGCTTGATTCTTGATAGCCTCGATCCTTGCTGGGCTCAAACGAAGTTGATATTCCAAAAATTGCACACTAACGGCTGGGTGGTCCACTTCATTTTTCAAAACTAGGTCATCAATGGCCTTGATCTGTTGCGTTGTGGCCTCTGCATCCTGATATCTACTCTGCAATATTTCCATAAAGGTTTTATGGTCTGGGAACTCCTCAAGCCTATGTTCAGCCTCTGTCTGACACCGATTGTATTTGTTAAGGAGCCTTCTAAAGTATTCTGCACATGTTCCTTGTGTCCTTTGACTGCCTTCTTGAAGTCTTCAGTGGTGCTGGCAACGAACTCTACCAGGTCATGATCTCTTTTGAGGGCTTGATGATCCTTTGCCGGTAGTTATGATGGGTTCTCTGCATTGCTCTCTAGCCTTGCCATTCTGGAATTCAGGACTTCAAGAACATCCTGGGATCTGTCCACAAAGTAGGAGGCGGTTTCCATAATTTCCTCTAACCGGCTATCGATCTGGAGGACTTTACACCTCTCTTCCTCTAGAGTAGTTTGTAGCTGAAGCATTTTAGCTTTATGAGCCAAGATATGTTCTTTGAATGGTTGGAGATCTACTTGTTGTTCCCTTGCTTCCTCCAGAGCGGTGGTCATAGCGATGATCTGTTCTTGATGCTTCTTGTTCTGCTCTTCGGAGTGCACATCATTGGCCTGCAAAAGAATCTTCAGCTGCTCTTCTAGGTCCTCCACCTTTTGCAGCAACTGCGCCTTCTCACTCTTTAGATCTTGGCATTCCTATTTTACTTTCTCTAGGGCCTCCTATGCTATTTCCTTGGCTTGCATTTCTACTTGGAGGGAATGTACTTCACCCTTTGAGGATTCTAGTTCCCTTTGCATGTATAAATACTTCCTCTTGAGTCTGCTACCCTCTTCTCTCTCCTTCCTCAGTGTATTTTTCAGCTGAGTGGAGGTTTTCTTAGATGACTCCAGTTTATTTATCACCCTGTTTATGTTATCTTCTGAGGCATCGATCATTGCAGCCCCGGCTCTTAGCGTGAACCTAGGATCCAGGTCTGTCCCTAAAATGACAGCTGTATCTGTTACCATCTTTCCAGGTAGATCTTCTGCTTCAACTTTCTTTTCTGTCCTCCTCATTATTCTCTTCGTGGCCCTGTGATAATAGAAAGTATTGAAGTCAGGGACTTCTTCTCCATTTTTCTGGATGAAAGGCACTAGCTGGAGCGTAGGGGCCATAGGGGTACTGGCAGCGGGTACTTGAGAGGTCTGTACCTCGGGGTTTTCCTCCTCCTGGGTCTGCCCTGTTGGTATTTCAGAAACTGACTACTGTGTCAACTTTATTCTTTCAGCTTCTTGCATTTGGAGCTCCTCATCAAGCATTCTCTTTGCTTCTTCAGCTGCTTCTTCTGTTTCTTTGGCTACCTCTTTTGCTTTCTCAGCTGCTTCTTGGGCAGCTTTTCTTTTCTCTTCTTCTCCCATCTGTAGCCATTCTGCAGCCTCCTTTTCCAACCTTTGAGCTTCTTCCTTTCTCCTTCTGGCTCCTTCTTCAGCCTTTTCCTATTCATCCCCTTTTCCACCTTTGGTGGCACTCTTTTTCTTGAATCTTCTCATTAGCATTTTCATGTTAGGGGCGTTTCGGAAGACAGATTCTTTCTTATCAAAGTGGTGAGTATACTCAAAATGAACTTTGCATTCTTTACAATGCTCCACCACTTTGCCTTGGGAGTCACTCCTATGATATGGCATTTCTCCAAAATGGAACTTTTCCAATTCCTCTATGAATTCAGCAGCTTGTTTCACCTTGGTGAATTTGTAGCTACCTAGCTTGAATGGCAAAGGGGGGTATGTAGTCTTCTTCTGTTCAAACAGGAAATTACCTATTCCATCAATGAACACTTGTCTGACTGCCTCTTTGTGAATAATATAATCTATTGCATATTTGGGGAGCAGTAAGGGGCATTTCGTTCCTCCAAACATTCTGAAATTCTTGCCATTGTCAGTCAAGTAATAGTCTGCATATTCTTCTATTACTTGCATAGCCCCTTCTGACATACAGTCACATTCATTCTGGAAAATGAGTGTGTAGAGTGGCATAATGAAGGGCTCACAGACCTCTCTGTAATGGCTATGGTACTGGTGAGCCCACAATGGTCTACAAGCAGCATAAACAGGCATTCTCTCCCTGTCCCAGATGTACCTGAGACCGGGGAAAGGCTGGTTGCACAGTATGCAGTCTATCAATATTGAACTCATATAGAATTCGGATCTTTTCTGGGCTTCTCGTCCCAAGGCTGCAGCCAAGCAAGAAGACAGACTGCTTAATACAAGGCTAGCCCAATTGAAGACTGTTCCTTGGGATGCCACATGAAAAATAATGGGTATCCATTTAAGCTTGAATAGTCTGACACGGGCTCTCCCAAATATCCTATTAAGCATCAGAGCTATAAATCTGTAGGGAGCCCTCAAGCTCACTATATCATACTCACCGGCTGGTCTGTATTGGTAAAGCTTTCCCTGCAAGAGCATTTTCTTAAGAGTTTCCACCAGGTCCATTTGTAGAAGGAGCAAGTCGACATAAGTCGACTTGAACGAAGACCGACTTAGTCGATCAGCCGACTAAGTCGAGGGACCGACTACGTCGGTCGGCCGAGTAAACACAGTAGTTAGTCTGTTAACTAATAGTCGTGTCGGTTCGGTGAACCGACAGGTAGTTATTGTAACTGTTTGTAACCTGTATATTAGGCTGTTGAGCCACACAAGAACACAGTACAGTTCAGTTCTTGGCTTTGTATGACCTATTGAGAATAATATAATCTGTTCTTGTTATCAGTTCTTGTCTCTTGCATCTGTGTATATTGTTATATGTATTATTGGTAACCTTATGTGATCTGTAGGATTACAACATTGGTTCCGTTGCCGGTAGTACATAACTGAATATATGCTCACATATCATACCAGAGCAGGAGATCAAGGACTGGTGGGAGCGAAAAATTGCTAACTATCTACAAAATTACGCGAGAAGGAACAGATTGACAGTCGCAGAAGCCAAAGCCCGATTTTTCACTGAAACTCACGAAAAATTTGTCGAATCCGTGCCCCACCTACTGAAGCAGCTTTTGGATGAGAAAACCGGCCGACAGTAAAAAAGCACAGTTACTCCAGAAACTGATCCGAGGAGGACGTACGAATCTCTCGGAGTGGTTCGAAAAGATAGCCGACGACTTCTGTGAGGAACAAGCAGTCGAAGACAGGACTTCTGTGGAAACCGTCCGACAGAAATTTTTCACAGAATTTACCGATCAATTCTTGTGTTCCTTGCCAGCTTTACTGTTCAAGTTTTTAATATAGAAAGGAGCCGGGCACATTGTTGAACCTCGACCTCTCTTACTAGACCCACCCTCAAACACTAATTGGGCGGAGAAGCAAAAGCAGTGGGAAAAATTCATTGCTGAAAGGGAGTGGGAATACTTCCTGAGTAAGTAGACACTATCCGAGCTTTCTAAAAAGCGTCGGGTAGGCCATGGGGGGGTAGCTGGTCGTGTGTCGGACGTAGAGCACAGTGGATCCTAGTCGACCAGAGTCGTCGTCGCCAGTAATGCAGAATCGACCGAAGAAGAACTGAAGGCATAGTATTGTACTACAGTATGTCGGACATTAAGAGAATCGAAAGGGATGAAAGACAGAAGAAGAGGGAAGCCAGACGAGAAAGGGCCGCAGAGCTGCAGCAAAACCCTAGGGAGACCGACCATGATGAAGTACCGCCAGAGTCGGGTCATGACCGACGCACAGAAGTCGA
>LPNX010799468.1:514997-604387 GCA_001517045.1 Pseudotsuga menziesii | reverse complement strand
AGCTGGTCCTTGCTGACTCCACAGATGATGAAGACGAACTGGCAGCCTCAGCACTTGATATTGTCGAGGATGCCAGAGCAAATAAAGTAACTGTTGAAACTCAGTTTCAACGGTTTGTCGAAGCAGGAGCGCCTGAAGGTCGGCCGAAGAAGGCCAAAACAACCCCACTGTCTGAAGATGTGGTCGACCTGGTGACGACTCCCCCCCGTCCATCTCCGACTAAAATAGTCGAGGAGCAAGCACCAGTACAGCAGACCGACATGTCCCCTGAAGTTTTTGAAAGAGTAATCCCTGAAGCACTCAGGGCCAGGGCCAGCACGGACACTGAACTCAAAGCTTTCTTTGCAACGCTGCCTGCACTATTCCAGTCAGCCCAAACAATAAAGACGACAACACCCTTGAAAGCCAGCAGCAAGGTGTACGCCCAGCAAACAACAGTATTTACAAGGACACCTGAAGGTGGTGAAGTAGTAGGCATTGAACAGACCTTCACCGACTACCAAGTCCCACCGGAACAAGACATCATATCTTCCGACCAAAGTCCCCAACACCATTCTCCATCACCACCAGGGTCAGGCAACCCTTCCTCCCCACTCCCAACACCCCCACCACCATCATCTCCACCACCTCCACCACCACCTGATTCACAGCCGAGACCACCATCATCACCACTGCCGGAGGCGAACATACCACCTCCCCAGACTGAACAATCCCCGACTACTGAACCCAACCCTCCGACACACACCCCTTTGTCCTCAGATCCACCTTCCACTTCTGCAGGTCCTCCCGACAAACCAACAGAGCAAGCAAAGGAACCAACCGAACCTCTTCCTCGACCTGATCAGCTAAGGATCAGCTTACGGGATGTAAGCTCGTTGTCCGACTCAGAGGTTGGCCAGCTACTGAACAACCTAGCAAAAGAGTCGAAGAGGAGGACAACCCGACTAAGGGCACAGCTCAAAGATAAGGAGACCGAAGAAGTCGAGTTTCTCGACAAGTGCAGGTCTCTTGTACAGACTGTTACCCCAAGACCTGTCGAAGCTGCTACCGACCGACCACTGGACAGAGCCTATCAGCTGTTTGAAGGGTTGGTGTCGACCATCCAGATCCACCTCCACGAGACTAAGGCCGGGCAAAAAGAAGAAACTGTCCGACTGCTCCTGACTCAAGACATAGCATTTTCGGAGGCTCACAAACTTCTACAAGACCACATGGAGGAATCCATTGTAACCGAAGAAGTACTCCGAGAATGGCCTACTCATTATGGGCAGGTATATAGTCAGACAAGGCAGACCAGACAAGGCATTCAGGCCTTGGAACGAAGGAAGTCGACTGAGACAGAATTGAGGCAGACAATCGAGGATCAAATAGTGATGGAAAGCAATAAGCTGCAGCAGTTGGAACGTGAGGCACACCAGTGGGTTCAGCACGCACTTCCCAACTTGGAGAAAGTCGACAACATCTGCCCGCAGATGAAAAGACTCCTTGAGACGACAGAAGAACACAATCAGCTGCTGGGCCCCAACATGGAAAATATTGCAGAAATGACAATGGCAGAGAAGATGTCGGTACTCTCAAATCTCACTACTCTGACTATCGACATTCAGAAAGCCTTGCAGACATGGACGGATTTTCAACATCAGCTTGCTATCACAGCACCAGCCATAGTCGAAGTCTGTGTACAAAGAAGACCAACTATTCGGTTGCACAGCCCACCTCAGTAGCAGTTTCTCTCTTGCCGATCTCATTCTGGGCATACTAATCTATTTTGTGTTTACCCCCCTCTTTCTTCGGGACGAAGAAATGGTTTTGTTTGTGGGGGAGATGTAGAAGGAGCAAGTCGACATAAGTTGACTTGAACGAAGACCGACTTAGTCGATCAGCCGACTAAGTCGAGGGACCGACTACGTCGGTCGGCCGAGTAAACACAGTAGTTAGTCTATTAACTAATAGTCGTGTCGGTTCGGTGAACCGACAGGTAGTTATTGTAACTGTTTGTAACCTCTATATTAGGCTGTTGAGCCACACAAGAACACAGTACAGTTCAGTTCTTGGCTTTGTATGACCTATTGAGAATAATATAATCTGTTCTTGTTATCAGTTCTTGTCTCTTGCATCTGTGTATATTGTTATATGTATTATTGGTAACCTTATGTGATCTGTAGGATTACAACACCATTCTGATGTTGTCCAGCAAATCATCTGATAGGAAAACTTGGGCTTCTCGTAGGTGATAAGCCAACGCCACATATCCATGGCTAAATGCAGCATAGCCCTATCCTTAAACATTTCCTATGATCATTGTGGTTGTATTTTCCCGGGGTAGAATCCAGCCAATTACCTCAGAGCATGGGAACAGCTCTGGTCTGGTGGCAACTTTCATGAAAGCAGATTTCTCTATGTTAGCATAGATGGGTTCTTCTTCGAGACCCATCTCGGGAACCTCCCTGTGGGAAATTAATCTATATATTTGACCCCATTTGTACTCGGGTTCAACACCAGAAACACATTGAGTGTCTCCATATATGTATTCAGTCTTTGTTACAACTTCCACCTCTGACCCTTCTTCAACCACAGGGGCCTTCTTCTTCTGCCTTTTGGACATGGTGGATTCGAATTCTTCCTGCCAAATATAACATTGTAATATTGAGAAATTCAAGTTGTAGACATTTATATGACAGTGTGCAGCATTTTACTCTTTCTATGTATACCATGACATCAACTAGTCGATGAAACTAAGATACAAGCTTGCATAACCTGAATGACCTGACTAACATGATTATTATAACCAAATGCACATTTTTTAGTATTCTTTGTCTATAAGATGCAACATTACTGTATGACATTAAACCATTCCACAACCATCTTTAAACTGCAACAAAACTACATCCATATGCAATGTGCCATTCTCATGTGTTTAATGTGATAGCAGGTAAAGAAACAAATGCATGTATGCGCAGCCCAAAAAATTGCCTTAACCATCAGAACCATTAAAATGCAATTTGCAGTTCTCAATATTTTAGCCTGTGTATAGCAACAAAATAGATAATCGGAAGTAGTTATATGCGGTATGACTGTGAGGGTCTCCTATGTCTTCAATACCAACATCTTAACAACATATATCTTAGCAGGCATGAAATCGATGAGGAGCCACACCATTGGCGGCAAAATAATTACATTAACTTGACTACCCATTTCGCTCTCTGTGGGGACTACTGTCATCTTGCTGTACAGGAAAAATGGGTAAAAACTACATGCGACATCCATAGTTCCCGTGCCTTTGTGTTCCAGGTTAATAATCTACAAATCGCAGTGGATCCCTTCCAACTAGGTAGGGTTTCAAATCAAGGTGTGCAGAACGGTGCGACGAAACAAATGTTCGAGGATGTGGGTAAAATGAACCTCAATCAAAAAGAGAAAACACCAAATGCCATCGAAAAAACCACTACAAAACCTCCCCCTGCTCCTCATCATCACACATGGGGTATCTAGGTGCAGGCGGCGTAATGGCCGCCTGCACCAAGTCTCCACCCATTATGCACGGGGCTTACCAACAAAGGCCACGGGCCAAAAAAATGCCCCATAGGTCGAAAATGCCAGTGCTAGTAGTCAAAATAACCTCCCCCTCCCCTTATTATATACGCATACATTTAACGGGGCGAAGGAAACCACCGTAACCGCAACAAAATTTACACATGCTTCCAAAGGAATAGGAGAAGGTGAATAGACCTACCTGGAACAGACGTATCCGATGGGGCGAAAGTGGTTGGGCTTCCTCAACTGCCAGCTAGATGCGAGTACCGGCATGGTGGTCCACGAGCTTCGAGGGGTCGACAGCGCAGGATGATCATGATAGTTCGAGCAAAACAAACAATAAAATAATCCAAATCGCTTCTCCCTATATATAAAATGGTTCAGATGTGTGACGGGTTTTAAATTGGATGAGAAACTATTCTGAATCAGGAGGTAAGAACGTGAACCCCTCCGCAATGGCGGCAGGCCATAACGTTAATCCATCCGCAACGGTGAGCAAGGCGGGAGAAACTAATGATCGGACATCGGAGGAAACTTGGATCGGAAGCCAAAAGCTTAAAGTATTCCACAACGGTGGACACTCGTAACATAAACACCGTCCGTAAAACTCAAGTCGGAAACCAAATGACTCTATGTTGGAAGCCTAACGCTTTTCCCATCCGCCACGTCGAGACCTAAAAAACTCAACCCCATCTGCAACGGCAGAGAGAGCGATGGTAAAAGGCTCTGAAACACACAAATCGACAAGAAAGTGAAAATCAAAACCCAAACTGATCTGCAACGGCGGAAGCTAAAGCGATGATCCGTCCGCAACGGCAGACAAGGAGATAATCATACCTTCTGACATACAACCAAAAGTCACCTGCAACGGTGGAACACGACAAGGAAAAAACCTCTGCAATGATGGGAAAGTCAATTAAACAACTTCCAATTTAAAGTGGTTTCAAAGGTATTCAAAAATAGCGATAAGGCTTGATAAAACAAGGAAAAATTCCAGCGTTAGAGGGAGATGAAAACAGGTGGTGAACCACTTCAGCATGAGAAACTCTTTCTGAAAGTTCCCTGACCAAATCAAAACAATAAATCAAGCTAACCAAAGCAAAGGAGGGTCCTAAATTTTTTTGGAATTTTGGGAAATTGTTGCAGCTGCAACAATTGGTGACTATCTGGTGAACCCCAGATATCTAAATTAACTCCTTCCCAGTACAAGACTGTTTGAATAAAATTGAAATCTTCTAGATGCTTGTATTACTAATCAAGACAAATAATGCATTAAACCATTGATAAGTAGTCTATTCTTTGGGAAATGGTAACATCAGAAATATTGCAAGTCTGAATAACTCTTTTGAGGCCAAAAGGTGAAGTTTATTTTTCCTATCCTCAGGTAGTTTACAGCTTGGACACCACAAGATTGTAACAGAATGTAAACAATATTATCCTTTTGTTCCTCATTCCGATGTCAACTGCACTTTTATGCCTTTTGAACTTTATTTCCTTTAATATGAGTCCTCCTTCAGGCATTTTCTTACTGAATTCTAATTCAGGATCCTCTATCCCATAGTGTCCTTTTGTGTGAACAATGTACTTCATATTTCAGTTCACGGATGGAGAGGATCTTGTGGCCTTTTAGTACCGCATGCTTTGATATTTTGCTTTGATATGTATTGTTTCCTTCAAGGATTTTTGACTCTTGATAGCTTATTGCTTTTTTGAATATATGACATGGGATCATTTAGATATGATATACTATTTTACTCTGCTTCCTTTCCGTGAGTCTTTTGTTGTCGCCCCCTTGGTTATTTAAGATGTGAAGTGGATGGAGCCTCTAAATAGCATTCCAGGCCTCTTTTACTTCTGGGTTATTTACAGGGATTAAGTAAGACTTCAATGTATGCATTGCCAGTCAGGAACACTGCTACTAGAAGACATTCTATACTTTAAAACACAGTCTTTCGCTCAAGATTTCAAGTTAATAAAGAACCCTGATGTTCCCATTGCAACCAAAAGTTTTCCTCTTTATTCAAAACAACAGCAATAAAAGAACAATAGCATCAAATCAAATAACCAAAGAAAACAATCCCAAAGCATTAAAGCAAGAAAATAACACCTAGTATTAAGAAAACAAAACAATTTATTTATGTACAGCAAAAAGAAAAACAAAATTTGGCCACTCTTGAAAATATTTAAAACTAGAGAGCTCAGGAATGAGATGAACTTTAGACATGAGTTATCTAACCAAGGTCTAACTATGTTTTTATTGAAATGGAACCCATATCTAATATCCTCCAGTCATCACTTTCAGCCTGAGGGAGTTGAAGGAGCTCAGGTTGAGTGTCCATCATAGAACTGGCCCTTTTTGAGGAATGATGTCTTAGCTTAAGCTCAATTAGATAGTTTCCCAGGATAGAATCAGCAGAATCATTACCTTCTCCTAACTTAGTGACAGTATACTTCCAGTATGGTTCTCTCAGAATTTTTATTGGATTTGGGGTACCTTTGAGAGGCAACAGCAGATGAGACCAATCTGAAGCAAAATAACCTTTCAACCTGGTAGCCGAATCTCGGTTGGGAATGAGCCCATATCCCCTTGGTATGTCAGCCACCATAATGTCAATAAATTGACATATATTTTTGTTTGTAGCCAAACGAATGAGGACATTCTTCATTTCTCCCACCACCTTGACACCTGTGTGATCTAATTGCATTACCTCACGAGGTGTGGACTCTAGGTGTCCGTTAATCTTTTTACAAATCTGAAGGGGCATCACATTCACTGCTTCTCCAGAGTCCTCCAAGCAGTTATGCACATTATAATTCAGCATTTCTAGAGTCAAAAGAAAAGGCGGGGTGTCAAGGTTTTCTTTCCAACCTAGTTCTTGGTCTTCTTCTCCTAGTTGGTTTTTAGTAGGTATATCCTTTGTTAGCTCTTGAGTTTCATCGAAGTTTTCCCCACTAACACCTTTCTGTTCTTTTACAGGTTTGAAAGTCTCAGTGATTGGCTCTGTCCTCTGGTTGAGGGTATTGTTCTTATGTGTTTTTCCCTTGTCCAGTCTCTTAACATTCTCCTGCAAATTGTTGATTTTAGAAATTATTGCATTGTCTTGGCCTATGACACCCATGTCCTTCGTAGTTGTAGATGTGCGTTCGGATTTAGGAGTATTATCTTTAGTGTCAAATAGTGAAATACCATTCCATGAGAACATAGTATCATCCTTTGGTTTTCTTATGATCTGTTTCTCCTTTCTCTCCTTGCCACTGTCCTTAGTCAATTTAGGGTCCAACAATTTATTCATCACCAATGTCATTGAATGTAACCATTGAGGAAACTTCTTCTCAGAATGGAGTTGTTGGTGAAAGGTACAGAAATTATCCCCTCCTACTTCTGTTATGTTTCTTGATTCCAAATTGGGAGGAGGGACTTGCCATTGGTTGTTATCCTCTCTTTTCGGATAGTGGGGCTTATAGGTTTTTTGAATGTCCCTTTCCTTTTCCAGATCTATTATTCGATTGGAAAGTTTCTGGAGAATTTTCATCATTCCCTGATAATCATGTGGTTGATCTTCTCTAGGTTTAGATAGCAGTGACATTCTTCTCATAGTAATCTTGTCTTCAAGTGGATCAGGATAATCTTCTACACTCTCACTTTCAGCCTCTACCCTTTCAGCCTCTTGATAAGTCTCTACCAGTGTAGGCTTGAATTTCATATTGGCAAACATGCCCAGCTCAGGCCCTAGGGCTGAGGTGTAATACTCAATTAAAACCTTCTCTAAAGGTCTGTCAACTGCAAAAAAAAATTTAAGTACAGTGAAAATTTCTGAGTGAAACTTCTGAAAACCCTTTCAAAGGTGTCCCAGTCAGGAATGGAGTTTGCAGGTAGACCAAAATACCAAGATGCAGCTGCTCCTTTCAGAGTGTGCGGGAACAGTCTGCAGACTACATCTTCATACTCCCCAGCCCTTAGCCCTTCTAATGCTAGGTAGAAGCTTTGAAGGTGATCATCTACAACAATCCCTTCCTCAGGGTCAAACTTGGGCAAGATCTTGTCAAAGGCTTGAGGTAGGCTATGCAAAGGAGGCGTTAGGTTTAGAGGTGACCTAGGTCTCCATGTTGATAGAGGGTTGGGTTGATTACCAACCATGAGCAAACGTAAATGAATAAGATGCTGGGAAAAACAGTCCTTCAAGGATAGCACTGGAATCTGTAAATATTTGGGTTAGGCTGAGAGTTTCAAAACATCTGCTGGTAGGGTAGTCTCGGGAAATCAAGTTCCACGACCAGCCATGTACTGGCGGCCCTCCTTCTAGTGCCAGAACTGTTGAGGCCTGGAAATTCGTAGGCGACAATAGAAAGGGATTCTCCCTAGTCAACGTTCCCAACTAGCCCACTGACTGTTTGGTATAGGGAATCCGTCTGGTTTATGGTCCGGCTATCGTAGGTCAATGTAACAAAACAAGGGTTTTACCGGTTGCGGCCCGGTCCACCGAGTTTTTGTATTTTTTGACTTAAATGTGAAATGAGAGTTCCTAACTAAATGCAGGGTGGTGAAGGATGCAGGTAGCAGTCACAATGTGATGCGCAAGTTCCTACCTCTCGTCTTAAGCTCACCAGCACCTGAATCACACTTGTAGAACTGAAATGAACTAACTATCTATCTATTTATCTATCTACCTATCCCCGGGGAGCAAGAATGTGATTTATGTATGAGTAATGTGTATGTCCATGCATAATAAAAAGCAATTACAGATAGCTGATATTCCTTATTACAAACATGAACAGTTAAATATATTTCAACAACCAGATAGCTAATTGTTGTATGAATAGCATACATTACTCATGGTGGTCATTTCATCAAAATAAATCATAAGTCATTCAAGCAAAGACATAGGTCATAGAGTTAGAACGATCTCACGATTCATGGAAACCATACTAAAAGACAAAATAGTTGATCTTTCAATTGTCCATGGCACAACATTTGAAATCCCACCGATATTTCTTCAATAGGCAAACCAAATATTTTATTGCAAAGAGAAGTAGTTCTTCTTACAATAACCTTTCCAGTCTAACTGGGGAAAAAAGTCCTTTCTCTCCTCTTAGTCTATTACATTTATACAAAAAGAGTGAAATGGTTGGGCTGCCGAAAGTAGCCTTTGGGATTCCCAACTTTTCATTTTCCCAACATTTTTCTTTTTCAAACGTCTTTACAAAATGTTACAAAATACAACGGTGACTCATCCCTTATGATGAGGGCCCCGCTTGGATTTATAGGAACTTCCTCCATGCTACAGCTTAACTAGTGATGCCTTCAAAAGTGCTAGGCTCCAAAAACTGAATATTTATCTCAAATTTCTCGGCTTGATTCTTGATATCCTCGATCCTTGCTGAGCTCAAACGAAGCTGATATTCTAAAAATTGCACACTAACGGCTGGGTGTTCCACTTCATTTTTCAAAACTAGGTCATCAATGGCCTTGATCTGTTGCGTTCTGGCCTCTACATCCTGATATCTACTCTGCAATATTTCCATAAAGTTTTTATGGTCCGGGAACTCCTCAAGCCTATGTTCAGCCTCTATTTGACACTGATTGTATGTGTTAAGGAGCCTTCTAAAGTATTCTGCGTATGCTCCCTACATCCTTTTGACTGCCTTCTTGAATTCTTCAGTGGTGCTGGCAGCGAACTCTACCAGGTCATGATCTCTTTTGAGGGCTTGATGATCCTTTTCCGGTATTTCAGCTGGTTTCTCTGCATTGCTTTCTAGCCTTGACATTCTGGCATTTAGGACTTCAAGAACATCCTGGGATCTGTCCATGAAGTAGGAGGCAGTTTCCATAATTTCCTCTAACTGGCTATCGATCTGAAGGACTTTACACCTCTCTTCCTCTAGAGCAGTTTGCAGCCAAAGCATTTTAGCTTTCTGAGCCAAGATATGTTCTTTGAATGGTTGGAGATCTACTTGCTATTCCCTTGCTTCCTCCAGAGCGGTGGTCAGAGTGGTGATCTATTCTTGATGCTTCTTGTTCTGCTCTTCGGATTGCACATCATTGGCCTGCAAAAGGATCTTCAGCTGCTCTTGTAGGTCCTCCACCTTTTGCAACAATTGCGCCTTCTCACTCTTTAGATCTTGGCATTCCTGTTGTACTTTCTCTAGGGCCTCCTGTGCTGTTTACTTGGCTTGCATTTCTACTTGGAGGGCATGTACTTCACCCTTTGAGGATTCCAGTTCCCTTTTCATGTATTCATACTTCCTCTTGAGTCTGTTACCCTCTTCTCTCTCCTTCCTCAATGTATTTTTCAGCTGAGCGGAGGTTTTCTTAGATGACTCCAGTTCAGTCATCACCCTGTTTATGTTATCTTCTGAGGCATCGATCATTGCAGCCCCGAATCTTAGCGTGAACCTAGGATCCAGTTCTGTCCCTAAAATGACAGCTGTATCTGTTACCATCTTTCCAAGTAGATCTTCTGCTTCAACTTTATTTTCTGTCGTCCTCATTATTCTCTTTGTGGCCCTGTCATAATAGACAATATTGAAGTCAGGGACTTCTTCTCCCTTTTTCTGGATGAAAGGCACTAGCTGGAGTGTAGGGGCCATAGGGGTACTGGCAGCGGGTACTTGAGAGGTCTGTACCTCGGGGATATCCTCCTCCTGGGTCTTCCCTATTGTTGTTTCAGAAACTGACTGCTGTGTCAACTTTATTCTTTCAGCTTCTTGCGTTTGGAGCTCCTCATCGAGCTTTCTCTTTTCTTCTTCATCTGCTTGTCTAGCTGCTTCTTCTGTTTCTTTGGCTGCCTCTTTTGCTTTCTCAGCTGCTTCTTGGGCAGCTTTTCTTTTCTCTTCTTCTCCCATATGCAACCATTCTGCATCCTCCTTTTCCAACCTTTGAGCTTCTTCCTTTCTCCTTCTGGCTCCTTCTTCAGCCTTTGCCTGTTCATCCCCTTTTCCACCTTTGGTGGCACCCTTTTTCTTGAATCTTCTCATTAGCATTGTCATGTTAGGGGCGTTTCGGAAGATAGATTCTTCCTTATCAAAGTGGTGAGTATACTCAAAATGAACTTTGTGTTCTTTACAATGCTCCACCACTTTTCCTTGGGAGTCACTCCTATGATATGGCATTCGCCAAAATGGAAATTTTCCAATTCCTCTATGAATTCAGCAGCTTGTTTCACCTTGGTGAATTTGTAGCTACTTAGCTTGAGTGGCAAAGGGGGGTATGCAGTCTTATTCTGTTCAAATAGGAAATTACCTATTCCATCAATGAACACCTGTCTGACTGCCTCTTTGTGAATAATATAATCCGTTGCGTATTTGGGTAGCAGTAAGGGGCATTTCATTCCTCCAAACATTCTGAAATACATGCCATTGTAAGTCAAGTAATAGTCTGCAGATTCTTCTATTACTTGCATAGCCCCTTCTGACATACAGTCACATTCCTTCCAGAAAATGAGTGTATAAAGTGGCATAATGAAGTGCTCACAGACCTCTTTGTAATGGCTATGGTACTGGTGAGCCCACAATGGTCTATAAGCGGCATAAACAGGCATTCTGTCCCTCTCCCAGATGCACCTGAGACCGAGGAAAGGCTGGTTGCACAATATGCAGTCTATCAATATTGAACTCATATAGAATTCGGATCTTTTCTGGGCTTCTCCTCCCAAGGATGCAGCCAAGCAAGAAGAAAGACTGCTTGATACAAGGCTAGCCCAATTGAAGACTGTTCCTTGGGATGCCACATGAAAAATAATGGGTATCCATTCAAGCTTGAAGAGTCTGCCACGGGCTCTCCCAAATATCCTATTAAGCATCAGAGCTATAAATATTTAGGGATCCCTCAAGCTCGTTGTATCATACTCACCGGTTAGTCTGTATCGGTGAAGCTTTCCCTGCAAGAGCATTTTCTTAAGAGTTTCCACCAGGTCCATTCTGATGCTGTCCAACCAATCATCTGATAGGAAAACTTGGGCTTTTGGTAGGTGATAAGACAACACCACATATCCAGGGCTAAATGTAGCATAGCCCTGTCCTTCAACATTTCCTATGATCATTTTGGTTGTATTTTCCCGTGGCAGAATCCAGCCAATTACCTCAGAGCATGGGAACAGCTCTGGTCTGGTGGCAACTTTCATGATAGCAGATTTCTCTATGTTAGCATAGATGGGTTCTTCTTCTAGACCCATCTTGGGAACCTCCCTTCGGGAAATTAATCTATATATTTCACCCCATTTGTACTCGGGTTCAACACCGGAAACACATTGAGTGTCTCCATATATGTATTCAGTCTTTGTTACAGCTTCCACCTCTGGCCCTTCTTCAACCACAGGGGCCTTCTTCTTCTGCCTTTTGGACATGGTGGATTCGAATTCTTCCTGCCAAATATAACATTGTAATATTGAGAAATTCAATTTGCAGACATTTATATGACATTGTACAGCATTTTACTCTTTCTATGTATACCATGACAACAACTAGTAGATGAAACTAAGATACAAGCTTGCATAACCTGACTGACCTGACTAACAGGATTATTATAACCAAATGCACATTTTTTAGTATTATTTTTCTATAAGATGCAACATTACTGTATGACATTAAACTATTCCACAACCATCTTTAAACTGCAGCAAAACTACATCCATATGCAATGTGCCATTCTCATGTGTTTAATGTGATAGCAGGTAAAGAAACAAATGCATGTATGTGTAGCCCAAAAAATTGCCTTAACCATCAGAACCATTAAAATGCAATGTGCAATGCTCAATAGTTTAGCCTGTGTATATCAACAAAAGAGATAATCGGAAGTAGTTATATGCGGTATGACTGTGAGGGTCTCCTATGTATTCAATACCAACATCTTAACAACATATATCTTAGCAGGCACGGAATCGATGAGGAGCCACGCCGTTTGCGGCAAAATAATTACATTAACTTGACTACCCATTTCTCTCTCTGTGGGTACTACTGTCATCTTGCTATACTGGAAAAATGGGTAAAAGCTACATGCGATGTCTATAGTGCCTGTGTCTTTGTGTTCCAGGTTAATAATCTACAAATCGCAGTGGATCCCTTCCAACCAGCTAGGGTTTCAAATCAAGGTGCGCAGAACGGCATGGTGAAACAGATGTTCGAGGATATGTGTAAAATGAACCTCAATAAAAAAGAGAACCAAATGCCATCGAAAAACCCACTACAAAATCTCCCCCCGCTCCTCATCATCACACATGGGGTAGCTAGGTGTAGGTGGCATAATGGCCGCCTGCACCAAGCTTCCACCCACTATGCGCGGGGCTTGCAAACAAAGGCCGTGGGCCAAAAAATGCCCCATAGGTCGAAAATGCCAATGCTAGCAGTCAAAATAACCTTCCCCTCCCCTTATTATATACGCATACATTTAATTGGGTGAAGAAAACCACCGTAACCGCATCAAAATTTACACATGCTTCGAAAGGAACAGGAGAAGGTGAATAGACCTACCTGGCATGGACGTATTCGACGTGGCAAAAGTGGTCAGGCTTCCTCAACTGCCACCTAGATGTGAGTACCGACATGGTGGTCCACGAGCTTCGAGGGGTCGACAGCACAGGATGATCACGATAGTTCGAGCAAAACAAACAATAAAATAATCCAACTCGCTTCTCACTATATATAAAATGGTTCACACGTGTGACGGGTTTTAAATCGGACGAGAAACTATTCTGAATTGGGAGGTAAGAACGTGAACCCCTCCGCAACGACGGCAGGCCATAATGTCAATCCGTATGCAACGGTGAGCAAGGCGGGAGAAACTAATGATCGGACGTCGGAGGAAACTTCGATCGGAAGCCAAAAGCTTAAAATTCATCTGCAACGGTGGACACTCGTAACATAAACACTGTCCATAAAAATCAAGTCGGAAGCCTAACGCTTTTCCCATCCACCACGTCGAGACCTAAAAAACTCAACCCCGTTCGCAACGGCGGAGAGAGCGATGGTAAAAGGCTCCGAAACACACAAATCGGAAAGAAAGTGAAAATCAAAACCCAAACTGATCCGCAATGGTGGAAGCCAAAGCGATGATCCATCCGCAATGGTGGACAAGGAGATAATCATACCTTCCGATGTAGAACCAAAAGTCACCCGCAACGGTGGAACATGACAAGGAAAAAACCTCTGCAACGGAGGGAAAGTCATTTAAACAACTTCCGATTTAAAGTGGCTTCAAAGATATTCAAAAATAACGATAAGGCTTGACAAAACAAGGAAAAATTCCAGCGTTAGAGGGAGATGAAAATAGGTGGTGAACCACTTCAGCATGAGAAACTCTTTCTGAAAGTTCCCTGACCAAATCAAAACAATAAATCAAGCTAACCAAAGCAAAGGAGGGTCCTAATTTTTTTTGGAATTTTGGGAAATTGTAGCAGCTGCAACAGGATTTTCAATAATTTTTCCATCTCATCAATTTTACCATCTACAGGCTGTGATGTTGAAACTACTGGAGCTGCCTTCCTTTTACCTTTTCTGTCATAAGCTTGTTGAGCTGAGTTTAACTTCAATCTATTAGAGGCAAGAATATTAGACTCTACCTCCAATGCTGCTTCTTGCATATTCAATAAAGTAACAGGTCTCCTTTCTCTCAAGAGTAAGGAAAACTCATGGTGTTAGCTGGAATATTTCACCTCCTGCGGACAATAAGGTGTTCCACTAGTCTGAATGGTTAAGATCCAGAACAAATGAAGGACAGAGGTTGAAGACTCTCCCTGGACGCTGTAGATACCTGGAATGTAATGCTTTGATAGTAACCCTATGTACCTACAAAAAATATTAAACACACAAACACATTGAAACTGCCAGAATATAATCTACTGATCCATGTTAGTGACTAAGGAATATAACAACATACATGTGAAATAAAACAACAAAAATATATGTGGGACAGAAATCAACTTGCATTAATATAGAAATATAGAGAAGTTTACAACCAAGCCTTAGTGTTGACATTCATCTCCATGAAACCAAGCATTCTCATCCCCATAAGCTCCGAATCTAGCTCTCTATGCTCTCCAATGGCCTAAGCCAAGTAATCAATCCAACAACATAAAAATACCTTAAGATTTCTCTCCCTCAACCATGACTCTGAGATCATATTTATAAGGGATTAATGGATAGGGATGGTTGAGATATTAGTGGGTGAGGCGGCCTCTAAGATTGTTGGAGCAAGGCCCCGCAACTACAGGAAAAGCTACTATAATGGGACAAGGAAGTCAAAGGGAAAGAGTACCTGAAGTGGTCGAGAAGAGAGAGCTCAACCACTGCATTGAAGGCAGCGGCGATGACAGGAGGGCTCAGCTACCCTCATAAATGGAGAAGGAGCAATGAGCCAAGGTATTAAAGACAAAGGATAGAAGGGGAGAAACCGAGGAAGTGGCAGCCCATACGCACGATCAGCACCGAAAATCATGGAAGACTGCAAAAAGATGTGGGTGTGAATAGTAAGTGGTAGTTCAAAGTACAGATAGGCCAACTATCACAGTTAGGGTTTTGGGTTACTGTTGGGAAAGGCCCACAGTGTTGTATCATAGTGAGACCTTCGGGCCACCTATTTAAGCATGTATTTTGTATTGTAAAAGGTTAGATGGTTGGTTGTTAGTTGGTTAGTTGTGTCTAGTTGTCATCAGTATTGAAAAACCTTGAGGAGAAGTCGAGCTCTGGTTCTGTTATTAAGTCTATAGTTATATTACTACAACCAGTGGCTGACTCCTTGACCATGAATGTAACAATCCAGAGGGATTGAGAGAGAGAGAGAGAGAGGATATATTGTAAGAAGAAAGTAGTAGAGGAAGAGAAGAGATCTAAGAGAGAAGGGCTCCCAGCTGTGTGCATGGAGTTTCCCAGAATATCTCAAGTTGCATAATAGGTTGCAATGGAACTGTGTGTACTCTCTCAAAATATAATAAAACACAGTTCCTGTGGACGTAGCTTCCCCCGTGGAAGTGAACCACGTAAATTTTGTGTGTTGTGCGATTGTTTCATGTGATTGTTCTCTATATATTTGCTATCTGTTATATGTTACATGAATGTTGCTTATCAGTTAATGAATGCATGTATGCTATCCTTCAGTTTACAGTAACTTGGAAGGTTAAATGTGAGTTCAATGTGTCAAGTATTCTGCATATGAGTTTATCAGTGCTTGATTCACGACAGCTAACAGTTACAGCATTAAGTAACTTTGTATGTTTAGTTCAGTGAGTTGAACATAATCAATGTTAAGTGTGCTAAGATGTAGGAAGGTTAAGTGAAGTTGTTTAACACCCCGACGAAGGTTAACTGGGCTATTATACTCAAGGAAGAAGCCTCTGGACCTTGCTTGTGCATGAGCATATTGAGTCTGACCGTAAGAGATATCGTAGCGTAGAAAGGTGATATTGCACTGTCAAAGGAGTTGTGATGTGAGATATCGTAGGTTACGGGTTGAGCAGGAGAGAAAGCTATGCACCATCCTAGAAACCACAATGTGATAAGAGTCAATCCCGTTGCAGAGTCAGCTCGGAAGAGAGAAACAACCCTTTCCAAGGGATCCCACTGGTTAATAAGATCCAAGAGAACATAGGATGCCATAGAACCTAGTTGAGGAAACTTGATTCTTCAGCCAACCCATTTAGGATCACTTCGAGTGAGACTTCAAGCCATTCTGCGGTCTGTCACCGAAAGGGCCAGTGAGCTATGGGTTTTGTTGGTACATTACAGTAAACCCGGGTTTTCCCAGAGAACCCAACAAATGGTTTTGTTGCCGGTTTTGAACAAACTAAAGAGCTGATGTTCTATTGGAATCCTACTAAAGAAGAACTTAACCAGTGGACTACATCTAAGGAAAGAGAATTTGCTGAGAAAGAAAACAAGATTCCTACATTGAGGACAGAGGACCGGTTATGAAAACATATCTTCACAGACCTGCATGAGATATTTTTTGTGACCTATGCAAATGAGTTGTACGATTGGTTGTCAAAGTTGAATGATAAGCACGTATTCAAGAAGAAAAGGAACATTGTCTGGACACTGGAGCTGATTCACACCGTGAAGAATGTTGATAATCCCATTTTGCGGGCAATAGACTTCTAGCTTGCGAGTTTGCTGGAAGGTTTTGTTATAGATTTTGCACTTGATCAAAGAAAGAGTTTCAGTCAAGCAGAGACGTACTTCTTCAAAGGATATCAAGGTAATTACTTGAACTCTTTAAATTTGTCCCTTAAGATGTTATTGTATGAAAAAGGAGTACTGGATATATTCTTAGATGAATAAGTTAAGAAAGTGTAATGTCACAAGAGTTTGAGAGTGATTTTGAAGAAATTGGATGTACACATAGCGGTAAGAAATATAAAGTAGATTTTAGATCTTCCTTGTTTGAAGATAGTTCAGACAGTACTAGATAACATAGTCAAAGTAATAGAGAAAGATCAGTAGGGGGTATCCCTTACCACCCTTGCACCCCACAGAAACCGATCGGGACTCAGAATAATCCTGCAGGAACTCCATCTAGTAGTTCACACACAGTACATACTACCTCTATACCATCTACATTTACACCACCAAGTGGTAGTAATACAACAAATCAGAATCCACCACGTAGAAACAGAATGGGGGATGACATGAAATTACCTACCTTTAGGGATACAGGGGCAGAAGACCTAGAACATCATTGGTTCCTATGTGAAGCTGTATGGACCATTAAACAGATCCAGGATGACAATACTAAGCTTGTCCAGTTGGTCACTACACTTAGAGACAGAGCTTTAACATGGTATATGAAGTATACATCAGCGCAGAAAAGAACACTCGTAGAGGTCAGCACAACAATGATTAAGGAATTTAAGAAACCCAAGTTTGAGTCACAATGTATCATAGAACTTAAAGACATTAAATAGTTACTGGCAGAGTCAGTATGGGATTTCGATCAGAAATTCAAAGCTCTTATAGACCAAGTTAGCTTTGAGTTTGCGCTGGAGCAGCATAAGGAATGGTTCGTCGCAGCACTGCTCCCTCATATCAGACTTCCACTAATGCAACATAAACTCCATACGCAAGATGACTAATTGGATATGGCAATGAAACTAGAGGCTTCGCCTTTAGCTGAGACTAGTATAGGTATGACAAACTTACAAAATCAGTTAGCCAATCTCACTTTATAGCTACATGAGATTAAGAAAGGAAAAGAGGTTGCACAAGAATTATGGTGTACAAAGTGTAAAGGACATGGAAATACCAAAGATAACTGTCCAGTATTTGTTGAGTATATAGAAAGTGGGGCTCCTAACCCCTTAGTACAAAATCAAGGGCCATGGTGTGAAATCTGTAGAACAAGAGGACATAGACCACAGGAATGCCCTTTACTTCAGAATTATGTACAAACTTGTAAGAATTTATACTGTAACTTCTGTAAGTCAGTAGGACATGATGAAAATAATTGTAGAGCTTATGATCTCATGATAGAGAGAAAACACGACTTCTACAGAGTCCAGTCAGAGACATCAGGACCAGCAGCAGGTCCGCGGCATGAACCAACTCATGATGGACATGGTTGAGGACTCAGAGGACGAGGCCGTGGTGGAGTCTTTGGCCATGGCCGAGGACCGATTTTTTGTTACAACTGTGGATCTATAGGAAATTATGCTAGGGATTGTCAAAACCCTAATACAACATGTAAATATTGCAAGTACTATGATCATACTATAGAAGAATGTCCTATATTGAAAGCCAAGATTAAGGATCCTAAGCCAGCAGTAAACCAGAATATTCAGCTTATTGCTGCTGAGCAGAAAGAACTAGAACCAAGAGTCAATTTTGTGACTCGCAGCGGTGCTTCTACTAGTAGGACATTGCAGAATGCTGAAAAGAGTATAGGTCTAAAGTGGGTGTGTAAAGCCACTGATAAGTCTACACCACTCGACCTGCAAAAGAAGAAAGAAACATTTCAACAAGCTAAAACTTTATTTGCTGACCCTACACCATCAGGATCGTAGGTATTGCCTTATAGGGGTGTACCGCAGAAAAAATCTTGTGGCATTAGTCCTGTGCAGATATCGCAGGATACCACATTGGGAAGGTGCGAAGAGGATAAGTTGACAGGAAGTGTACAGTCCTTCCTGCGGAGCTGCTTGAAACTCGTCAAAAATGAGAAAGACATAGGAGAGATTCAATGCATCATAGATCAGTATCAACAGTCTTCTTTTGTGAGTAGTACGTAGTGTGTTGTTCATAATATTATGGGCCATACAAGAACAGGAAGAGAAATGAGACTTATAGCACAAATTGGAGAGTTTGAAATGGATGAGGTAATCCTAGATTTCTGATCAGAGGTAAATGTTCTTACTAAGCAGACATGGGAACCGATGGGTAGTCCTAAGTTAGCTAGATCACCTATCCATCTACGATTAGCCAATTAGCATAGGGTATCACCACTGGGTCGATTACCGCAAGTACCAGTTGATATTGATGGAGTTCCTAGCTTTGTATATTTTGAAGTTATAGAAATTATTGGCGATAGCAGACTGTATCCAACTTTATTAGGTATTGATTGGGAAATTGATAACATGGCTGTTATCGACTTGAAGAAAATACAAATGACCTTTGAGGATAAATAGATTCGAGTCATCGCATCGTTGGATCCTTTTCAGGGTCCTCGATACATTGAACCTATTAGAGCAGAGGAAGAGGTGCATAATATGGAGAGCTTCTATCATATGACTACTAACCAGAGTGATTATATCAACCCCACCATAGAAGTAAATATTAGTTGGCAATGCGACAGCTCGTGCACATCGGATTTGGATGTTGGTTTAGAAAATTGGCAAGATAAACTTTATGAAGTTTCAGTGTGCAGATGTGCATTTATGACTAAGTCACTGTGAGGGATTGGCACAAAGGTTAAGGATATCCCATTGTTTGATGGCTTAGCAGATGTCAATGATTTTCTACAGCAGTTTGAGCAGGAAATTCCTCATGAGCAGAGGCTGGCAGCTATTGAACTTGCAGTAAGAGCCACACCTGCAAGATGGTGGCATGCACATAAAGAACATATCGCAACATGAGATGATTTTAAGAGATTGATGGTAATCAGATTCTCTAATGACAAGGAGTGTTTACAGCAGAAATATACAGGAGAAAGTGACCCAAGGTCACATATTAATATTTGTGAACAGAATTGGTCGGACATTCCAGAGGATGAATGGGTACACCTATTCATTCACACTTTAGACACAGTCCCAAGGAACTGGTACACTGAGACAGAGTTGCATAGAGGAACGACTACATGGCCGCTTATGATAGACAAATTTCTACTCACTTTCACTTTTCAATCTGAGTATCCAAGCATTGATCAGGCTCTAGCGATTATAAAGACTAAGATATTTGATGACTGTACCCTACCAGTGTATGCTCAGCCTAATTGGGCCATCTAGTTAGAACATGCAATAGAGTGTTACAACTTCGCAGAAGAGAAAGGTGATGAGGATGAGAATCCTCACAGTATCAACATTCCAGATTCAGAAGGGACTCACGAAGTTAATGGACCAAAGCTAGAGATTCTAGCTGTCACATAGCCTATTAAGATTAAAAAGATCAATATTGGCATAGAAATAGAACCCAACTTTTGCCTCTATTGGAGACTATTGGGATGATGAAACGGTAGGACACATCGCAGATTTGTTACATGACTATCAGGACTTATTTCCCACTAAGTTTATAGAGATGAAGGGAATAGTATGATATTTGGGAGTCATGAGGATACCTTTGAAAGAGGATGCTAGTCTAGTTAAGCAGCGTCCATACAGATTAAATCCTCGTTATAAAGAAAAAGTTAAGGATGAGATTGATAAGATGCTAGAAGCAGGCATCATTGAGCCAGTAGAAGAGATCAAATGGGTTAGTCCCATGGTCATGCAGGAAAATAAAACTAAAGGAGAAATCAGGATTTGTGTTGATTTGCGCAAACTCAATGACGCATCGCTTCATGACCTATTTTCGACACCTTTTACTGATGAAGTGTTAGACAATGTGGGAGGATAGGAGATATAATCATTCACTGATGGATTTTCAGGCTATCACCAGATAATAATCCATATAGAGGATTGACATAAGACCACCTTTGTGACATAATGGGGCTCATTCCAGTATACGATAATGCCCTTTGGTCTTAAAAATGCACCAGCTAGTTTTTCTAGAGTAGTAGTTGCTGTCTTTAAGGAATACATCCATAAATTCTTAGAAGTCTATTTTGATGATTGGACTATATTTGGATTAATCAAAAAGCATATAGGAGATTTAAGGCTCATGCTAGAGAAATGTAGGCAATATCAGATTTCTCTTAACTTGAAGAAATGTATATTCTGTGCACCATTTGGTATTTTGTTGGGTCATATTGTTTGCAGACAAGGATTGATGGTAGATCCCACAAAGATTGCCATCATTGTAAATCTTCCAGCACCCAACTCAGTCAAGCAACTGAGGATAGTGCTTGGTCATACCGGGTATTATAGAAAATTCATCAAAGGCTATGCAAAGATCACAACACCTATGGAAAAGTTGTTAAAGAAAGAAGTGAAATTCCTATGGAATGAGAAATGCCAACAAAGTTTAGACACCCTTAAATAAAAGATGGTCACCGCACCCATCTTAGTATTTCCAGATTGGAACAAGCCATTTCATGTACATGTGGATGCATCTGGCATCGCACTGGGGATTGTCTTAACACAGCCAGGAGAAGGGGGTATTGATCACCCTATCACGTACTCAAGAAGAAAGTTATATACCGTAGAAAAGAACTACACCACTACAGAAAGAGAAGGATTAGCTATGGTGTATGCTCTACAGAAGTTCATGCACTACCTGTTGGGTGCCCCATTCAAGATGTTCACTGAATATTCCTCTTTAAAGTATTTGGTCAATAAGCCAATGTTAGGAGGAAGGATCTGTAGATGGTTACTCCTATTTCAGGAGTATGATTTTGAAATTATTGTAAAACTAGGGAGATTGAATGCCGGACCTGATCATCTCTCACGGATAGACTCAGGAAAAGAACCAAGTAATTTAGAGGATAATTTGATAGATGCACAATTGTTTTCTATCCAGATCACAAATGAGTATTACGCAGATATTATTCACTTTCTCACTACAGGGTGGTCACTAGTTGAGTTTACTAAGCAACAAAAGAAACAGTTAGTTGTTAAAGCATCAGACTTTAATTTGATCGCAAGACATTTATATAAGTTAGGTCCAGATGAAGTCCTACGTAGATGCGTTATGCCACATGAGAAAGAGGCCATTATCAGAGAAGCACATTCAGGTACCGCAGGAGGTCATTTCGCAGGAAATCTGACTGCTCAAAAAATTCTAGCTGTAGGATTATGGTGGCCTACTTTGCATAAAGACACTAAGGAGTTTTGCAGATGCTGTGATATCTGCCAGAGGGTGGGAAAACCTTTGAGGAGAGATGAAATGCCGCTGTGACCACATATGAAGTTGCGAGCATTTGACAAGTGGGCTATAGATTTCATGGGTCCTATCAACCCACTAGGGAAACGAACTGGTGCGAGATACATCATCACAGGAACATAATACCTCACCAGATGGGCAGAGGCCAAAGCAGTAAGGAATTGTGATGCTGCTACAGCTGCACAATTCATTTTTGAAAACATCATAAGTAGATTTGTATGTCCAATAATTTTGATGAGTGATCAAGGCACATACTTTCTGAATCGCACTATTGAGGCCTTGATAGAGGAATTTCAGATACAGCACCATAAGAGCAGTCCCTACCACCCACAAGCTAATGGTACGATGGAGGATTTTAACAAGATTCTAGAAAATGCTCTTACTAAGATCTGTGATAGAGAAAGAGATGATTGGGACCTCAAGGTTAATGCTGTATTATGGGCTTATAGGACTACATGCAAGAAACTCACAGGACACACACCTTTCAGCTTGGTGTATGGACAAGAGGTTGTTATGCCTATGGAATATATGATTCCCAGTTTAATAATTGCTCAAATTACCGAGATGGCTGATACAGACACGATGAACGAAAGATTAGCGCAGTTGCTTGCCTTGGAAGAAGACAGATTCATCACAGGATTTCATCAAAAAGTGCAAAAGGCATGAGAAAAAGCTTGGCATGACAGGCACATCAAGAGAAATATTTTTTAGACAAGTGACCTAGTGCTCCTTTATGACAGTAAGTTTATTAAGTTTGCAGGAAAGTTCAAGACACATTGGTTGGGGCCATATAAGATTCAGCAAGTCACAAAAGGAGGTGTTGTTCAGCTTAGTAAATTGAACGGGGAACTTGTTCCTACCTTGATTAATGGTAGTAGGCTTAAGATTTATAGTGATAGCCACTCTACCTCCAAGCCCTAACTCAGAGAATTAAGTAGTGCAGATGTCCAGTGTAGTTGAAAGGAGGCATCGCACCCATAACTAGTCTACACCCAAGTTCCAAGTAGGAGGAATCGCAGTAGGAAAGTTTATTTTGTGCAAGTCATAGGACGTTGCGGAGTTTTTCAACGTTGTGGTCCAGGACGATGTGGTGTGAAATCACAGTGATGTGATGTTCCCCATGCCACAAAGATAATTTTGAAAAAGGAAAGAGGGCCAGTCACTTCATCTTCTAACAAGCAATTAATCAAGATATGACAAGTATACGTTTCCCTAGATTTGGAAACAGTACAGTGATTGTCCTAGATTTGGTAAATCTTGGTCGAGAATGCAACTTGCACACAATTTTCGAGGGAAATTTGATCGGATTTCATCAATTAATGAGGATCGGGACGATGGATGTTGTCTTATCCATGCAATAAATGTCACTGACGAGTCCAGCTTAAGTGACTATTTCTTTAGAGATTATCGCCTTCAGTATATATACACAGATCATTCAAACAGAAGGGTTACTTTTGTGATTTTTGAGAGTTATAGAGCAATTTGTAGAGTTTTCCCTGTGTAGAGATACTCCAGTTATAGAGTGCTAGTTTTGCCTATTTTTGCAGCCATTACCAGTCCAGAGTATTGCACCAGATGGTTTATGTCTGACAAGGAACCTTTAGAAGACATTGTGTGATGATTCCAGCATGGTGGCCTCAAGTCTGCTATGACGACGCCACCCAGGGTTGTGAAATTAGGTGCACCATAGGTTAAACAGAATCCAAGGAAGAAGAGTCAAGCTCAGATAGTAGAAGAGTCCAGCTCAGAGCAGAGAAGAAGAATGATGAAAAGAAATCTACCGACAAGAAGAAATATGAAAAGGAGAGTGAGGAAAAGGTAGAGAAAAAGAAAGAGGAAGAAAGTAAAAATGAGAAAAAGAAACAAAAGGAAAAGGTTGATGAAGTACCACCATATCCAAGATATTTCCTTACTACAAAATGCAGACAAAGGCTTTTTCTCAGAATGGAATTAATGGTTTGTATAGTTTTTGTATGCAAGGATCCAAACTGAATGAAATGTTTGAGAAGGATGGAAGATACAGATCTATATTTCCTTTGTGATATGAGTCCTAACCCAGATAAAGAGGAAATCATATCTATTGAAGGATTCTCAAAAGCTCAAGATCCTTAAAGAAGCTGTTGATCCATGAAAAGACCTATATGCAACTTTGGAGTATATCTTCTGTAATAGATTTGAATCTTGATGAGGAAGAAATGGATGGCAGGTCTCGTAAGCGACGAAACCGAGAGCATGACAATGAAGGAAGGAAAGCTAAGAGAGACCTATGAGCTAAGTTTATAGAAGATGATGCCAAAGATGATAGAAAGCACAAAGGAGAAAAGAGAAAGTTATGTTGGAAGCAGCACAAGACTGTGTCGAAGCTATAGACAAAGATGTCGCAGGACTCAGGGAGAAATTCGCAAGGACTTCGCAGGAATCCAAGGAAAAGCTACAACAAGAGAAGCCAGTTGTTAGTGTCTCAAAGATGAGCCACAAGTAAGTGTTAGGGGACTATTGGAGCAGGGCCCCGTAGCTACAGGAAAAGATGCTATAACGGGACAAGGAAGTTAAAGGCAAAGAGTACCTGAAGCAGCCGAGAAGAGAGAGCTCAACCATTGCATTGAAGGCAACGACGACAACAGGAGGGCTCAGCTACCCTCATAAATGGAGAAGGAGCAATGGGTCGAGGTATTAAAGACACAGGACAAAAGGGGAGCAACCAAGGAAGCAGCGCCCCATACCCACTATTAGCACCAAAAATTGTGGAAGACTACAGGAAGCTGCGGGTGTGAACAGTAAGTGGTAGTCCAAAGTACAGATAGGCCGACTGTCATAGTTAGGGTTTTGGGTTGCTATTGGGAAAGGCCCACAGTGTTGTATCATGGTGATACCTTCGAGCCACCTATTTAAGCATGTATTTTGTATTGTAAAAGGTTAGATGGTTGGTTGTTAGTTAGTTAGTTGTGTCTAGTTGTCATCAGTATTGAAAAACCTTGAGGAGAAGTCGAGCTCTAGTTCTGTTATTAAGTCTATAGTTATCTTACTGCAACCAGTGGCTAAATCCTTAACCATGAATGTAACAATATGTAGGGATTGAGAGAGAGAGAGAGAGAGAGAGGATATATCGTAAGAAGAAAGCACTAGAGGAAGAGAAGAGATCTAAGAGAGAAGGGCTCCCAGCTGTGTGCGTGGAGTTTCCCAGAAGATCTCAAGCTGCATAAGAGGTTGCAGTGGAAATGTGTGTACCCTCTCAAGATATAATAAAACACAGTTCCTGTGGACATATCTCCCCCCCCTGGAAGTGAACCACGTAAAGTCTGTGTGTTTTGCGACTGTTTCATGTGATTGTTCTCTATGTATTTTCTATCTATTATCTGTTACATGAATGTTTATTATCAGTTAATGAATGCATGTATTCTATCCTTCAGTTTACAGTAGCTTGGAAGGTTAAATGCGAGTTGAATGTGTCAAGTATTCTACATATGAGTTTATCAGTGCTTGATTCATGACAGCTAACAGTTACAGCATTAAGTAACTTTGTATGTTTAGTTTAGCAAGTTGAACATAATCAATGTTAAGTGTGCTAAGCTATAGGAAGGTTAAGTGAAGTTGTTTAACACCCTGACGAAGGTTAACTGGGCTATTATACTCAAGGAAGAAGCCTTTGGAACTTGCATGTGCATGAGCATATTGAGTCTGACCGTAAGAGATATCGTAGCGTAGAAAGGCGATATCGCACTATCAGAGGAGCTGTGGTGTGAGATATAACAAGTTACGGGTTGAGTAGGAGAGAAAGCTGTGCACCGTCCTAGAAACCATGATGCGATAAGAGTCAATCCTATCGCAGAGTTATCTCGAAAGAGAGAAACATCACTTGCAAAAGGATCCCACTAGTTAATAAGAGCCAAGAGAACATAGGATGCCATAGAACCTGGTTGAGGAAACCTGATTCTTCATCCAACCCATTCAGGATCACTTTGGGTGAGACTTTAGGCCATTCTGCGGTCTGTCACTGAAAGGGCTAGTGAGCTAGGGGTTTTGTTGGTACATTACAGTAAACCCGAGTCTACCCAGAGAACCCAACAAAGATCCTAGGATGAGGGATCTCGAGCTCAACTAATCCACAATGATAGGGATAAGGGACGACACGAGGCTTATCATCTAGAAGCCTCGAGAAATTTCTATTTTCCCCTTTTTACCTAGGGTACCATGTTTCTCCTTCAATGACAGAGTGGTTCTGGTAAGAAACGCTTATGGACTAAGTGCCATAAGTGATGGCACTGCTTGTGGATAACAAGGGATAGGCAGTGCGGACAAGGTACCGCTCCTGGATAAAGCAGAAAGCGTGGTGCTAAGCATATTTTGTGAAAGATTGATAAATGACATGAGTTTCCACTCCAAGATCTATGATTCAGGGAAAATAGGTATGTCAAAGGTCTTATCACATGATGGTGATAGAATTTTGGTATAACAAGATGCCCCCCAAAGCATGAGTCTTAGAGGGATACGATAAATGAGAGATTTGAGAGAACAAGTCATCGCCACGAGATGAAAATGTTGGATTGATCGGAGCATGTTCTCAAGTAGGCATCTATAGTACATTAGTATGTTGAATCATAGACAAAAGTAACCAAATTCATGGTTATAGACAAATACAAGGCAAATCCATGAGAGGAATAAACAAGCATGGCTACTAGAATATGGTGTAGATCCATGTGATAGAGGACTCAAACTTGGACATAGCTACCAGACATACAATGAAGATATATGTCATATAGATACAAATTTGAGCATAGCTACGACCATAAAAATGTGGATCCATGCTAGATATACAAAACTCCATCGCAACCTGGGGAAAAGCAATGAGCACTTTAAACAATTACCCAGGGTCTTCATCTTGTCTTCCACAAAGTACGATTCTATCCATGTGATTACAATGATCAGAAGTCGAACATGGTAGAAACCACTTGATTACCAGCCAATGTTGTGAACCATTAACAAGTGCGAGGGAGATCACCATTAATGTCAATGATTCCCAAGATACTCTAGTACAATCTACTAAGTGCGAATAGATGTCCTAATGTCGAACACCTAGTTGATTCTATCGATCAAAGGTCAATGATGTGAACCTATGTAGAGACCAAGAGAATCTATCATTAAGGCATACAGATCTCAAGGTACCTAACATTGTGTCTAAGACTATTTCCCGGATGATGAGCTGATGTCGACGGGAACAGTCTCGTCAAAGGAGGGTCATGATGAGTCCCACATCGAGGACATGAAAATCAGAACATAGTTCTAGAATGATGTGAATGTAGAAACCATAGGACTGACTCAATTATATTGACACAAATACTGTGTAGACTATAGAGGTAAAACTTCTTCAAATGCCCTTCGAACATCGGGTGGCACGACAAAAAGACTTGGCAACATGACTGGATGGGACAGACACACAATGCGACAGTGAACATTGCATTCTTTTGAAAGACTCAAAGGAGTGACATGAATCATGAAAGTGGGTCATCATGGAGATCAAATCAACACCCAATTGATTGACATGATGTGCATACAAGTTCCATGTTCAAAGGTAACGACAAAAAACTACGATTATTTGCAAAATGATTCCCTTCCCATTTCCCCCATCATGGTTGATGAGTGCCTCTTTTCGGTCTTATAATTTCAAAGAGGGTAACAAACACTCAATACAGCTTATCAAAGGACAATTCAAGACTCATATTTTTTACAAACCTGAGAGAGGAGGGGTTCATTCCCAAAATGGGTCTCTCAATGTTTAATTTAACGAGTCCACTGAAAGAAAACTCGGTATCGTTCATGTTTAGAGAGTCTGAACGAATATGGAAGAAGACTCGAAGGGGGTTCTTTTTCATATGATTTAGTCTATAAGGCACGAAAAAGTGTAAAATCATACCTTAGAGAACTATTCCAATCAAGATTGGCTGGAGTGTTCCTTTTTCGTAAATAGTCCCATCCGAACCGGGAAAGAGATAAACTATCGTCGGACAGACGACTCTTCAAATACTTTTGCGACCATGAAGAAGACAAGTACTCGACAATATTTTCATATTTAGGGATCCTAAAAATAGTTTAAATAGGACTCCATGAGTTTTCTTTACACAATGTCACATTCTACGAGCCTAGAAAGAATCGAAAACGGACTCTATGATCTTTTCATGTTTAAGGAGTCTGAAAAATATGTAAAAAGAAGACTCCATAATGCTTCTTTACACAATGTCAATTTTTTACAAGCTTGGAAAGAAACTAAAATAGACTCGGACCTTTGATACTAGATTTGAAAGAGCGTGACAAATTGTCGTAATAAACACTCATCGACCTTTTCTGTTTTATGAAAGTGCAAAAAAACATAAACAAAATTTCGAAAGCTTTTTACTATAGCTCTCTTATCGTGCAAATGACTCAGAAACAAGTGTTAAACACATTTATAACTAGCATTTAGGGATTACGACAAATAAAATTTGACTAAAATATTATTTGATATCAAAACTATAGTGGGTCAGACCAAAAAATGCCTATATAATTCATGTAAATAGTAAAAAAACAAATCATTTCACTATTTACCCATAGCGGAGAGCACTTGGAGCATTTTCTTAGCCAGATCTTCCATAGCTAATACTGGGAGTTTCCACCATCCATTTTCAGCATTGTTAGTTGCAGGTAACAACTAAGACCCTTCTCTTTCATTTCTTAGCATTTATTTTGAGATTTAGTGGGGTTTTGGGCTCATATGGCAAGCCCTAAAACTTTAAAAGTGGGAACCAAAGCTACCCCTTGCGGGATACATGGTGCCACTCAAGAACCGCACGAATAACATAGTGGACATATCGTGCCACCACCTGTCTCCAACGGTGCACAGGAAATGCTGGTCGTGGAGAAATTAAACCAATAGCATGGGCAATATAAATTTATTCCGTTGATTTTTAATGATTAAGGATGATTCTAATGCATGCCATAATTGTTTTTGGTAGGTATAGGTTTCTCAAAACATGGTGATATGGAAAGAAAGAATGCATGACAATTAGGATGCTACTACTGAGAGAAATGTGGGTTGTATTTTTGCATTACAGGACTGTGGGATCCTGAAGTTCTTCCAGACCCCAACCATGGTGTCACATGAGAAGTTACTGGAACACATACTACAGATGTGCAATCCAGAGTAGCAGTACTTTGAGGTGGGGGCCCATGTTTTTACAGTGGAAGTAGAAGACATCTGCTTCTTGATAGGTCTCTCGAGACGGGGTGCCCCCATCTCACCGACAGGTTCCCATGGAGGGGATGTGACCAATCGAGAGCTTATAGATCATCACTGTGCACTAGGGACGGGTACATCGAGGAAGAAGATCCCCATCAAAGTAGTGACGGATAGCATCCTATAGGCCTTCTTGTTTACCATGCAGAGGGTGGCTAGGAGTCAGGTTGTGCACCATGATTCTAGGGCAGACATGATGTACGCCACAGAGGCCATGGAACCCATGGTGTTCAACTGGGTGAAAGCAATGCTTCCAATATTCAAAGATCACCTGACTAAGTGTCACTAGGGAGAGCTATAGTAGTTTGGATTTGGTTCCATTTTACCCCGCGTCTTCTTTGAGCGGGTTCCATAGATGATACCTCAAGTGGTCTTTCGGAGTTTGAGAGCACGGGACCCCCGTATGTTGAGGTGATTCCAGGTCATGGCTCGTATAGGAGCAGGTAGGGGAAGGGTGAAGTTCAGTGACCCATTCTTTAGATGGCTTTGAGATCAGATCCTCATGGTTGAGGATTATGCTTATGCATGTATGGAATTCACCAGAGATTCTAACCTACCACTCCCACCTGGCGGCTAGTGGGGCGATATCGGTAAGGAGAAAGAAACCCTAAAATGGATGAAATGTTTTAATGCTTTTATGTTTAACATTTTTTTTGTTAAGTGATGAGACCTGTATATTCTCATGTAGATGTTGGAGTAGCATGAACTGGAGGAGCTTCTCTATTGGATAGGCGAGCTGGAACCCGCTTTGTACCACAAGGTGATGATATCACCGAGGAGAGGGAGGAAAAATTGGAGAGTTTGACCTTGGATATCTTAGATGCTGACATTGATGACCTCCCGATGAGATATCAGAGATCCATAGTGAGAGTATCGGGTCTATTCATTAGGCTGCTATGTAGGGTAGCTCGAGCAGTGATGTCCTATCACAAGCACCACTAGTGTATGAGATATGTACTAAAAGATGATAGCTTCAGGATTTTGTATGATGATTTTTCCTAAAATCCTACATGCTTCGGATGAGGTCTCGAGACCTATTTTTTGTAAACATTTTCATATATATATATATATATACAGACTTTTACACGGTGTTTATATGTTTCAAATGGAAAATGCGTTTTCTATGAGTTTTATGTGTCTTTGAATATTTATTTACAATGTACCATGTTTGATTTGATGTCATGAGTGGGAAATATGCCAATATAGGATGTAATTAGCCAATGATTCAGCAACTACATTATCTTCCCTAGGGATATGCTTATAAGTAATAGTTTCAAATGATCTTTCTAGCAAACATACTCTCCAAAAGAGGAGGAGGAGCATCGGGTTTCTAATGGTGTAAACATGGTCTAAATGACAAACCACGAGTTGTGATTCCATCAAGACTACTAGATCACGAACATCTTGGGAGGTAGCTTCAGTCAAAATATCGATGACCGCTTCATACTCGGTGATGTTATTAGTTGTAGGACGTATGAAAACTGATGCTGAACTGACCAAATATTTAGCTAGGGAATAGAGGACCCAAGTAGTCGAGGTGAGATTCATGGTGTGGCAACAAGAACCATCAGCGAAGCGTAGAAAGACATCTGTAAGACCAAAACATGGTATAAATAGATGTGGACACTAAACTCAAAACCATCTTGAAAATACTAAAAGCACACTAAAAGTCAATCAATATACATATATACAAGATATTATCCAAGAAAGACCTAGGCGTAGTATCTTTTCTGGTACAACCCATTGCGAGGTTTCCCCAAAGGGAGTCCATCATAATCAACGAGCTCGTAAGCTCCTTTTTCTAACACCTTAGAAATAACGAAAGGTCTATACCACAAGTACTCAAACTTACCCTTCCCTAGTTTGTCATATCTCTAGTCATAATTCAATACTAGGTCACCCTCATTAAAGACACGAGGCTGGATGGATTTATCATACCATGCCTTAACGCATTTCTTATGTGCCTCATTAGCCAAGGCAGCAACTCTCCGAGTCTTGTCGAGGTTACTCAAGTACAAAAATATTTCTTCCTCTGTGGAAGTGTCTGGGAGAAGTTCAATGGCAAGTTGTAAATATGGAATCTAACATTGGACTGGTAAGACAACTTCAAGTCGATAGACAAGCTAGAATGGTGTGAAACTAGTAACTATTTTCATAGAATTTCAATAATCCCAAAGAGCAAAGAAAAGAACATGGTGCCAATTGGATTTATGATCTTTAACCATCCGACGAAGCATAGTTTTCAAAACTTTGTTAATGGCCTCTACCTGACCATTAGCTTGTGGATAATACAGTGTAGAGTTTTCATGGTGAAAATCTATCTTGGCACTCATTTCCTTGATCATCTGATTCCAGAAATGAGATCCGTGATCAGTAACAAAGGACTGCAGAACTCCAAATCTAGCTATAATATGATTGAATAAGAAGAGAGCGGAAGTCTTACCATATTCTACATATGTAGGCATGGCCTCAGCACATTTTGTGAAATAATCAACAGCTACGATAATGTAACCATGCCCCCCAACTGAGGTAGGCTGACAATGCATGAAGTCAATCCCCCATTTGGTGAATGGGCCAACGACAATGGTGGGGTGTAGCGGAGTAGGATGGGTGCGCTTTTAGGATAAAAGTGTTGACGATGTGGGCATTTCTTAACAGCCTCATGACATTCTTTGAAGATAGAAGGCCAAAAATAGCCAGCACGAAGGATTTTCTAGGATGTAGCCATCCTAGATAAATGACCGCCACATGCTCCAAAGTGGCAATCATTCAACACATGTTCAAACTCCTCATGGGTGAGGCATTGTCGGAGAATAGATTCAATCCCATGTCTATACAAGGTATCATTCAAGATGAGATAGTATTTTGCATGGTGATGGATACGGCAGTGATCATCGTAGGATAAATGTGGCTAAAAACGTTGTGTTTGGAGATAAATAAGAAAATCTCCATAACAAGGATCAGTAGTGCTAATCAGGAACAAGAATTCATCTGAAAATGAATCACTGGGCTCAAATTCTATCGAAGCATAGGGAAGATCACACATAAGCTCTGCAAATACCAAGGATTTCTTTGATGTAGCCTTGGCAAACTCCAGATTGAACTTCTGAAGTATGACAATCCAATGGGAGTACTTTCCCCCAAGTACCTAACGAGTCAGGATGTATTACATCGGGTTCTTGTTTGCTAATATGGTGGTAGTGCAGAGCAGAATGTAGTGATGAAAATTTTGTATAGCAATGACCATGGCCAATGCTAACTTTTCCACACGTTAATAATGAGTTTCAGAATCCATAAGATTCTTACTAGCATAATAAATCACGTTCTCCTAACCGTGGAGATTGTCCTGCGCTAAACACATGGCAATGGTAGTAGCAGAGGCAAAAATATACAAGAGAAAGTCCTTTGAATAATTAGGGGCCTGTATCATGGGTGAATGAGTCAGAGTGTGCTTAATATTATTAAAGGCACGTTGGGCCTGTTCATCCCAGAAGAACTAAGTATTCTTCTTGAGGAGACTCATATAGCCATGTGTTTTCTTTGTGAAATTGCACACGAAACGACAGAGAAAGTTTGCCTTCCCCTACAAAATTTGGAGTTCAAGGAGGTTAGTTGGGGCTAGTAGATCAGAAATGGTGGCAATTTTCAAAGGATCGATCAGGATGCCATCTTTGGATACCACAAAACCAAGAAGACGTCCCATCTCAACGCAAAAAACACATTTATGTGGATTAAGCCATATATTATAATGACGACATCTCAGGAATATCTCTCTAAGATTACCGGGGTGGTCCTCCCATCATTGTGAATGAGCAGGGAGGTCATCAAGGTACAGTTCAACAATATGTTTAATATCATGAAACACATAGGACATCACAAGCTAGAACGTGGCTCCAGCATTTTTCAATCCAAAAGGTAACTTATTATATGTAAAGGTTTTCCATGGGTAAATGAATGTCATTTTATGCTGATCGAAGGGTAATATCTCAATCTGATTATAGCCAGAGAATCCATCCATGAATGAAAAGATGACACTGCTAGGACAGTTGTCGATTATCTGATCGATGTGCAGGGTAGGAAAGTTGTCCTTGGGACAAGCTTTATTTGTATCCCTAAGGTCAATACATACTCTAATGGTGCCCTATGTTTTATTGATAGGGACAATGTTCGATACCCATTCTGTCAGGGGTACAGGATAAATAAGCCCAACTTTGAGAAGTTTCTTAATTTCAGCTTTAATAGCTGCGGCCTTTCGAGGATGGACTTGCCTTAGTTTTTTCCTAAAAAGTGTGGCCATGGGATAATTTTTAATCTCATGGACAACAATGGATGGGTCAATCCCTGGCATCTCTTCATAGGAACCTGAAAAAATATCACAGAATTCCTTAAAAGGTGCCTTATAGGCTTCAGATTCATCTGCAGATCAGTTCTTCCCAACATGAACATGCTCTATAGTATCCATTAGAGGAAATTTCAACTCAAAATGGGCCTCCTAAAATGAATTAATAAAATAATAGTTAAAATAATAAAATAATATTTATTAATTTTGGAGGAGAAAAGAAAAAAACTATTTTTTTGTTTGTATTTTTGACATATCTCCCTGTGTTTTTACTCAAATTTTGATCGGGAGAGATTGTTGGATGGGGAATTAAATTTTGCATCCAATGAGTACCCACTCGGTATACTTTTGACGGACCCCGCTACCCGAAAAACAAGAAATACCTAGAAAAATGGAATGATGACATCATCATTCTGTTTTTCAGGTATTTCTTGTTTTTGGGGTAGCGGGGTCCATCAAAAGTATGCCAAGTGGGTACTCATTGGATGCGGAATTTAATTCCGTATCCAACGATCTCTCCCAATCTAAATTTGAGTAAAAACACAGGGAGATATGTAAAAAATACAAACAAAAAAAGTAGTTTTTTTATGATACCTATCCCCAAATTTATATTAAAAAAAGTGTTTAAGACCTATACGGTATTTCAAATTTAAAGCAATTTCATTGGTTAACACATGATGACATGGAATTTGAATAAAAGTTAAAAGGCCCATTTTGAGTTAAAATTTCCTCTAATGAGGCTTAGCTAATATGTCAATCGGGTTTGTCTGTGTAATGTTGCAAAGGTTTCCTTTAGAATCTGTATCTTGTAACAATATAAGACTTTGGGGTACGCTGACAATATTAGTAGGAAACAGGATGCAAAATCATGGCTAACCGAGCTGGTGTTGGGGAGGAACATGGATCTATGATGGTGATCCTCCCAAATGGGCTTATCCATATTCATGATCTCCATAATGGACTAATCAGAAGAAAAAGTCTCAGAGAGATAGTCTAGAATAGAAAGAGAAGGTTTTAACCAGTACGGTAAATGGTAAGGATCCGAAGACACTAGATGAAGGTCATTACTATGATCATCGAAAAAGGTTTGAATGGTGTCATACATAGCTTCGTGTGGACTCAATGAGGTGGACTCAACAACATGTTTACCCTTAGGATCATAATCAAATGAGGCGATCATATGGACTAACACGGCATCCATGCTAGGAGTGGATGGAAAAAACCCCATAAGGGATGAATCCTTCAACATGCGTACCCCAATCAACTAATAAGGAGGAGGGGACTGGACTAACATGGGGATGCTATTAGCTGTGGAGGTAGTAACATCTGGCATACAAAAATCAAGCTGATCAATAGTAACAATTCTCCCTAGTTGTGGAAATTGGACTATTCTAAATACTGTTGAGGCAACAACAGTCATGGCATAGAACCAATTTCTTCCTAGAAGGAGGTTTTAATCTAAAGGGGAATCTACCACTTCTACTTGAATGGAAACAATTTTTCCCACCAGCTCGAATGCTAGGGCTGATATGAGACCATGGCATTGGAAACCCCATCCATCAAAGGCCTTGAGGGTCGTAGGTGATGTTAAAAGCTCAAGAGAGCCAAGAGCTTTACAGCAAGTCAGAGACAAGACCAAGGTGGAAGCTCCTTCCTCTAGTATCGTGTGAAAACTTTCTTTCCAACTACTTTTGTAATGACTTGAAAATCAAGTTTATGCAGTAACCTAGAATTATAGTTCTCAACATTGAAATGGATCAAGTTAGTGTTATCCGAGTCTAAAGCTCCTAACGCTGTTAAAAGGTTTTTGCACTATGTAGGGAAAATTTGGAGTACTTCTAAGGTAGACATTGCACAAGGTGCCTGAGCGAGATCTTCAACCACATTATAAAATTGAGCAGATTAGGCATTAGGGTTAAATACTTCCTTCCGAACAGTACTCTTAGGTGGGTGCAAAATCATGTTGAGAGTAGGCTTCTCAATAGATAAGGGGACAATAGATGAGGATTCAGGAGAATTAGTAGAGGGAGTTTTCCCTGAAGACGGATGATCTTCGTTTTTATCCATGGGTTTGCCATAATTATAACTTTGAGTTTGCAGATGGATGGTATCTAAGGACATCATATGAATTTCCTTTGATGAACTAGAGTTACCCTGATTAGACGTGTGGTCTATCAGTTGTTGTTGGGAGGTAAAAGGATCTGTAAGTACTGTAGGTGCGGGATTCAACTTTAGAAATTGGTATATTTCGTCCCGACGAGGACACTCCTTTGAAAACTGGTCACCACCATAGAGCAGATAGGGATATTTTGCCTTCCTTTTCCCTTTATCGTTATCACTATTGGTTGGTCGTGCGGTCTCCAGTTGGTTTCCAGCTTTTTTATTTCTATTTTTACCTTTCTTATTATTATTACCTGAGGTTTCAGTACTTTGAATAGAGTTGACCTCGGTGGAAACCATAGGAGTCGAAGGAGTAGGGGTGGTAGTTTGGGGTTGCTTGGCAGGTTCCACTGTTGACAAGGACTGGATTGAACCAACAATCCCATCAATAGGTACTTCTGCTGGTGGCTTGGTAGGATCGGTGCTTGGGTGAGGATCTTAAGGAATCAGGTCATAAAGAGTGCCAGACTAGGAATAAACCAAGTCTAGGTACTGAGCCCAACTAATAGCCTGCTCTTCAGTAATGACACTGCCCATAGCCACATCTTGGGAAATAGGAGGAAACAAGGATTTAGTAAACCAATCAGCCAATATATAATCCAGAATAGGGGCCTTAATAAGCCTTCTCCACCTTCTCCACTTATGAATATAATTGGATATGTGGGTGGAGGTGTTCTGTCACATAGAAGTTAAAAGATTAGTGCCCATTTCATAATGAATAGGGAGCTGAAAGTGTGTGAGAAACACGGTTTCCAACAAGCCAAAATCCACAAACGAGTGTTATGGAAGTTTAATGTACCACTTCACAGCCGTACCAGTCAAAGTTCACTGAAAGAGTTGTAACCGAACAAAATCATGCATGAGGGAGTTTGAAGAACACCACAAATGGAATGTCATCACATAGTTCTTTGGATCATCTCCCTGCTTCCCATCAAATTTCATATTATCTAATGATAACTTTACTAGAATGGGTGGCCACGAGGGATTGTGTCGAATAGGGTCATTAATCAACTTGAACAAATTAGGTAAGTCCAAAGTTGCTAGGAATGGTAACTGTTGGTTGGGTTGCACATACTAGTAATATTGATATGGAATATAATTAGTAGTAGGGCCATAAGTTGACTGAAAAACATGTTGCTGTGACGAAGAAATACCAAAAAATATGCTTGTAGGGGGTTGATTGCTAGGATCAGGACCACTAGGACCACTAAAGCCTCTAGGAGGAAGACCACCAGGGCCATTGGGACCAACAGGACCACTAGGGCCTCCATGAGGATGACCACCAGGGCCACTGGGACCAACAGGACCACCGGGACAACTAGGACCACAAGGACCACCAGGTAGTGGACCACCAAACCCTCCAGGTCCACCAGGAGGAGGAAAACCTCCGTATCCTCCGGAACCACTAGGCGGAGGGCCACCAGACCTTCTAGAGCCAAAAGGAGGAAAGCCACCAGGTCCCCCACGACCACTACGATCGTAAGGAGGAAAGTTTCCAGATCCTTCAGGAGCATTAGGCCTCCCATGGGGAGGACCTCCATAAGGTGGTCCTCTGGCACCTCCAGCACCTCCTATAGCTGGCATGTAAGACCAGTTGGGTTGCCCCTATGGCGTAAAATTGTTACTAGGGTATGGAATTCTAGCATAAGGCATTCCTATAGGATTGTTGTTGATGTATATGTAACTTCAGAATATATTCTTCTATGTATCTTATATATTGTAACCCAATGTTTATTCCAGGATGTTTCTATTATACATTTGAGTCATGTTGCCATGCCTTGATGTTCTGATTGGGAGGATTAATAATGTAAACAAGTCTTGTCAAGTCATTGTTAAAGTCCCCACAGTTTCAGGGCACTAGAGTTATTATGCACTCATTAAGGTGTAGGCTCTAGTAAGTAATTGTTAAGTTGGGCCAACATGATTAAGTGCACTTCAAGTGAATGGAAGAATATAAATAGAGAGTGAGACTCTCTATTTATGACACACATCATTCACTCTCTCAAGTGTGGCGCACTAGTGAAGAAGGAAATACTAGGACTAGACAGAAGAAGAAGACTACTACTATTTTGGGAGATCTCTTACTGTTTTGGTGCTGATTCTATCTCTAAGGAAGTTGCGGGGTTTTCTCCTTTATGGTTTCCCCAGGAAAACTCTTTGTGTCTCTTGTCTCTTGTGATGTGCTTATGTTTTATTGTTGTGCTTGTTATTCTCTTAGTGAAAAGATCCTAAGATCATAATGCTAGCTTATATGTTGAAAAACTAACATGGTATCAGAGCTAACCTGAGAAGAAGACACTGTGCAGTTGTGGGAACTAGGGATTCCTAGTTTGTGGACCTTCCTCCACAAATTTTCAGCAAAAGTAAGGTGAAACAACTCTCCTCCTTAGCATGCATCTTTTTGTCAAAACAGAATCCAATTCTGAGGTTTTTCAGTTTTGGACCTGTCACTGGGGTCGAAAATTAGGGCTTTTTACAGAAGAGGAATTTTTCAGTGAGCCCAGGCTTGATTTTATCTCCTCCCCAAAATCGAAGTTAGGGAAAAATTTCAAGGCATTTGGGTGGACAGAACTATGAAAAAGAAAAACCCTAGTTTGCTCCTGAACCAGCTCTACAGGATTTCAGCTCAAGTTTCAGATCCGACATCTTGAACCTCGTATGATCTAAAATCTTTTGTATTTCCATTTGAGGTTCTTATTTAATATGTCTCATCATACAAAGCTTGATGAAAAGATTGAGGGAGCTGAAAACTTTCAAGCCTGGAAGTATAGGATCTCCCTAGTCCTGGAAGAGAATGAATTAGACTCCTACATTCAGGAGGAGGTTCTAGTTCCAAAGGGAGATGAGGCAAAGGCCTTACATAAGAAGAAGATGGTTATGACAAAGAGGATCATTGCTGATTCTATTAAGGATCATCTTATCCGACAGGTGTCCTCTCTCAATACACCTAAAGCTATGTTTGATGCCCTAACCAAATTGTTTGAAGGAAAGAACATCAATCAGAAGATGACCCTGAGGAACCAACTGAAGAATGTGAAGATTCAGAATGCAGAAACTATCCAGTCTTACTTCACAAGGGTTTCTCAGATCAAGGAACAATTAGAAGCTGTTGATGAAGAAGTGGAAAATCCAGAGATTATGATGAAAACTTTGAATAGCATTCCTAGGTCATGGGATGCTTTTATCCAAGGAATCTGTGCTAGAAAGAAGTTAGTCAAATTCAGCAGACTATGGGAAGAATGTTCTCAAGAAGAAGCACGGATAACAGCTCAGGAAGAGAAGATGGGAAGTGAAGACCAAGCCCTCACATCTCACTCCAAGAAAAGTAGAAGAAGACCTCATCACTCCAAAGGTAAGGATTCTCATCCCAGAAGAGACATTTAAAAATTAAGATGTTATACATGTGATGAGATAGGAAACTTTGAAAAAGACTGTCCTAAGAACAAGAGCCGCCCTCATAAGAAGAAGGGGAACAAAAGAAGACATCATGCTCATGCTGCAGAGGATGATGAACCATCCAAGAAGAGATCCAGATACAAAAGTGAAGATTCTTCAAGCGAGGATGAATATGTTATGATATTATCTCTCACAGGTAACATTACTCATGGTAGTGATGATTGGCTTATAGACAGTGGGGCTTCCAAACATATGACGGGATTCAAGGAATATTTTGTAAAACTGTCAGAACTTGAATCACGTCACAAGGTGAAACTAGGAGATGACTACCAATATCCAATAAAAGGTAGTGGGGAATCTTCATAGAAGCTAGAATATGGTAAGTCTCTAACAATGAAAGAAGTATTGTTTGTTCCAGGACTCAAGAAGAACCTTCTATCCATTTCAGCATTAGATGCAAAAGGAATGTGGGTTGCATTCATAGATGGTCAAGTCATCATGTGGCCAAAAGGAAAGTCTATCGATGATGCGGTAGTGATTGGAGAAAAAGAAGGAGGCTTGTACAAATTGAAGGGTCATCTAGAACAAGCATTGATCCATGAATCGGTAGAGCCAAATGAGCTTTGACATAGAAGGCTTGCACATGTGCATTACAGAGCACTACCTATTGCAAGCAAAGTTGTTGAAGGTCTTCCAGAATTCCAAGCAAAGCATGATGGAGTTTGCAAAGGATGTGCGAAAGGGAAGAATACAAAGAAGAAATTTCCCATCAGGGAAAGCAAAGCCAAAGGTATTCTAGAAATCATCCACTCCAATGTATGCGGTCCTATGTCATCAAACTCACTAAGCGGGTATGCATAATATGTTTCTTTTATTGATGATTTTTCTAGAAAGACATGGATTTACTTTATGAAGAACAAAGATCAAGTGTTCAGTAAGTTCAAAGAATTCAAAGCCTTGATCGAAAACCATACTGAAAAGAAGATCAAGACCATTCGATCAGATAATGGTGGAGAATTCACCTTGAATGAATTCAAAGAGCTATGTAAAGAATCAGGGATTAAGAGGGAGTTGTCCACTCCTTATATTCCTCAATAGAATGGAATTGTAGAATGGAAGAACATAACCATCATGGAATCTGCAAGAGCAATGCTTCATGATCAAGATCTGCCTATGCATCTTTGGGTGGAAGCTGCCAGAACAGCGGTGTATGTACAAAACCGTACTCCACATAGAGTACTCGAGAATAAGACTCCTGAAGAAGTATTCTCCCACAAGAAACCAGAAGTCAGCTATCTTAGAATATTTGGTTGTCCTATGTACATCCACATTCCAAAAGAGAAGAGAACAAAATTATATCCTTCAGGAAAGAATGGCGTATTTGTGGGATACTCTGAACGCTCGAAGGCTTATAGAATCTATTTCCCAGGATAAAAGAATATTGACATCAGCAGGGATGTGACATTTGATGAATGCATAGCTTACAACAAATCCAGAAAGAGACCTGCTCAAGAACCTGAAGAAGCAGAAGTAGAAGTACACAGGATTCATGATACAATCATGGACGAAGAAGCTCAAGAAGAAGATCGAGAGTTCGAGGAACGACAAAGACCTATAGATCCACCTCTAGAGAAGAATCGTCATAAGAGGAAACCTGCTTGGGTACGTGAACTTATGCAAGGTGTAGAAAAATATGGAGCTCCAGAAGAGAATCACAGAGAAAGAAAGAGGACTAGATCTAATTCTGGGTATGTAGCTTTACTATGTGATTTCATTGATAAAGAACCTTCCAGTTATGTAGAAGCGGCAAAACAGAAAGAATGGAAGGATGCTATGATCAAAGAATATCAGTCGATCATGAAGAATGATGTTTGGGATGTTGTCCCAAGACCAAAAGGGAAGCCAGTTGTAACTTCCAAATGGATCTACAAGATCAAGCATGCTGTAGACGGTAGCATTGAAAAGTACAAGGCGAGATTTGTAGCTCGAGGATTCTCTCAGAAAGAGGGAGTAGACTTTGAAGAAACCTTTGCACCTGTAGCCAGATACACTTCCATCAGATCAGTACTTTCTCTGGCTACAATAATGCAATGGAAGATACACCAGATGGATGTCAAGACTGCCTTCTTGAATGGTGTAGTAGAAGAGGAAGTGTACGTAGAACAGCCACTCGGTTTTGAGAATCATGACAGAGAGTCTCATGTATGCAGATTGAAGAAAGCCCTGTATGGTTTGAAACAAGCACCCAGGACCTGGTACGGAATAATTGACAACTTTCTATCTAGTTTGGGCTTTACCAAGAGTAAAGCAGACTCCAACCTTTACTACAAGGTTGAAGATGGCAACCCAGTGATGCTCCTATTGTATGTAGATGATCTATTTGTGACAGGTACAGATGGGTTGATTGCTGATACAAAGAGAAATCTTGTTGCTGAGTTCAAAATGAAGGACTTGGGGATGATGCATTACTTTCTAGGTATGGAGGTGTGGTAGAGTACAGATGGAATCTTCCTTGGACAAGGGAAGTATGCAATAGAGATCCTAAAGAGGTTTGGAATGATGGACTGCAAGACTATGGTCACACCTATGGCATCGAACCTGAAGCCATTGAGTGATGCTTCATCAGAGTCGGTTGATGCTATGATGTATTGTTAGATGATTGGGTCACTGATGTACTTGACGAACACGAGACTAGATATTTGCTTTGCTGTGAACACCCTAAGCCAGTACTTGATAGATCTGAGAAATGTTCACTTGACTACTGCAAAGCATATTCTCAGGTACCTGAAGGGTACAGTTGATTATGGGCTCAAGTGAGATGTGAATCAAAAGATTAACCTAGAGGGTTATGTTGATTCGGATTGGGAAAGCAGTGCCATCGATAGGAAGAGCACTTCAGGATGTTTCGTTAGTATGGGATCAGGTGTGATCTCTTGGTTTAGTAGGAAGCAATCCCGTGTGGCACTGAGTACAACTGAAGTAGAGTATGTCATAGCTTGTTCATCTAGTTGTGAGGCAGTATGGATGCGGAAGCTACTATCTGATATATTTGATCTCCAGTTAGATGCTACTTGTATACATTGTGACAACCAGAGTTGCGTGAAGTTGTCAGAGAATCCAGTGTTCCATGACAAGTCGAAGCATATCGAGATCAAGTATCACTATATCAGGGATATGGTGCAGAGAGGAGAAGTGAAGCTCCAGTATATTGTGATGGAGGAACAGATAGCTGATGTATTGACGAAGCCATTGGCCAAGGTGAATTTCGAGTACTTTAGGGAGAGACTTGGTGTTCTCCAGATCGAGGTTCCCTCCAAGAGAAAGTGATGAGACTCATAACCATTCTGACATGGTGAGAGGATTGGTTCCTTACATGGTCAGATGTAAGGGCTGAGCCATTCTATCATGGTGATAGGGTTTCTCCCTTCCATGTCAAATATGAGTGCTGGCCATTCTGTCGATTAGGATAGATGTAAGGGAAATTGCCATTCTAGGAATGGAGGCACCTGGTCAGTTACCAAGAACAATCAGTGTAGGACTAAGTAGCCATTATGATGTGATAGAGGGATGTGTTCCCACTTGATTAGATGTAAGGGATGAACCATTATGTTCATGGCTAAAGGATTAAGTTCCTTCCATGTCAGATGTGGGTGCTGGCCATTGCGACGAGCAGGTTGGATGTAAGGGAAACTACCATTCTCTAGGAGAATGGAGGCGCCTACTCAGTTATCAGGTAGCTCAGTCAGGGACTGGGGGCTATTTAGATGAGGGTGTAGGATTTAGTTCCTACCAGGTTAGATGTGAGTGCAAGCCCTTCCATCATTGTGAGAAGGATGTGTTCCCTCCTGGATGGATGTAAGTGCAGAGCCATTCTTTTCATCATGTGTTGATCATATATAAGTGCTGATCCATTCTTCACATCATGTGTTGATCAGATGTAAGTGTTATGCCATTCTTCGCATCATGTGTTAATCAGATAGAGATGAGTGAGCCATTCTTTGCATCATGTGTTGATCAGATGTAAGTGTTGGGCCTTTCTAATGAGTAGGTCAGATGTGAGTGTTGGGTGTGCCTTTTTGATGAGTAGGTTAGATGTAAGTACTAGGCATGCCTTTCTGACTAGTAGGTCAGATATAATTGCAGTATCTATCTTCGCATCATGTGTTCATCAAATAGAGATGATGAGCCATTCTTCGCATCATGTGTTGATCAGATATAAGTGCTCAAAAAAGACCTAGATGGAGGCTAGGCCTACAACTAGCATGAAAAAGGGCTGGCTCTGTAGAACTTCCTGTGACAAGAAGAATCATGAGATAGAACCAGTGATGATCCAGATTGAGTGATGATCCGAATCCAGTAATGATGATCTAGTAGTGATGATCCAGATCCAGTGATGATCCAGATCCAGTGATGATGTTCTATGATGATCCAGATCCAGTGATGATGTTCTATGATGGTCTAGATCGAGAGATGATCCAGACCTAAAGATGACTTGAAGACGAAGATGACTTGAAGACAAAGATGATCCAGCTAATACAAAGAAGAAGACAAGTGCTGAAAATTATGTTGAAATAATACCTTCCTAGTTAAGAGGGAGTGTTGATGTATATGTAAGTTCGGAATGTATTCTTCTATGTATCTTATATATTGTAACCCGATGTTTATTATAGGATGTTTCTATTATGTATTTGAGTCATGTTGTCATGCCATGATGTTTTGATCGAGAGGATTAATAATGTAAACAAGTCTTCTCAAGTCATTGTTAAATTCCCCACAGTTTCGGGGCACTAGAGTTATTATACACTCATTAAGGTGTAGGCTCTAGTAAGTAATTGTTAAGTTGGGCCGACATGATTGAGTGCACTTCAAGTGAATGGAAGAATATAAATAGAGAGTGAGACTCTCTATTTATGACACACATCATTCACTCTCTCAAGTGTGGTGCACTAGTGAAGAAGGAAATACTGGGACTAGATAGAAGAAGAAGACTATTGCTATTTTGGGATATCTCTTACTATTTTGGTGCTGATTCTATCTCTAAGGAAGTTGCGGGGTTTTCTCCTTTATGGTTTCCCTGACGATAACTCTTTGTGTCTCTTGTCTCTTGTGATGTGCTTATGTTTTATTGATGTGCTTGTTATTATCTCAGTGAAAATATCCTAAGATCATAATGCTAGCTTATATGTTGAAAAAATAACAATTGTATGGATGATTACCTATAGTTATTTGATAACCATAACCTCCAGAAGTTTGAACGGTTACAGGTTGTGCCCCAAAGGGATGACCTGAACTGGATGGGGGATTAACCACATTAGTATGAGTGGGAGGGACATAAACTATAGATGGTTCTACATTAGAGGTCTTCCATTGACTAGGTACAATTCTAGTGCCAGATAACGTAGGTCATGCCGGGAGTTTCCCCTCGGCACTAGAAGGTACTGAGAAAACGAGAATTGTAGGTTGGGCCCCAGGTGCAAAAGACCTGGGAGGATTAGAAATAGACATAACATGAGAGGTGATAGGGGTGGTATTTTGGCCTGTGTTGTGGGGTGTTATTGGACTATCTATAATCGGTTCAATGGGTCTCATAGAGTTGGCCAGTGAAGATATTCCACTGGAATAGACGTGGAATGTGATGGTGTCCAGCCTAATAGGTCATCTATTTTCTTTCCAATATCCTGTGCACGGATAATGGAAGCATGATATTTCCTACCTTCTTCTTCATATTTATAAGAGTTTACATGGGTGCCAAATGAGGCAATGGCCTGTCCTACAGGTGTATCCCAAAATGGAGCATTGGGACCAAAATCCAAACGGGTTGTATTATCAACATTACCTTCTATGGGAGAATGGAATGAGGTATTTTCCTAAGAAGGCTGTTGGACCAAGGGAGGTGAGTGTGAAGAATATGGTACTCGACTTTCTGCAACCACATTATCTCCCACTTGGGAGGTGGTAGCAGCTCCTTGGTTGATAGCTTCCATAGGGTTTTCTCCTAAACCAGGAATAAAATTAGGTGGCAAGCCCCATACTCTTCTGGACTATCTTAACTCAAATAGTTTGTATAGTTCCTATCTAACCTAGGGTCTGAAAATCTAGAAAACACACCAAACAATTTCCCTACACAAGCTATAATTCAAAACAAGCACACTTAAAATGATAGTAGAAGTTCAAAAGTTAGGTTTCTCACCAGGATTGTCAAGAAGGTGCCACTCGCGATATGCCTCGAGTGTACGTGCATAGTAATCTCCCTGAATGTTGTTTTCCGTTTATGGCTCCAAACAAGATGGCCAAAGGGCTTCTCTCAGATGGATAAGGTATCCTAGTGGGGTCTCTCGATATACTCAAGGTACGTGGGAGCTCGAATCAGTAGTAGTGTTTTCTAATGCATAACTGTACACAAGGGGCCTTCTGATATACAATCGAGTATGTGAAGTACCTTTCTATATACCTCAAGGGTACGTGAAAGGCCATTCGATATACCAACAATACGTGGAAGAACTGCATGATTCTCGAGATGTAATGCTGACAAATAATGACAGTTCCTATGCTTAACGACGCCCGAACACATCTCTAACCTATCACTCCAGTTACTACGTAAATTTTAACCTACAACTACCATTAATTTTAAAGTGGACAGTTAGGTGAATGCATGATATTTTGACATAAAAGTAAAACCATGCAGTATGCTAGTGCAAAATATTTCACTTTACCGTTCAATATGCCTACTTACGGGAGGGAAAGAGAGTGTTTTCCTTTTGTTTCAAAACCAAAAATATTTCCAAACAATAGTCATGAACATAAAATCAAAGACAAGCAATATTTTTCCAAACTGATTTCTCTTTTCTGAAAGTAATGAGAAGGGGAAGAATCTCTTTTCCTAAAAGAAAACCAAAAAGCACACTATATGCAAATGCACTCTATTTTTTCAATTTTCTCAAAACATACGCAAATCTAACTTAAAACTACCATATTTTTTATTTTGATTGAGATAGTTCTAAATGCATAAGAGAAAAAAATACATGAAGTTCTTGAAAGCTTGTGAAGCCAATCAAAGAACCAACGTCCAATGCTCAATGATGATAACCTAGTCTCAGTAAAAAAATTTCTTTTATAAAGGAAGGAAAAATAAGTTTACTATGCAAACAAGAAATGAAACCTAGAAGATAATCTAGGGTTCTTATTTTAGTCTATGTAATAGAAACGAAAAGAGATTTTAATAACACCCTAAGCTTTTTAGAAAACAAGAAATCCTTTCGCAAACACAACCAACAAACATAGAAGCAGATGAACAATCAAAATTCCTAATCAAAATTTTGAATTTCCACTCAAATCAATCTTAAACCATAAAATTATCAAGCCACAAACATCATATTCTATAACACAAGTCTGATAAGCAGAACTGAAAGCAACAAAACTCAAATTTTTACAAAAAAATGAGGAAAAAGGGTCTTGGAATGATGCCTACCTAGCATTGTGCTTCTCTGGTGTTGATAGGGTGGTTCTATCCCAGCACCGCTTCTCGCCAATAGGATACAGGCGGTGGCACCTCATACTGCTCACTTTGTTCAGGTGGTGGCACCACTCCTCATAAACAACATAGGCATGGTTCCTTGTAAATGACCAAAACACAAAGAGAACTATGGATCAGGTTAGAAATAGACTAGATCAAGGTAAATACTACTAGATTGAGTATGACAACAGAGCATAAAATATCGAAATGACTCATATCTGAACAGATATGGAAGTTTAAAACCTAAATGAACTAAGTCAAAAAGTAGATCTAAATGAAAAGAGTTGAAGAAGGAGCCTGTATTCAGACAAGAGTTGTAGACTAAGGAAGATCAGAACAACTAATACACAATTCTATTCCCTAGTAGAGTCACCATATTTGTTAGCTAGAATATTTCACCTCCTGTAGACAGTAAGGTGTTCCACTGGTCTGAATGGTTCAGATCTAGAACAAATGAAGGACAGAGGTTGAAGACTCTCCTTGGAATCCATAGATACCTGGAATGTAATGCTTCGATAGTAACCCTGTGTACCTGCAAAAAAGCTTAACCATGAAAACACATCGAAACTGCTAGAATATAATCTATAGATCCATGTTAGTGACTAAGGAATCTAACAACATACATGTGAAATCAAACAACATAAATATATGTGGGATAGAAATCAACTTGCATTAATATAGCAATATGGAGAAGTTTACAACCAAGTGTTGGGCTATTGGGCAGACCCAGGTTCTATACTTTTATCTTCGCACTAGCAAACAGACCCACAGTGTTGGCCCTTTCGGCAACAACCTGCGAATAGGTTGCAGTCTCACCTGAAACAGCTATGGCGTGCCACAAAATTAGGTTTCTACAGGAAAAAGAGGGATATTACTGTACCTTTAGCCTTAACAAGTTGTAAACATGCAATGCAGAGCTTCGATATTCACTTAAATAGCTTCACGGTTTAGATAAAAGATAGTTTCTTGCTTAACCCTTAACTGGGAATTCATAGCAAAGCTAATACTTAACTATTTTATCTTACTTTAACTTATCATTCATATACTTATCACATGCATAAAAACATAACAGAAAAACAAACAGAACGACCACAACACAAGATATACGTGGTTCACCCCCAGTGTAGGGGCTACGTCCATAGAACTGTGTTTATATTCAACTCTTTACAAAACCATAGTTCTGGTCTCTGCACTCAGCTGTAGATCCATCCTTCAAAACCCTAAGCTATGCACTTAGCTACAAATCTTTTCTTACAAAACCCTAAGCTGTGCGTTTAGCTGCAGATCCTTTCTTACAAAACCCTCTGCGCACTCATCTGCAAATATCATCCATGCACACAGCTGGGACTTGAAATTTCTTACCAAAAACCCTCTGTGCACTCAGCTGCAGAGGTCATCCACGCACACAGCTGGGACTTGACCTTAACCCCCAAAATAGATCTAGCTTAAGATCACATCATCATCATACATAAGGTCTAACCTATCTCCTTTACATAAGTGCCTATTTATACAAGTACACTATTAAAAAACCATGGGCTTAAACCATGGGCACCTGAAAAATATGGGACATTTACAAAAAGAGGGCCTTTGATGCAACCCCGACACCCCTAAGACTATTTTGGCGTACAACTATGCTTACAAGCTTCGCTAAAAAACCGCAGAGTTACCAAAATTGAGGACCATTAGGCCCGCGCCCCAACAGGCCCCTAAGACTCACCGGTGTCCTATCCTCAGACACTTTGCTACTTTTCTGGTGGGAGAATCTTGTTGGCGAAGATAGTGAATTACTTGTTGAGGCTGCGTATGATATCTTTGATTGCTTGCTCCTTCTCTACCGCTACCAAATCTGGTTTTTTTCAACGGTCACATTTTAAGCTTCAACACAATGTTGTCCTTCGGCACATCCTAACACAAGCTTCGACAGAGCTTCGAGATTCCACCCACGACACAACCTTCGACACTTCATATTTTTCCAACAATCTGCCAAATGTCTCTAAGAATAGCTTCATTATATTCTAGTACCCAATTTCAACTGTTCTTGGTACTTAGACTCTTCTTCTTGCTATTACTTATGATAAGGGGGTACAGGCTTGTCCCTGTACTTATTTAATCTACTTCCATTCACCATGGAGGGAAAATTTTCTCCATTCAATTTAGCTAACTGAACTACAACACCATCGGTAAATTTCTGAACTATGTATGGTCCTTTCCAATGTGTCTTGAACTTTCCTGGGAACTTCATGAATTTACTGTTGTATAAGAGCACAAGATTACCATTCTGAAAATGCTTCTTCTTAATGTGTCTATCATGCCATGATTTTTCTCTAGCCTTCTGTACTTGCTGCTAGAAACCTATGATGAATCTGTTTTCTTATAGTTCTAGTATCTTTTCCATCCTTTCATTCAACATAGCTAGGTCATCCATCTCTGTGAAGGCAGATATTCCAAGGCTAGGAACAATGTACTCCATGGGCATCACTGCTTCCCGTCCATATACCAGCCTAAAAGGTGTGTGTCCTGTCAACTTCTTGCAAGTGGTTCTATAATCCCATAATACTGCTAGAATTCTAAGATCCCAATCATATTTGTTAACATTGCAAACCTTCGTTAGAGCGTGCTCAAGATTCTTGTTAAAGGATTCAACAGTTCCATTTGCTTGAGGGTGGTAGGCAGTACTCTTCTAATGATATACTTGAAATTCTTCAGTCAATGCTTCAATAGTCTTATTCAGAAAATGTGATCCTTGATCACTCATAAGAATTCTAGGACACCCAAACATTGACAAGATATTATCAAAGATGAACTTCGCAGCTGTAGCAGTGCTACAGTCCTTGACTGGTTGGGCTTCAGCCCAATGAGTAAGGTAATCAGTTGCTGTAATAATGTATCTTGCTCCATATTTATTTGCAGGGGGATTTATTGTTCCAAAAAAATAAATAGCCCATTTTTCAAATTCTTGTAAAGTTACCTGTGGAAATAAAGGCATCTCATCCCTCCTGGATGGTTTGCATGTCCTTTGATAGATATCACAGTTGTGGTAATACTCTCTTGCATCCTTATGGATTGCAGGCCACCACAATCCAGCTGTCAGAATCTTCTGTGTTGTATCTTTTCTTGCATAATGACCTCTTGCTACTCCAGAATGTGCCTCAGCCAAAATCAATGGCTTTTCATGCTCCATGACACATCTGCACAGTATTTCATCTGGTCCCATCTTATATAGCTGTCCTACTATCAAGGTAAAGTTAGCTGCTCTAACCACCAGTTGCTTCTTCTGCTATGTTTTCATCTCAGAGGGTGAAAAACTTGTGGATAAGTACTGAACAATATCCTGAAAATAGTCATCAACCATCTGGATGGAAAAAAAATGGGCATCAGGAAGACCTTCGTCCAAACTAGTGGGATCTTCTCTTGATTCGAGCCTCGACAAGTGGTCAGGCCCCAGGTTAAGTCTTCCTGTTTTAACTATGATCTCAAAGTCATACTCCTGAAACAAAATCAGCCATCTACATATCCTTCCACCTAACAGATGCTTTTTAACCTAATAATTCAAAGCAGAATGGTCAGTGAACATCTTAAAATGAGATCCTAACAAATAATGTCGAAATTTCTGCAAAGCATAAACCATAGCTAGACCTTCGCTTTCTATTGTAGTATAATTCTTTTCTGCTGTGGACAATTTTCTACTTGCAAAAGCAATAGGGTGATCAATATTACGTTCACCTGACTGAGCCAATAGTATACCTAAAGAAATAAAAGATGCATCGAAATGAACATGAAACTCCTTGCTCCAGTTAGGAAACACTAAGATGGGGGCGGTGACCATCTTTTCTTTCAGAATATCCAAGCTTTCCTGACATTCAGGTGTCCATTAAAACTTAATATCTTTCTTCAGTTTCTTTTCCATAGGGGCTGTAATCTGAGCACATCCTTTAATGAATTTCATGTAATATCCAGTATGACCAAGCGTAGTGCAAAGTTGCTTAACAGACTTCGAAGGTGGTAAGTTGACAACAATGGCTATCTTCGCAGGATCTACCATCAATCCTTGATTACATACAATGTGACCTAGCATAATTCCAAAAGGTCCACAAAAGATACACTTCTTCAGGTTCAATGAAATATGATGCTGTCTCCACTTGTCCAGCATAGGTCTTAAACTGGCTATATGATATTTGAATAAACCAAAGATAGTCCAGTCATCAAATTAAACTTCCAAGAATTTATGAATAAATTCCTTAAATGCAGATATAACTACTCTGGAAAATATAGCAGGTGCATTCTTCAATCCAAAGGGCATAACTGTTAACTGAAAAGATCCCATTTCTGTGGAAAAGGTTGTTTTATGTCGATCCTTTGGAGCAATTTTGATCTGATGGTAACCTGAAAATCCATCAGTGAAAGAATACACTTCTTGACCTCCGACATTGTCTAGAACTTCATCTGTAAAGGGAGTAGGAAAAGGATCATGTAAACAGGCATCATTCAGCTTCCTCAGATCAACACAGCTTCTGATTTCTCCTTTGGTCTTCTTTTCTTGTACCACCATAGGGCTGACCCATTCGGACTCTTCAACAGGCTCAATGATTCCTGCAGCGAGCATCTTATCGAGCTCCATCCTAACTTTTCTTTATACTTAGGGTTCAACCTATAAGGGCGCTGCTTCACAGGCTTTGCATTAGCTTTCAAAGGTATTTTCATCACTCCTATATCACCAAGGATGCCTTTCATTTCTAAGAACTTCATCGAAAATAAGTCCTGATACTCATGGAGGAGTTCAGTCACTTTTCTTACCATTTTTTCATCCCAATAATCTCCAATGGTAGCCTACTTAGGCATTTCTTCTGATCCAATGTTTACTTTCCTTGTCTTCAAGGTCTGAGTTACTTCAGGTGCTTCGACTACTAGTCCATGTACTTTGCAGTGTCCTTTTGACTCAGGAATATTAATGTTGCGAGGATCCTCATCTTCATCAATGGTGAGGTTATAGCATTCTACTACATTAGCTTCTTGTTCCTTTCAATCAGGTTGGTATTCGACTATTTCTTTATCATCAAACACCTTAGTATGGATCACCCTAAGAACTGTGTCCAAAGCAGGGAAAACCTCATTAAAAGAAAATGTGAGCACAAAACTATCAACAAGACTATCCCAACTTATAGTACCATGGTGAAGCTCAACCTATGCTTACCAGTTCTTTGCTATAGGTTCTAGAGTGTGTACAAACCTATGTACCCATTCTTCACGAGGTACATGCTTCCATGCTTCATAACACTACTCCAAATGTTCCCGAGGGCTAGTCTTACCATTAAATCTTCTTCGCAACTCCTAAGTTTGATCCATGAATCTGAGGCGAAGAAACTTTTGACAAGCTCTCCAACTATGAATATACGTTTTATGACCATTCCACCATCTAGCAACTGTGGCTCTGAATACTGAATCTAGAGTCTCCATTTTCTATGAATCTGGTACGTGCTCTAAGAATTGTACAATAAAATCTTCTGGGTTTGTCGAGCCATCAAAAGTAGGTAAGATTCTTGTCTGTGAACTAAGCCATCTGATACACTTGGTAATTATTGCACACCGATGTCCATGTAGCTCATAAAGTCGATTCTGCCAATTCTCTAGACCTTCGTCTGAATCAGTCATGTAAGAACTGTCACACTGCCAATCCATTATATCTTCGATAGTAGGGTTAACATAGTCTTCTTCTTTAGTTGTTATGTTGTAAATATGATCCAACGCATCCTAATCTTCATCTCTAACTGGCTCTGTATACCTTTCTCCTTGAGAAGGACCCAAGGGTACTATGACTCTCAAGCCTTTTCCTTCAAAAGTCATCTGTCTTTTCTTAAGGTTGATGACTGCAGAATTGTATAGTGCCCATTCAATTCCTAGCAATGCTGGATAGGGGTTTCTATCATCAATTATTTCAATGACTTCAAAATCTGATAAGGTACTGACTCCATCAATATCCACTGGTACACTAGGGAATCTTCCCAAGGGCACAATCTTTTGTTGATTGGTTAATCTCAACTATATAGGGGACCATTCAATCTTAGGTTCTCCCATTTGTGCCCATGTCTGTTTAGTTAGGACATTCACTTATGATCCCAGGTCTAAAATGATATCATTCATGTCATAATCTCCTATTTGAGCATGCAATCTCATTTCTCTTCCAATCCGTATAACTCTATTAACAATTTTTCCTCTATCATAGCTTCGCTGAGGTTCACAAGATGCAATAACCTTTTGTAACTCATTCAAAGCATTCTGATTTCTTAATAGCTTCATACAACTCTTTAAGAATGATGTTAGTATACTTACTTGATTTGGTGAAGCTTCTTGAGACTGTAGCTACTGTTGATGCTGTTGCGTAGATGCTATTGATGTTCTCAGATCAGCAAAGTCTTTTTTAGCTTCCATAAACGTTGATTTTTCTCTTCCAACATCGAAGGCTGTAATTTTCTCTGGGGTCTTGCAGACCCAAGCCGCATCAGTATGTTTTTCCTTATTCTCCATCTACATCATAGTTCCACTCCTTGTAACAACATTAATGGCTGGGACAAGTCTTTTCTCTACAGCAATCATCTGAATATTCTGAGTAGAAGGGCCATTTCTTTCTTGTATCTTGGATATCAACTATGGGCATTGCTTAATCACATGATCGACTACTCTGCAATATCAACATGTCGTAGTTGGGTTCTGATAGTCTCTAGCTAAATGTCCTACCTGATTATAGTTATAGAAAACAATCTGGCCTCGTCCTCTTCCAGGCATACCACCACGACCATGATCTCTGAAAATTCCTCGACCTTGTGTACTACCATGGTAACCATATCCATCATTTCCTTGTGCATTGTTTTGTACCCTATAAGCATCATAGGTTTGCTCTCTCATGAGGTCAAAGCTACGACATTCATCTTCATTGTGTCCAACTGACTTACAGAACTTGCAGTAAGGATTCTTAGGTACTTGAACATATCTCTGTAGCAGGTAGCAGTCTTCAGGTCGATGCTGTCTAGTTGTTCTACAGATCTCACAGTATAGAACATTAGAGTTAAACGGGTTCGGCGCACCAGTATTCAAATAATTTCTTATTATAGGACACTGTTCTTTGTCATGACCTTCTGTCTTACATCATCTACACCAAACCTCTTCGCGAATAGATTTCCCTTTTTTCATGTCGCGAAGCTCCAAAGTCATTTCTGCTAACTGTGCATGTATCTGGGCTATCGCAGAAATATCTCTGACAGGAGATGTTTCAAGTTTCATGGCAATTTCTAGTGCCTCTTGCTGATCAACAACCTTTTGTTGCATAAGGGGAGTCCTGATATAAGGTAACAATGCTGCAATGAACCATTCTTTATGCTATGCTGGTCCAATGGTGAAACTAACTTGATCCAACAGAACTTTGAACCTCTGATCAAAGTCCCAAACTGATTCACCTCACTTTTGTTGAATTTCTTTCAGCTCAGTTATACACTGTGACTCTGATTTAGGCTTCTTGAATTCTTTTATCATTGTTGTTTTAATATCAGCCAATACATGGTTATGAGTACTGGAAAACTTCATAAACCAAGTCAAAGCTCGGTATCTGAAAGATGTAACCAACTGCGCTCTTCTGGTATTTTGATCCATAATGTTCTTAGCAGTCCAAACAGCTTTGCATAAGAACCAAAACTGCTCAAGATTCTTTGATCCAGTTCCTTTAAAGACTGGGAGCTTGATATCATCATTCACATGGGCCACAATGGATCAAGGGGGGGGAGGAGGGGGAGGGGGAGGGGGAATACTGGTAATAGGAGGAAGGGAAATTTCTGAGGTAGACCGACCTACGATAGGACTATTCGGGCTAGGGTTACTTTCAGACTGCGACGGGTTCTCAGGGATAACAGATCTTCGCTGCGGAGTTATAGGAGGGTTTCTTTAGATTCAGATTATTCTGGACTTAATGAGGTATAATCAGTATTCTAGTCTAGGGTATAGGATCCAAGAGGTCTCCGGTATCTTTTACCGTTGCGAAGCGAACCACTTTTCTTGTCAAAGTCACTTTCGCTTCCAAACATAGGTTAGTAGCAATAAATCTAGCAATCTAACTGGATCAGCAATATGCCTTTCTCAGCCAAGAGTATTTTAATTTTTAGACTAAATGAATTTAAGTACTTACCCCTTGGTCCTCTAAAAAACTATCTTTCGGCTTCACTGAAAGAAGTATGTGTGTCGAGGGCGAACTCCATCACAAATGATTCAAGGGTTTGCGTCGTCCAGAAATCAATAGCTTGTGATACCGCGTTGTTCACACCTTTCAACAACTTAATTCTTTCGGGGGTCCAGTCAGGAAACTGAACTTCTTTGAACTTTATCTTTATTTCTGTCAACCTAGATAACCACTGGTGCAATTCTATGTGGATACTACCAAAGAAAATTTCATAAATATCAGTAAAAATGTACCTTTGCAAAAAGTCGTCTGATCTACGACGAGGATCCTTATTTTTTTGTTCAGCAAATTTTAGATAGGTATCCTCAATCCAGTCATTGATTTCTTTTACTGAGAGCCTCCAAAACATATCCCTCTAGGTACGACGTAGATCCCTCTTAAGCAGATACTGGTTCAGCCGGCAACATAACCAATTTGTTGGGCTATTGGGCAAACCTGGGTTCTATACTTTTATCTTTGCACCAACAAACAGACCCACAGTGTTGGCCCTTTTGGCAACAACCTACGAATAGGTTGCAGTATCACCCGAAACAACTATGGGGTGCCACAGAATCAAGTTTCTACAGGCAAAAGAGGGATATTACTGTACCTTTAGTAGTAACAAGTTGTAAACATGCAATGTAGAGCTTCGATATTCACTTAAATAGCTTCGCAGTTTAGATAAAAGACATTTTCTTGCTTAACCCTTAACTGGGAATTCACAGTGAAGCTAATACTTAACTATTTTATATTACTTTAACTTATCATTCATCTACTTATCACATGCATAAAAACATAACAGAAAAACAAACAGAACCACCACAACACAAGATATACGTGGTTCACCCCCAGTGTAAGGGATACATCCATAGAACTATGTTTATATTCAACTCTTTACAAAACCATAGTTCTGGTCTGCGCACTTAGCTGCAAATCCATCCTTCAAAACCCTAATTTGTGCACTTAGCTGAAGATCCTTTCTTACAAAACCATAAGCTGTGCACTTAGCTGCAGATCCTTTCTTACACAACCCTCTGCGTACTCAGCTGCAGAGGTCGTCCATCCACACAGCTGGGACTTGACCTTAACCCCCAAAATAGATCTAGCTTCGCATCACATCATCATCATACATAAGGTCTAACCTATCTCCTTTACATAAGTGCCTATTTATACAAGTGCACTATTACAAAACCATGGGATTAAACCATGGGCACCTAAAAACTATGGGACGTTTACAAAAAGAGGGGCTTTGACCAAACCCCAACACCCCTAAGACTATTTTGACGCGCAACTCCGCTTACAAGCTTCGCTCAAAAACCGTAGAGTTACCAAAATTGAGGATTGTTATATCTACGCCCCAACACCAAGCCTTAGTGTTGACATGCATCTCCATGAAACCAAGCATTTTCATCCCCATAAGCTTCGACTCTAGTTCTCTATTCTCTCCAATGACCTAAGCCAAGTAATCAATCCAACAACATAACAATAACTTAAGAGTTCTATCCCTCAACCATGACTATGAGATCATATTTATAAGGCTTAATGGATAGGGATGGTTGAGAGATTAGTGGGTGAGGTGGCCTCTAAGATCCTAGGATGAGGGATATTGAGCTCAACTAACCCACAATGATAAGGATAAGGGAGGACACGAGGCTTATCATTTAGAAGCCTCAAGAAAATTCTATTTTTCCCTTTTTACCCAGGGTACCGCGTTTCTCCTTCAATGACAGAGTAGTTCTGGTAAGAAACACTTATGGAATAAGGGCCATAAGTGGTGGCATCACTTGTGGATAACAAGGGATAGGCAGCGTGAACAAGGTACTGCTCCTCGATAAAGGGGTAAGCACGGTGCTGAGCATCTTTTGTGAAAGATTGATAAATGATATGAGTTTCCACTCCAAGAGCTAGGATTCAAGGCAAATAGGTATGTCAAAGGTCTTATCACATGATGGTGATAGGATTTTGGTATAACACATGGTCAAAAGCATTAGCATAGGTGAGTTTCGCTAAAGTTTCAGAAGGATTTATTTCTGCAGGGATTCTTCCATACATTTTGTTAAACCTCTTAGAGAGGTCAACTATAGTTTCATCTATCTTACTTCTTATAGCTCCAAAATATGTAATGTAATATGTATGATCCTTAGTATCACCCCACTATCTCATGAAAACATCCTAAATCTCCTCTATTAAAGTAATGAAATTTGATGGTAATTCTTTGAACCATTTTCTAACCTCTCCATCTAGACTTTGTATGAACATTCTCATCCACACATCTTTTGACTCACTATTTTGATTATCTGCATAGCTAAGAAATGCATCCTAGTGCTCCTCAGCTATTGTCTCACCTTGTCCATTAGACCTAGGAAAGTAATTTTGGTAATCTCAGCCAAGAAGAGCATTTAAGGTCTGAGGTAAAACTAAAGGTGCATACCTAGCTTCCACCATTCTATCCATCATATCTAAGGAAAAGCTTGACTAGAACTTAGCTAAAAAGGATTCTTACTGACTTTAAACTGAAATAAAGGGATTTTTCTAGGAGATAGGGATTTTTCCTTCTTGAAGGACTGAGGATCAGTAAATATTTGCAAACTGCTAATAGGGATTGTAGGTTTCAACCACGATGATCATGTTCTTCTTCCTTTGCAAATGAAAAGGGTGACAATAGGTCAATTAAGGGTTACATAAGGCTGGAGATGACTGAGACTTCTTAATTTTCCTAGTTGTTTTCATAATTTTGTCTGGGTCTGAGACACCTAGGTGTAATGATGAACTAGGTTTACTTCTTGTCCTAACTCCCTTAGTAGCCACTGTGAACTATTAGGTGAAATGTAGTCTTAAGGATTTGCTGGTTTTTTCCACCTCTCAAAACCAGTTGAATGATGAATAACCCAGGGAAAGTATGCTTCAGCTTCATCCCTGGAAATGACACTAAATATGTTAGTGCCGAAAATTGTTCTCACAGTACTAAAGAACAAGCCAACACAATCTCACAAAATAAAACTAAGTAAAATAGGTTTTTAGGGTTTTGGTTTTGCAGTTTGTAAATAAGAGGCTAAAAAATCATAAGGCTAAGACAAATACTAAATCATGCAAAAATAAAAGAGTGATATGTATAATATATGAAACATAAACCATAACAACATAAGCACAATACTGAATTTCATCCATAGTACACAAGCACTGTTATCAAGAATATTGCACCTTCTATGGACAGAAGTTGTTCCTCTGGTCTGAATGGTTCAGATCCAGAACAAATGAGTGAATGACAAAGGATGAATACCTTCCCTGCATACTATAGACACTTGGAATACTGCTTTTATTATGAACCTATGTACTTGCAAACATATCAAACATACAAGCACATCAAAGCTACCATAAAATCATTTACTTATCCATGCTAGTGACTAAGGAATCTAGCAACATATACATGTGAAATGAAAACAACAGTAATGTGGGACAAAAATCAGCTTGGTATTAAGAATTTATGGAGAAGCTTACAACTATTTCCTTAGTGTTGACAAGCCTCTCCATGAGACAAACACTTCATCTCAATAAGCTCCAACTTTGCTCTCTATGCTCTCCAATGATTTGGACTAGGTAGTTAATCCAATAGCATAACAATACCTCTATAGTTCTCCCCCTCAACTATTGATATGAGCTTGTATTTATAAGGATCAATGGATAGGAATATTTGAGACAATTGTAGGTTAGGTGGCTCCAAGACGCTACCATGGGTGATCTTGAGCTCAACTAACCCATAATGATAGTGATAAGGGAGGACATGAGGATCAAGTTCTAAAAGCCTCAAGAAACTTCTCTTTTTTCCATTTTACCCAGGGTACCACTTTTGTTCCCTTATGACAGAGCAATTCAGATGAGAACCTATTTAAGACCAAAGACCATAGGCGACGACACCGCTTCTTTATAATAGGATACATGCAGTGGCATTGCTCCTCTATAATAGGATACAGGTGGTACTGAGCAAGGTACCACTCATCAGCCACAAGGTAAGCACGGTGCTAGGTTTTTTCAAGTATAATTGACAAACAAAACAAGTTTCCACTCCAAGTGTTGGGATGAAGGGAAAACATGGGAGTTAAGGGTATTATCACATGATGTGACAGGATTTAGGTATAACAAGAACTCCATGAGAAATAACCTTAAACAAGAAGTGAATTTGTTAACTGAGTGATCATAGTAATAAGAAATGAAACCAATAGATAGGATAAAATCGGCTTGTAGTTTGCATATATATCATAATCAGTAATCCAAAAAACATAAGAGTTTCTGAACTTAACTCTGTATACTGTAGTTGAAATCCTCCCCTTGTACAAAAATTCAAACCCTATTTCATTCTAAAGTCCTACATGTATCTTGGTTACATCAAAAAATAGTTATCTAACTGAATAACTACCTTCTAGGTCAGATTGTGGAATCACTTAACAAAGTTGTTCAAAATAAACTAATTTCTTTACAAAAATTAACTAACAACACTTATCACTTAAATCCTTTTACAAATCCTTAGAAGCTTCTGCTGAAAGGGCTATCCCCTCTAAAGCTTAAGTCTTCCTCCTGGTCACAGTCGAGGAATTTGCAAATCTGACCCCTATGTGCAAAAAATTTTCATTCCCTTACTGAGCAAAACCCTAGTTTCAAAAATCGACCTAAAAACTAATCTCTTGTCCATGGACTCAGAGTAGAGGGCCACCCCTAGAACTATCCCAATGTACTGAATCCAACAAAGTTGATGTTTCATCGATCCAATCCAATACCATCATTCTATGGCACATTGAAGCCCAAATCCTACAGGATTTTAGGGACACCTGTTAAATCCCTACATGGGGCATAGAATTCCTACATCTAGGATCCAAATGATGGTTTCTATGGTTTAGAATTCAAATTATAGTTTACGGTGCAAAATAGAGTTACTAGGATTGGCTATAGCATTTGTAAGCTAGGATTGGCCATGGTTATTGGGCTATGATTACCACTCCTTAACTACACAGCTCATGTGGAGAAACAAATTATTGGATTCAAGGAGATGTCCTTATAGGCCCAACCTCGATATTCAAGGAAGATGGAATAGACATATCCCATATAGAGTGATATATAATGGTCTTGGGATATATGGCATGAGTCATGTAAGTATGAATATAATACAAAAATTCCATGAGGAACCTTGTGCAATTTATCAAGTTTTAGAAGTCTATTCAATTTATCAATCTATCAAGCAGTCAATATATCAATATATAAATAGTCAATGAGACCATCAAACCAAAATATATGACTACCAGTTAGGCATGGGGAAAGCGTGCAAGAAATAAGCAAAAACAAAGAAACGTGAAAGAATCAGTCCACTGTGTAAGCACAAATAAGGAAAAGGAAGGACGCAGAAGGAATAGAAGAAATCTGCGTAGACAAGGAAATCTGCGTGGACAAAGGAAACTACACAGAAGAAGGAATATGCTCAAAAGATGTCACCTGCATGGAAAAGGAAAACTGCATGGAAGGAATATTCCGTAGGGTAAAATTGTAGCACAAGTGTAGAGTGATGGAAAAAGAGACAGGGAGATCGTGGGTGCTTAAGTCGGCTTAAATTGCTAGATGCCACACAAGTGAATGGATGTTGTAAGTAAGGTCGTTAGTACCTCGTGTCAAGTAATGATCACCACAGCTGTAACCTATGTGGCGGCCGATGATGATAGTTAATGGACTTCCTGTATGTAGTCGACCCTGCGTAGTCATGTAAAATAGTATAAATAGGAGGGATTCAATAGTTAGAGGGTTGGCTTCGAGTGATTGTTTCTTTTTAGTTGCTTTGGAGGTTGCTTTTAGGTTTCTTTTATATTGCTTTTGATGGGTCAGAAGAGTGAAGATGAGAGGTATGAGTGGTATATTAGTCGAAAGTCTATAGGATGCAGTCGGAGGTAGTGTAGTAGAAGAGAAGCTCTGCTAGAGAGGTGCATATTCTAGAGAGGTCGATCCAGGCCATGTGCATATTAGTAGATGGTAGCAGTAGTTAGGATGAATAAGACAGAGAGCATGAGAGAAAGAGAGAGTATGAGAAAAAATATAGATCTAATACATTCTGCATTCAAGTGCAGGATGAAGGCAATATATATTTCTCATGCCAAATGAAGAGCGCATTGTGGTTTTTACGAGATGGGTTTCGACGTGATCTCTCTTGTGTGTTGATGATTGAATGTGTATGGTTGTTTATGTTTCTATTTCTGTTTATTCTTATGATGCAAGTACTATCATGGTTGAATGAATTATGAACTATCAATAGAAGTTTGGATGCATGAATAAGTTATTATGCGATGATTTGAGTATTAGTTTATGTTTACAGCGCAATCGTTGTGCGTGTTTGTTAGCTCATGTTTATATTATGTTATGTTTAAAGTACTAAGGCCGAATCTGTGTCATGTTGTTAGTAGTTGATAAAATATATGCGTAGTGTGTGCTACAGTTTGGCAGAAATGAATCCATCCTCACGACATAGTCAAGCTGCTTGGTCATGCACCAAGGGACTATAATCCCTCGACGAATCGTGAAAACATGGCTTCTGAGGTCACCCATTGAAGATATATCTTGGGTGAGACTACACCTTATTTATGGGTGTTGTCGATGGGGCTTGCCCTGTTGGGCCAGTATCTCAGGTGTTTTTTAAGAAAAGTGCGAGTTAGGAAAAGTGGCCAACAAATGGTTCCATTGTCAGGACCCTTTTTATCAAAATGAGGGAAATTTTGTTGCACCCGACCAAGAGTGAAGCTGAGGATTGGCTGGAGTCAAAGACATTGATATTCACATAGAAGGAAAGTGAGGGTTCATGGTTGAGCCCTGAGAACTGGTTACAGCGATATCTATATTCGTATATCTATGATTTTTTGTTTTGTATAATTCCCTATTATATTGCAAGAATGGTTGTCAAAGTTAGCAACCCGACATACTATCTTCTAGAGAAGAGGAGTAGTTTAGTGGAACGACTAGTTAACATAAGAAGTAGTGCAAGTAACCCCATTTCAAGACCTATTGACTTTTGGATTCATATACTATTAGAAGGATATGTTACTGAGTTCACTGTTGATGTGATAACCTCGTATAGCAAGGTAGGGAGACATTTTTTCCAAGGACCTTGGGGAAGGTACCTTATGTCTATAAAGCTATGGATTAAAATTCTCCTTCATGAAAAGGGTATTTTACAACTCAAAAATTGAGTCACGCAGTTTGTGAAGGGGATATGATGTGTAAAATTTAAGATTAATATGGAAGGTAGTAAGAAGAAATGTTCCCAAGAAGCTTAGAAGATGAGTTGGACATTGGATTCTTAAGAAGTGGAAGGAGGTTTTGGTCAGGAAAGAGGAGGAAGGTAGCAAGAGACAGGGGAGCTTATAGCCTTCCCAGGGATGGTGAATATGGATGTGAGTCACACCTAGATGAAGGGTCCTATGATGAAGAGGAGGAGTATATCCTTATTTATGAGAGAGTGGAATTGAAAGAGTCTACAGAGATGCTGAGGATGAGACGTGACTATGACATTCCAAAAATATCCCCTCAAGTGAGACCTAGAATTTCCTCACCTGAACCACTTATGAACACTAGTAGTCCTAGTGTCAGGACTGGTGTGCAGGGAGTCCCATCAGTGACCCTAGTAAATCCAGCAAATCAAGGGAATCTAGTCAACAATCCCAATGCAACCCTAATGGCAGGAACAAACATTAGACTACCCAAATTCAATGGGAATGGAACATAGGATCTAGAACAAAACTGGTTGCACTACGAGGCGGTATGGATGGTCCACCTCATTAACAATTATGATATCTAAAAAGCACAAATGATTACAAATATACGGGGTCGTGCACTGGATTGGTACATGAAGTACTACATAGTACCACTGGGGCAACCACAAAGGACTCTTGAGGAGATTCGACAGGAAATGATCTCAGAGTTCACATAGCCACAATCTGAGCCCGATTGTATAACTGAGATCAAGGAGATTAAGCAGGATCCAGTAGAAATACTATGGTACTTTGATCAGTGGTTTGAAACACTAATGGAAAAACTAAGCTTCCAGATGTCAGACATACAACATAAAGAGTGGTTTATTGTTGCGCTATTGTCGCACATTAGGGGACCACTCATGCAGTAAAAGATTGCGACATAGACGGAGGCACTGGAATTGGCAATGAAGCTATAGGATTCAACTATTGGAAATGGAACCGTAGGAATGATATAGATTCAGTCATATTTTTCTAATATAACAATTAAACTCCAGGATATAAAAAGAGGAAAAGAGGTGTAGGAAGACCTCTGGTGTACGCAATGCTGGACCAATGGGAATACCAAAGATGACTGCCCGGATTACATGAACTACATATAATTTGGTATGCCAAACCCATTGAGTACCCAGGGGCTTCCCTTCTACAACTTATTCTAGACAAGGGGACATCATGACATATATTGCATGTTCCTGCACAAGACAATGTGTACCCTAGCTAGTTTGTATTGTAAATTTTCCAGATCTATAGGCCATGATGAACAAGATTGTAGGTCCTACAAACTTCTGAGAGAGAAAATGGTAGATTCATATCTAATTAAGACTAAGGAGAAAATAAAAATTGAACAGACTGCACCTAAGTTTCAGCATGCGCAGCAGTTCTAGGCTACGCCTCAGTTCCAGGCTGCATCTCAATTTTAGGCTATGCCTTAGTTTCAGCCTATGCAACAGTTTCAGATGGTGTCGCAGTTTTAGAATGAGGCCCCATATAACCTGTATCAACAACAGTATCAACAACCAAAATACCTGCTGCAAACACCACAACCTCAGTTGAGGGGTGGTGGAAATTATAGGGGCCGAGGAGGAGGAGGATTTGGCCAAGGAAGAGGGCCAGTGGTATGCTACAATTGTTGAGTGCGGGGCCACTTTTCTAGAGACTACCCTAAACCTATGAATACTTGATCATATTGTAAACAAGAGAACTATGTGGAGCAATGTCCACAACTTATAACTAGATGGCAAGCCTGGATGGTTGGAGCAACTAACCCAACACCAAATACTATGTCAAATGCACCCAACCCAAATGCTAATGCCAACATATAGATGATAGTCACAGAACCATGAGAACCAAGTGTAGCTATGGTAACAAGGGGAGGTGTTGCGATGGGTGAAGATCAAGCCATGCAAACAGATCCTGCAGAACAAGCACAACTACAGGTATGTCTCATCATGCAAAAGAAAGCACCACTGGATGTTCAAAAGAAAAAGCACATATTCATGGATGTATGCCCTGATTTCATAGGAATAGAGTAGCCATCCACCTCAGGCCAAGTGAAAGATATGCTTGAGAGATTCTAGAATATATTCAAACAATAGACTGCAAGAAAGAGTGCAGATAAGGTTAGTAAGCTCAAAAAATTCATGTCAAGTTGTTTGGCGCTAATCCAGGACAAGGATGCACTTGCAGAGTTGGAATCGCTTATAGAAACACTTTCGAACAAAGACCAGCTGGAAATTAATGTTAATAGTGTCAAGACAAAGTTCAAAACAGGATGCAAACTCAGGATGTCTGCATAAATTGGTGATTATGACATGGACTATACCATCCTCGACTTGGGATCAAATGTTAGCATTTTAACATGCCAAATGTGGAAAATAATGGGCAAGCCACCCATAGAATGGTCCCCAATTCAATTAAGTCTTGCTAATCGAGAAAAGGTCTTTCCCATTGGTAGGTTGAGTTAGGTCCATGTGGATATTGAAGGGTTGCACACTTTTACAGACTTCAAGATCATCAATATAGTAGATGATACTAACCCATATCCCGCACTGCTAGGGATCGATTGCGCAATGGAAAATAAAACCATTATAAACTTCAAAATAAGGATCCTATCATTTGAAGATGATGAGATGAGGGAAGTTGCGCCCCTTAATACAATAGAAGGACAAAGATACGTTGAATTGGTGATCAATGAAGGGCAAGGTGATCACCTTGATAACATCTACAATGACACTGCCCTTAGGGAGGATTATTATTAAGCCTACTGCGGATGGTAACCTGAGTTGGAGATGTGTGAGTTCATGTACATCAGACTCAGGAGAGGCACTTGAGAACTGGAAAAACCGATTACATGAAGTCTCTATGAGGATATGTGACAAGATAACTAAGTCTGTCCGATGAGTCGGAACTCAGTCATGGCTGCTTCCTACATATGAAGGACTGCCTAACTTGGAAAAGTTCTTGATTGAGTTTGAGGAATTAGTAATAGAGCTGTAGTGACTATCTCCACTGGAATTTGCACTAAAAGCTACACCCACGAGATGGTGGCATACACACAAAATTTTGATAACTAATTGGCCACAGTGTAAATGATTGCTAGAAGTAAGGTTTGGAGACGAGGTCACAAATGTATATAAGGTTATCAGACCCTTTTGAACACTTGGAGAACTATTCCACAACATTCTCAAACTACCCGCTCCAGGAGTGGGTTCACCACTTCATCCATACTCTCAAACTAGCACTGAGATGCTAGTACACATCTATGGAGCTATGCCAAGAAACAAGGGAATGGGAAAAGGTTGCGTAGAATTTCACATATGCATTCCAGTTCGTAGACAATAAATCAACAATTGATATTACACTAAATACTATTAATGAGAGGATATTTACTATGATCCCACTGGAGGTCGTGTATTCTCAACCCTGTACTATGCATTCCCACTAGTGTTGTGAGATAGTTTAGCACTGGATGACCTGCTATAACCTCTCCAGATACCTAGAAGATGATCTGACTAATATCAACATTCTAGAATCGGAAGGATCACACATAGTAGAAGGAAGCAGCATTTCTAGTTAGCAGTTCATCAAGCTGCTAAAGATCAAGAAAGTTAACATTGGGTCATATGACAATCCAAAATTCGCTAACATTCGAGACTACTGGGACGAAGAGACAGTAGCCAAAATCACTGATCTATTACATGAATTCCAGGACCTATTCTCAACAAACTTCAAGGAAATCAAGGGAATAGTAGGATATTTGGGTGAAATGAAAATTCCACTTAGACCCAATGCAAGACCGGTAAAATAGCGCCTGTACAGACTAAATTTGTGATATAAAGAAAAAGTGAAAGCAGAACTGGATTAAATGTTGGAGGTAGGAATCATTGAAATTGTTGAAGAGTCAGAGTGGATAAGCCCCTTAGTGATTTAGGATAAGAAGGTGACAAGCGAGGTCAGGATCTATGTTGACCTTAGGAAGCTAAATGATTCCTGCTTACATGATCCATTCCCAACACCATTTACAGATGAATTCTTGGAGAGTGTCGGTGGACAAGAAATGTTCTCATTCATAGATGGATTCTCAGGCTATCATCAAGTTAGAATTCCACAAGAGGACTGCCAAAAGAAAACCTTTGTAATAGAATGGGAATGATACCAATAAACGGTAATGCCCTTTGGCCTTAAAAATGCCCCTACTATTTTCTCTAGAATAGTAGTTTCTACTTTTAAATATTTCATTCATAAGTTTCTTGAAGTATACTTTGATGACTGGACAGCCTTTGGTCTGGTGAGAGACCATATTGAGAATTTGCACATGATGCTGGAAAGGTGTCACCAGTATCGAATTGCACTGAATTTGAGAAAATGTATATTTTTTGCAGCATTTGGTGTACTGTTGGTCCATGTAGTAGCCGCAAATCCCGGTCGATCTCGTGAAGGTGGCAATTTTTTTGGACCTACCACTTCCCACATCGGTCACACAACTAAAAGCCACATTAGGACATACTAGATATTATAGGAAATTCATAAGAGGATACGTAGAGATAACTGCTGTTGGGCAATAGGGCAGACCCGGGTTTAATCCTTATGTGTCGCACCAACAAAAAGACCCACAGTGTTGGCCCTTTTGGCAACAACCTGCGCACAGGTTGTAGTCTCACCTGAAACAGCTATGGGGTGCCGCAGAATCAAGTTTCTGCAAGCCGAGAGGGGGATTACTGTACCTTAGCCTTTAATAACCTTATTAATCAATACTTATAAAGCTTTACCATTCATTCACATACAACTTCGCAGATAAATAAACAGTCGTGGCTTGCTCAACCCACTACAGGGAATTCACAGCGAAGCGAAATATTAACAGCGATCTAACTTATCAGATGTATACAGTTATTAATGCATAAAAGACAACAGAAACAGAAAAATCACAAGAAACCACAACACTGGATATAACGTGGTTCACCCCCAGTGTAGGGGCTACGTCCACAAACTATGTTCTATTCAACTTGCTACAAAATCCACAGTTTGATCTGCACACTCAGCTGCAGATCCCTTCAATCCTTAAAAAGCCGCGCACACAGCAGCAGGCCCCTACGCACACAGCTGCAGGTCTTTCCTCAATCTTCTTTACAAAATCCCTCTGCGCACACAGCTGCAGAGGTCGTCCACGCACACAGCTGGGACTTAACCTTTCCTTACAATATCAACCTTAGCTTCATCTTAATCTTTCTTACATCATAAAACCTAACCTATCTTCTTTGCACCAGCGCTTATTTATACTGCGCATTTTTACAAAACCATGGTCTTAAACCATGGGCACCCAGAACCCTAAACCCTGGATTTCAACCAAGGATTTATTACAAAAAAGGAGTTTTAACTTCCCTCGACACCCCTAATATTTTTTTGACCCGTAACTCCGCTTACAAAATTTCTGCTTAACCGCGGAGTTACCCAAACATGGAGTATGCGTTCCATTAGGCCCCTAAGACTCACTAGTGGCCCGTCCCAGGACACTCTTCAGTTTCTTTGGTGGTAGAATTCCGCTGACTAAGAATAGTGTACTACTTACTGAAGCTCTGCATGCTGCGGCCGGCTGCCTACTTCTGTCCTTTGCATAAGTTTTGCTGATGAAAACCGTCGTGATCCACCTGCAACACCATCCTTCACTCCAATTGTTGATGCCTGACCATCCACAACTTTGGGGTCCCCTAGGATTGTGTGTCCCACTGCAGAAGGAATATAGCTACCATGGTTCTGCTATGCTGAAAGATTGCATGGCAAGATTCCCCAAAGTCTTTCTACGAGGCCTCGTTCCCTTTGTTGCTCTACGTTAGAGCAAACTCCTGTCTGTCTTTGCAAATTTAGAGAAAACTCCTGCCTGTCGATGTACTTAGCCAAGTAGGGATGTACTGGCGGAGTACTTAGAAGTTGCTACAAACCTCTGTCCCTTACTTCTCGTACTAACTCCTGAACTTTACAGTCGTTCGACATGGTTCGAACTGAATATCTCACAGATGGATTTAAGACAGAAGACACAGGTCGAGATGGCTTCGTATAGAATCCCGAGGCAGAATTTGTCATCATGGTATAGTAATGACGCGAAATCTGATGAAGTTCCAGAAATCTTCTCCGCACAGTGCCGGATTTTCCCAAAATCTCATTATGACAAGTAATGAGAGTAGCTCTCATGCCAGTGTCACCGAATGCAGTATGTCCCATCCGTCACATGTTGGGCTACGACACACCTTGATAACCATGGACTTCGACACAGTCTGACCCTGCGACCTACGACCAACCTGTAGGTTCACATTCTTTAGACAAAATAGACTATGATAATCCATAATGCTACGAGCATCTTCGCTTATTTTCTTGGTGCTACCTCCTATGCTGAGTATCTGGCCTGTCCATGTACTTTTTTAAGCGGCTCCCATTTATGATAGAGGGAAAGCGTTCACCATTTAGCTTAGCTAGCTGGACTGCGCCCCCATCAGTAACTTTCTATACTACAGACGGTCCTTTCCAATGTGTCTTAAACTTTCCTGGGAACTTCATGAATTTGCTGTCATAAAGGAGCACAAGATCACCCTGCTGAAAATGTTTCTTCTTGATGTGTCTGTCATGCCATGCTTTTTCTCAAGCTTTCTGCACCTATTGTTGGAAGCCTACGATAAATCTATCCTCTTCAAGTTCTAATATCTATTTCAGTCTCTCTGTGATTATGGATGGGTCATCCATGTCGGTGAAAGCAGATATCCAGAGGCTGGGAACAATGTATTCCATGGGCATGACAGCTTCTTTCCCATAAACTAATCGAAAGGGTGTATGGCCTGTCAACGTTTTGCAAGTAGTTCTGTAAGCCCATAGCACTGCTGGAATTCGAAGATCCCAATCATTCCTATTAGCGTTACAAACCTTTGTCAAGGCATGCTCAATGATTTTGTTAAAAGCTTCGACAGTCCCGTTTGCTTGTGGGTGATATGCAGTACTCTTTTGATGATACACCTGAAACTCTTCAGTCAATACTTCAATAGTCCTATTCAGGAAATGTGACCCCTGATCACTCATAAGAACTTTGGGACACCCAAATCTGGATAAGATGTTGTCGAAGATGAACTTCGCAGCAGTAGCAGCGCTACAGGTCTTAACTGGTTGAGCTTCGGCCCAACGGGTAAGATAATCAGTTGCTGTAATGATGTATCTGGCTCCTGAATTTTTCGCAGGGGGGTTGATAGGGCCAACAAAGTCAATGGCCCATTTTTCAAAGGCCTGTAATGTTACTTGCAGAGCTAGAGGAATTTCATCCCTCCTAGATGGTTTACCTGTCCTTTGACAGATGTCGCAGCTATGGCAATATTCTCTTGCATCTTTGTGGAGTGTAGGCCACCATAAGTCGACTGTCAAAATCTTCTGCGCTGTGGCTTTGCCTGCATAGTGACCTCCTGCTGCACCAGAGTGTGCTTCAGCCAATATTATAGGTTTTTCATGTTCCAAAACACATCTGCGCAGTATCTCATCTGGTCCCATTTTATACAGCTGTCCTGCTATTAGAGTGAAGTCCGCGGCTCGAACCGCCAACTGCTTCTTCTGCTGTGTGGTCATCTCTGGAGGGGGGATACCTGTGGACAAATACTGAACAATATCCTTGAAATATTCATCAACTATCTGGATAGCAAATAATTGTGCATCGGGGAGGCCTTTGTCCAAATTGGTAGGTTCTTCGCCTGACTCGAGCCTCGACAAGTGGTCAGGTCCTAGGTTAAGTCTTCCAGGCTTAACAATGATCTCAAAATCATATTCTTGAAATAGGATTAACCATCTACATATTCTTCCACCTAGCACAGGTTTGTTAACCAAGTACTTCAAAGCAGAGTGGTCAGTAAACATCTTAAAATGAGATCCTAGGAGATAATGTGGAAATTTTTGTAATGCATATACCATAGCAAGACCTTCGCGTTCTGTCGTAGTATAATTTTTCTCTGCTGTAGACAAATTTTTGCTAGCAAAAGAGATAGGGTGATTGATATTACCTTCACCTGGCTGAGCGAGCACAGTACCTAAAGCAATAGAGGATGCATCAACATGCACATGAAACTCCTTGTTCCAGTCAGGGAATACTAGGATAGGGGCATTTACCATTTTTTCTTTCAGAATGTCGAGGCTTGCTTGGCATTCTGGTGTCCATTCAAACTTAATATCTTTCCTTATCTACCTTTCCATTGGGGTAGTAATCTTGGCATATCCTTGGATAAATTTCCTGTAGTAACCGATGTGACCAAGCGTTGTGCGAAGTTGTTTGACAGACTTCGAAGGTGGCAGGTTCACAATAATAGCGATCTTCGCAGGGTCCATCATCAATCCCTGCTTACATACCACATGACCAAGTAGAATGCCAAAGGGTGCACAGAAAATGCACTTTTTTAAGTTCAAGGAGATTTGGTGCTATCTGCATTTGTCCAACATAAGTCTCAAACTAGTTATATGGTCTTTTACTAGCCCAAAAATAGTCCAATCATCAAAGTAAACTTCTAGGAATTTATGGATGTATTCTTTAAACGCGGAGATGACTACTCGAGAAAATATGGCAGGTGCATTCTTCAACCCGAAAGGCATGACAGTATACTGGAAGGATCCCATTTCGGTAGAAAAGGTTGTCTTATGTCGGACCTCTGGAGAAATTCGGATCTGATGGTAGCCAGGAAAGCCATTGGTAAAAGAGTATACTTCTTGACCTCCGACATTGTCGAGCACTTCATCTGTAAAGGGAGTGGGAAAAGGGTCATGCAGATAGGCATCATTGATTTTCCTTAGATCGACACAGATTCGGATTTCACCCTTAGTCTTCTTCTCCTGGACGACCATAGGGCTGACCCACTCAGATTCTTCAACAGGATCGATTATTCCTGCAGCAAGCATCTTATCCAACTCTAGCTTAACCTTTTCCTTGTATTTTGGATTCAATCTATAAGGGCGCTACTTCACAGGCTTCGCATCAGGCTTTGAAGGGGATATTCATTACACCGATATCTCCCAGGATACCTTTCATTTCAGAGAATTTTGTCAGAAAAAGATCTTGGTATTCATGGAGAAGTTGAGTTACCTTACTTACCATCTCATCATCCGAATAGTCGCCAATGGTATCAAACTTGGGTTGTGCATCGGAACCAATGTTAACTATGCGCATATTTAAGGGCTACATTACTTCAGGAACTTTGACTGCTGGTCCATGCACGTCACAGTATCCTTCTGACTCAGGGATATTGAGACGGCGCGGGTCCTCCTCCTTGTCGACTGTGAAGTTATAACATTCGACTACGAGGGCTTCTTGGGTGGCCCAATCAGGGCGATTTTCTGTCACTGCTTGTTCATTAAATACCTTAGTATGGATGATCCTGATAGCTACGTCTAGGGCTGGACAGACATCATTCGTAGAGAAAGTATTGATAAATCTTTGAACAAGACAGTCCCAACTTACAGTATCTTGGTGAAGTTCAGCCTCCACGTACCAGTTCTTCGCTAATGGTCCCAACGTGTGCACAAATCTATGTACCCACTCATCCTGAGGGACATACTTCCATGCCTCGTAGCATTTGCTTAAGTGGTCCTGGGGGCAAGTTTTTCCCTCAAACTTGCTTTGCGTCTTTGCCAACTGGTCTGAGAACCTCAGGCGAAGGAGCTTCTGACATGCTTCCCAGGTAGGGATCTGCTTCTTATGGCTCATCCACCATCTAACTGCTGTGGCTCTGAATGCTGACTCCAGGGCCTCCATTTTCTGTAGGTCAGGTATCTGATCCGAGAATTATACAATAAACGGTTCAGGATCTTTTGAACCATCATATACAGGTATAGTTCTGGGTTGGGATTTGACCCATCTGAGAGACTTGGTAGGGCAGACATTGCGGCCCCTATGGTGCTCAGATAATCGGTGTTGCCAGTTTTCTAATTCATCTTCAGAGTCCGTCATACAGGAGCTACCAGACTCCCACCCTGTGGACGGAGGATCCTCATACCCTTATGCCTGCGCAGTGATAGTAGAGATGGGTTCCGCATCAGAATGCTCCTCATGTCAGAGTGGTTCTGTGTACCGTGCCCCTTGTGAAGGATCCAGGGGTAGGATGACCCTGATGTCTTTCCCTTCAAAGACCATTTGTCTCTTCTTTAGGTTAATGACTGCGGCATTTTCCATTGCCCATTAAATTCCTAGCAGGGCCGGGTAAGGATTGCTGTCATCAATGATCTCAATTACTTCGAAGTCCGCGAAGGTGCTGACTCCGTCAATATCTATTTGGAGATCCAGGAATCTTCCTAAAGGTACAATCTTTTGCTGGTTAGCTAGCCTCAACTGTATAGGGGACCAGGCAAGGGTAGGTTTCCCCATTTGTTCCCAGGTTTGTTTGGTTAAAACATTTACATCAGACCCTAAGTCCAGAATAACATCGTTCATATCATATGCCCCTATCTGAGCATTCAATTGCATTTCCCTACCGGTCCTGCTGACTGGATGAACAGTTTTGTCCCAACCACAGCTTTGCAGATATTTGCAGGAAGCGATGACGTTCTGCAGCTCATTCAGAGCATCTTGATTTCTTAAAAGTTTGAGGCAATTTTGTAAAAAGGTAGACAATATACTTACTTTATCCATCGAAGCTTCGCGGGGCAGCGACTGAGGCTGCGCCGGTGCGCTGGGTGGGCTCGGGCCAGCAAAATATTTCTTGGCCTCCAGGAATGTCTCTTTCTCTTGGATGATTACAAATGCAGGGATTTTCTCAGGAGCCTTCCGAACTAGGACTTCGGCAGGTCAGTTTGGCATATTTTGGATGTGTGTCATAACTCCACTTCTTGTAACGACATTGATGGCTGCAGCAGGGCGGGGCTCTATAGAAATCATCTTAAGGTTCTGAGTAGGGGTGTTCTGTCGTGCCTGAATCTTAGCTATCAACTGGGGGCACTGCTCAATAACATGATCTACTGCGCGGCAATACCGACACGTCGTAGTGGGGTTTCGACAGTCGCAAGCCAAATGCCCAGCTTGGTTACAATTGTAACACACGAATTGGTTTCGGCCTCGCCCGGCCATGCCACCATGGCCTCCAAAAGTACCTCGTCCAGAGGCACCCCCCTGGTAACCATAACTATTGTTACTTGAGCCTTCCGTGTGCACCCGGTAAGCATCATAGGTGCGGCACTCATCCTCATTATGACCTACAGATTTGCAAAAATTACAGTAGGAGTTCTTAGTTCCCTGTCCATACCTTTACAGCAGGTAACAGTTCTCAGGTCGGTGCTGACCTGTCATTCTGCAGAGCTCACAATAGAGAACATGTGGTGGAAAGGGGTTCGGCACACCTGTCTGCAAGTACTTGTTTACCAGAGGGAACCGTTCCTTGTCGTGACCTTCGGTCCGACATTGCGTACACCAAACCTCTTCACGATCAGGTTTTCCCTTTTTCATCTCGTGAAGTTCTAGGGCCATCACGGCTAGCTACGCTTGGATTTGAGCAATACTAGAGTCATCTCTGACAGGGGCAGTCTCTAGTTTCATTGCGATTTCCAGAGCCTCTTGCTGGTAAGCAACCTTCTATTGCACAAGTGGAGTTCTGATATGTGGTAACAATGCTGCAATCAACCATTCCTTGTGCTGCGCAGGACTAATGGTAAAGCTAACTTGGTCCAGGAGAACTTTGAATCTCTGATCAAAGTCCCACACTGATTCGCCCCGTCGCTTTTGAATTTCCTTAAGTTTCGTGATGCTCTGTGACTCTGATTTAGGCTTCTTAAATTCTTTGATTATGGCCGCCTTGATCTTGCCTAAAGTAGGGCTCTGAGTGCTGGAAAATTTCATGAACCATGTCAGAGCCCGGTCCCGAAAGGAAGTAATGAGCTGTGCGGCTCGCACATATGGATCTATAATTTTCTTCGTGTTCCATACTGCTTCGCAGAGAAACCAGAACTATTCTGGGTCCTCTGATCCCGTGCCTTTAAAGATGGGGAGTTTAATGTCATCAACGAGGTGGGCCATGGAGTTTCTGGGAGGGTTAGGAGGGGGGCAGGACGTCGATGGGGGGGAATTTACGGGGGCAGACTCTTCTGTGGATGGAATACTCGGTCCTGGTTGACTCTCAGGCTGTGATGGAATTTTAGGGGTAGCGGAGCGGCGTTGTGGGGTGACCGGAGGGTTTCCAACCGAAGGGTTTTCTTTAGAATCTGATGCTTTAGGGTTTACAGGGGTGGACGCGGTAGCCTGACCTAAGGGAGATGGACCAAAACCTCTCTTATACCTTTTTCTGTTGCGCAGCAACCCACTTTGCTCGTCGAAAGGAGTGTCACTTGCAAACATATGTTAGTACGATTAAACTAATAGTCCGATTCACACAGCAATATACCTTTTTTGGCCAATAGTATTTTAATCCTTAAGCTTAATAAATTCAAAAACTTACCGCGGGGCCCTTTTAAGAACTATCGTTCAGCTTCGCTGAAGGAGCTACTTGCGTCAAGGGAAAACTCCGTCACAAAAGCTTCCAACGTTTGCGTCGTCCAAAAATCAACAGCGCAGGATACCTCGTTGTTCACGTATTGCACAAGATTCACCCTTGCGGGGGTCCACACAGGAATCCGTCGAGTTTGAAAGTTCATCCTCCTCTCTGTTAACCTAGACAATCACTGGTGCAACTCTATGTGGAAACTACCAAAGAAAATTTCATAAGCATCACAAAAAACATACCTTTGTAAAAAGTCACTTGCGCTTCAACGCGGATTCGTATTCTCTTGCTGCGCAAATTTCAGACAAGTTTCAGCAAACCAATCACCTATTTCCTTCACAGAGGGCCTCTAGAACATAGCCCTTGAGGTACAATGTAAACCCCCCTTGAGCAGGTACTGAGTTCAACCGGCAATAGAACCAATTTGTTGGGCAATAGGGCAGACCTGGGTTTAATCCTTATGTGTCGCACCAACAAAAAGACCCACAGTGTTGGCCCTTTTGGCAACAACCTGCGCGCAGGTTGCAGTCTCACCTGAAACAGCTATGGGGTGCCGCAGAATCAAGTTTCTGCAAGCCGAGAGGGGGATTACTGTACCTTAGCCTTTAATAACCTTATTAATCAATACTTATAAAGCTTTACCATTCATTCACATACAACTTCGCAGATAAATAAACAGTCGTGGCTTGCTCAACCCACTACAGGGAATTCACAGTGAAGCGAAATATTAACAGCGATCTAACTTATCAGATGTATACAGTTATTAATGCATAAAAGACAACAGAAACAGAAAAATCACAAGAAACCACAACACTGGATATAACGTGGTTCACCCCCAGTGTAGGGGCTGCGTCCACAAACTGTGTTCTATTCAACTTGCTACAAAATCCACAGTTTGATCTGCACACTCAGCTGCAGATCCCTTCAATCCTTAAAAAGCCGCGCACACAGCAGCAGGCCCCTGCGCACACAGCTGCAGGTCTTTCCTCAATCTTCCTTACAAAATCCCCCTGCGCACACAGCTGCAGGTCTTTCCTCAATCTTCTTTACAAAATCCCTCTGCGCACACAGCTGCAGAGGTCGTCCACGTACACAGCTGGGACTTAACCTTTCCTTACAATATCAACCTTAGCTTCGTCTTAATATTTCTTACATCATAAAACCTAACCTATCTTCTTTGCACCAGCGCTTATTTATACTGCGCATTTTTACAAAACCATGGTCTTAAACCATGGGCACCCAGAACCCTAAACCCTGGATTTCAACCAAGGATTTATTACAAAAAAGGAGTTTTAACTTCCCTCGACACCCCTAAGACTGTTTTGACCCGTAACTCCACTTACAAACTTTCTGCTTAACTGCGAAGTTACCCAAACGTGGAGTATGCGTCCCAACAACTGCCCCAATGGAGAAGCTACTGAAGAAGGACACCAAATTCAAGTGGAACAAATATTGTCAAGGAATCCTGGATAATCCGAAGCATAAAATGGCCACTGCGCCGATATTAATATTCCCAGACTGGAAGAAGGAATTCCATGTACATGTTGATGCATCCTTAATTGTTCCCGGTATAGTAATAACAAAATTAGGAGAGGGATAAATTGACCACCCAATTGCATTTGCAAGCAGGAAACTATCAATATAAGAGAAAAAATTTACCACAACTGAAAGAGAAGGGCTTGCAATGGTCTATGTGCCACAAAAGTTCAAACATTATCTATTGGGTGGACCCTTCAAAATGTTCACCGATCATTCTGTGCTGAAGTACCTGGCCAATAAGCTAGTGTTGGGGATGAAGATTTTCCAGTGGCTCCTCCTCTTTCAAGAATTTGACTTTGAAGTCATTGTAAAGCGAGGTCGACTGAATGTTGGGCCAGACCACTTGCCATGCATTGAAAGTGGAGAGGAACCATATGGATTAGAGGAAAACTTACCTGATGGAAAACTATTTGTTGTTGAAATTGTCGATAAATAATTTGATGCTATTATACAATTATTGAATACAGGCTATGTGCCTAAAGATTATACAACGTGGAAAAAGAAACAACTAGTTGTCAAGGCCGCAGACTACATGCTAATTGCGAGACAACTGTATAAGTTGGGACCAGATGAAATACTGTGCATCTGCATCTTTGATTATGAAAGGAAATGTGTAATTGATGAAGCACATGTGCATGTTTCAAGAGGACACTACACCTAGAAGGAAACAGTGCACAAGATTTTGCAAGCTAGACTCTGGTGGCCAACCGTACATATGGATACAAGGAAATACTATCGTGACTATGATAAATGTCAAAGAACGGGGAAACCATCACGACGTGATGAAATACTTGCTCCAAAAATTACACTCCAGGCCTTTGATAAATGGGCAGTGGATTTTTTCATCCCTATTAGTCCGCTAGGGAAACAGATTGGTGTGCGCTATATTATAACTGCTAAGAAGAGGCACCTGTGAAAGATTGCACTACAAAAACTACAGCGAGTTTTCTTTTTGAAAATGTGGTAACAAGGTTTGGTTTCCCGAAGATCCTTATCAACAACAAAGGTACACATTTTGTAAACAAACTAATTGTTGAATTGACTGCAGAATTCCAAATACAGCACAATAAGACAACAACCTACCATCCTCAAGAAAATGGAACTATTGAGGCCTTCAACAAGATACTGGAGAATGTCTTTCCCAAGGTCTATAATGTGTGTAGAGATGACTGTGACCAAAAAGTCTTAGCAGTATTATAGGATTACAGAACAACATGCAAACGACTAAATGTATAAACCCCTTTCCATTTAGTCTATGGCCAAGAAGCAGTCGTTCCCATGGAGTACATTGTGCTGAGCCTACGAATTCATGCGCTAACAGAAATGGGAGATACTGATGCCATAGATAAAATACTTGTGTAGCTAATTCAAATGGAGGAAGAATGCTTCATTGCAGGATTCCACCAAAACATGGAAACACAACGGTAGAAAGTGTGGCATTACCGCAACATCATAACTAAACAGTTCGGACTTGTTCTGATGTATGACAACAAGTTCTTCAAGCACCTAGGTAAGATCAAAACACACTCGCTAGGCCCATATGTGGTTGCACATATTACTGAAGCAAGAGTGGTGAAACTACATAAGATGGTTGGAACATCGGTTGTGGGTGTGATCAATGATAACCAATTAAAACTATACCGCGATGAATGTGGCAGGGCCCCATAAGGTCAAGGCATGCAACAACAACAAAAAAACTATTTCAAATAAAAATCCATGCATGTTGTGCCTCCTCCTAGGTCCATTTCCTCATGGCTCGGGACGAGCCACATGTGAGTGTTGAGGGGATGTTGGGCTTGGGGAAAGCACACAAGAAATAATCAGAAATGAAGAAACGCCCAAGAATTAGTCCACTGTGCAAGCACAAAAAAGGAAAATGAAGCACACAACAAGAATAGAAGAAATCTGCATATATAAGGAAATCTGTGCAGACAAAGGAAAATGCACAGAAGAAGGAATATGCACAAAAGTTGTAACATGTGCGGAAGGAATATGTCACAGGGTAAAATAGTAGCACAAGTGTATATTAACGACCAAAAGCAATAGGGCGATTGTGAGTGCTGAAGTTGGCTTAAGTCGGCGGATGCCACACGAGTGAATGCAGGCTATAAGGAAGGCCGTTAGTTCCTCGTGTCAAGTAATGATCACCATAGTTGTAACCTAGGTGGTGGCCGATGGTGTTAGTTAACAGACTTCCTATATGCATTCAACCCTACGTAGTCATGTAAAAATAGTATAAATAGGAGGGATTCAATAGTTAGAGGGTTGGATTCCAGTGATTGTTTCTTTTTAGTGGCTTTGGAGGTTTCTTTTAGGCTTCTTTAATATTGCTTTTGATGGTTTAGCAGAGCAAAGATGAGAGATCTGAGTGGTATATTAGTTGGAAGTCTTCATGATGTAGATAGAGGTTGTGCAGTAGAAGAGAAGCTCTGCTAGAGAGGTGCAGATGCTAGAGAGGTCGATCCAGGATATGTGCAAATCTATAGATGGTAGCAGTAGTTAGGAGAAATAAGAAAGAGAGCATGAGAGCAAGAGAGAGTCTGAGCAAAAAGCTAGATATAAGACATTATACAGTCAAGTGTAGGCTGAAGGTGCCATTTATTTCTCATGACAGATGAAGAGTGCCTTATGGTTTTTCCCAGATTGGTTTCCACGTGAACTCTCCTGTGTGTTGATGATTGGATGTGTATGGTTATTTATGTTTTTGTTTATGTTTATGCTTTATGATGCAAGTCCTTTCATGGTTGAACGAATGATGTACTTTCAATAAAATTCTGAATGCATGAATAGGTTATTATGTATTGCTCTGGGTATTAGTTTATGTTTACGGTATAATCATTGTGCGCGTCTGTTATATTGCATCTATCTGTTAGCTCGCATTTATATTATTTTATGTTTAAAGTACTAAGGCTGAATTTGTGTCATGTAATTAGTAGTTGATAAAATATATGTGCAGTGTGTGCTATAGTTCAGTGGAAATGAATCCATCCTTGTGATTTGATCGGGCTCCTTAGACATGCACCAAGGGACTATAATCCCTCGACGAATTGCAGAAACATGGTTCCAGTGGTTACCCATCGAAGAGATATCTCAAGTGAGACTACACCTACTTTGTGGATGTTTCGAATGGGGCTTGCCCTGTCAGGCCAGTATCTCAGGTGTTTGTTGGGAAGATGATATGCACAGAACCTGGGTTGCACGAGTTAGGAAAAGTGGCCAACACTACCACATACCTAACTACCTACCTGTTTCCATTTGACTAGACCATGTCTTGATGCATGCACCTGCTCCATTATGTTTCTCTTTTTTGTGTTTGGTCTCAAAATAGTTTCCAATGTGTGGCACCTTGTGCCTCTTATGGAGAGTTCACAACCATTGGAAGACACGAGAATGTTTGAATTGCCCCACACAATCATCAGACCAAATCCAATGTTTTTTCATTTGTATATTGTTATCCTCCAGGTGATTGTAGAACAACTGAAAGCTATGTTGTATAAAATCCAAGTCATGACACCTGCCATCACGTATGTAAAAGTGATGCTCCTTCAATATAACCCTTTTGTGTTCAGTACTATCCGCCCCATGTCTATAGGTGATATGGACCATTATGATGACCTAGTCTGAGTGATAATATTGACTTTGAATCTCATTTTGTGGTTAAAGAGTGTATTTTTCTACAAAATCGACAATTGATAATATAGTTCCAATAGGAAATGTATCCCTACACATTTTAAACTACTCATCTTTCCAATGAGCCACATGTACATGCATTATAGACTATTGTGTATTTTCAAATAATTGCTCCATGAAGTTGCAAACCAGTACCTAGTAGATCAACAATAAATATGTACAATTCAATAGGTTGTTACATATATGAAGTATAAATACATGAAGTATAAATACATGAAGAAAAAAATACTATTAAGGAACTTGTTACTAACCTAAGAGGTAACCAAGTGTATTTGTTGAGATTGATATGCAATACTACGTTTAGACAATGTACCTTCAAGTGAACCAGTGAGACTTTCATCGATCTATATACATTTTGGAGTTCTTCAACATGAAGTTGCTAATGGAGGTAGGGTGATTAGAACTGCACCCTATACCATATCAACCGGTCAGCCTGGTGTTTGAACATGAGCTTCATGTCCCTCCATCTCTTGCTGTTAGTCGGATGGTGGAAATTAGAAATCCTCCTCGGTGGTCTGAACAACATTTTCTTCTTCGAGCATACAGACATAATTCAATGTCTCTCTAACTTCGTCACGTGTATATCCACATCCAGTTAAATCTGCAAAGGTTTCAGGTGGCCTTGATGCACACCTATGTTTTACTCCTTGATCATTTTCATGAGGTGATTTTTCTTCAATTTATATGGAGACTGAAGGCCCCTCAAGAAAATGCTTTTGTCTTTCATGATGTGGATTTGTAGGAAGAACTATGGCATCCTCAACAACTGGAATTGGTTGAATGTCCATAGAGCATATTCGATTGGTCATGTCATTTCTTTTCTTTTCTTTAATTTCTTCAAGGATTTCATTGGGTATCCTCTTCCTTATTGGTTTTCTTTCTTGATTGTGTGAGTTTCCCATCACCACAATGATTAATGGTATATGGTACTCCTCAATGGGAGATTACCCAAGCTTTGTTTCTTTCTTGAACAATCAAGTGTCTAGATACTCCACCACAATTACAAACGAAATATTTTCTTTGATGCTCCTCAAATGCTATTAGCAGGAATATTTCACCTTCTGCGGATAACAAGGTGTTCCTCTGGTCTGAATGGTTCAGATCTAGAACAAGTGAATGACAAAGGATGAAGACCCTCCCTAGATGTTGTAGATACCTAGAATGTAATGCTTTGATAGTAAACCTGTGTACCTGTATTCAGATTAAACATGCAAACACATCAAATCTACCAAAACATAATCTACTAATCCATGTCAATGACTAAGGAATCCAACAACATTTACATGTGAAATCAAACAACATTAGCAAAGTGGGATGGAAATCAGATTTGCATTAAGATAAAATGGAGAAGTTTACAACCAATCAAGCCTTAGTGTTGACATGCATCTCCATGAAACCAAACACATTCATTTCTATAAGCTCCTACTTGCTCCCTATGCTATCCAATGGCTTGGTCCAAGTGATCAATCCAACAACATAACAATACCTTAAGAGTTCTCCCACTCAACCATTGATATGAGCTTGTATTTATAAGGATCAATGGATAGGGATGGTTGAGATATTTGTGGATGAGGTGGCCTCTAAGATCCTATGATAAGGGATCTTGAGCTCAACTGACCCACAATGATAGGGATAAGGGAGGACACGAGGCTCATGATCTAGAAGCCTCGAGAATCTTCTATTTTTCCCATTTTACCTAGGGTACCATGCTTATCCTTCTATGATAGAGCAGTTCAGGTAAGAAATGATCATGGACTAAGGGCCATAAGCAGTGGCACCACTTGTGGATAACAAGGGATAGGCGGTTAGAGAAAGGTAGCACTCATGGACAAAGGGGAAAGCACGGTGCTGAGCATTTTTGTAAAATATTGACAAAATGGTATGAATTTCCACTCCAAGTGTTGGGATTCAAGGAAAGTACGTATGTCAAAGGTCTTATCACATGGTGGTGACAGGATTTTGGTATAACAGGATACCCCCCAAATCATGAGTCTTAGAGGGATACGATAAATGAGAGCTTTGAGAGAAAAAGTCGTCGCTATGAGGTGAAGATGTCAGCTCGATCGGATCATATTGTCAAGTAGGCATCGGTAGTACATCATTATTTTGACTCATAGACACAAGTAACCAACTCGTGGCTTCATACCAATACAAGGCAGATCCATGGGAGGAATAAACAAGCATGTGTACTAGAATACAATGTAGATCCATGTGATAGAGGACTCAAACTTGGACATAGCTACCAGACATACAATGTATATCTATGTCATACAGATGCAAATTTGAGCATAGCCACGACCATACAAATGTGAATCCATGCTATATATACAAAACTCCATTGCAACCTCGAGAAAAGCAATAAGTGCTTTAAACAAATACTCAGGGCCTTCGTCTCGTCTTCCATAAAGTACGATTCTATCCATGTTATTACAATGATCTGAAGTCAAAGATCGTATAAACCACTTGATTACCGGCCAATGATGTGAACTATTAACAAGTGCAAGGGAAATCACCATTAATGTGAATGATTCCCAAGGTACCCTAGTACAATCTACTGAGTGTGAATAGATGTCCTGATGTTGGACACCCATTCGATTCCATCGATCAAAGGTCAATGATGTGAACCTATGTCGAGAGTGAGATAATTTTTCATTAAGGAATACCGATCTCAAGGTACTAAACATTGTTTCTAAGATTATTTCCCAGATGATGAGCTGATGTCGATGGGAAAAGTCTCATCGAAGGAGGGCCATGATGAGTCCCACATAAACGACACTAAAGTTGAAACATAGTTCTGGAATGTAGTAACCATAAGACTGACTCAAAAGTACTGACACAAAGAATGTGTAGACTGTAGAGGTGAAACTTCTTCAAATCCCCTTTGAACATTGAGTGACATGAAAAAAATACTTGGCAGCACAACTGGATAGGACAAACACACAATGCGAGAGCGAACAATGCATTATTTTAAAAGACTCAAAGGAGTGGCATGACTCATGAAAGTGGATTGTCCTGGAGATCAGCTGAATACCCAATTGACTGGCATGATGTGTAGACAAGTGCCATGTTCAAAGGTAACGGCAAACAATTACCATTATTTTCAAAATGATTCCCTTCTCATTTCCCCCATCATGATCGATGAGTGCCTCTTTTCGGTTTTACGAGTTCAAATAGGGTATCAAACACTTGATATATATTTTCAAAAGACAAGTCCAGACTCATATGTTTTATGAACCTGAGAGAGGAGGGGTTCACTCCCAAAACAGGTCTCTCAATGTTTAATTTAACGAGTCCAATGAAAGAAAAATCGGTATTGTTCATGTTTAGAGAGTCTGAACTATCACGGAAGAAGACTCCAAAGGGGTCCTTTTTGGTATGATTTATTCCCTAAGGCCCGAAAAAGTATAAAGCAATACCTTAGAGAACTCTTCCAGTCATGATTGGCTAGAGTGTTCCTTTTTTGTAAATAGTCCCATCCGAACCGAAAAAGAATTAACCCACCATTGGGAGGACGACTCCTCAAATAATTTAATAAGTGTGCGACAATATTTTCATATTTAGGGAGCCTAAAAAGAGTTTAAAGAGGAATCCATGAGGTTTTGTTACACAATGTCACTTTTTATGATCCTGGAAATAATCGGAAATAGACTCGATGATCTTTTCATGTTTAAGGAGCCTAAAAAAGACGTGAAAAGAAGACTCCATAGCGTTTCTTTACACAATGTCAATTTTCACGACGTTGAAAAGATTCAAAAATGGACTCAGACCTTTGATACTAGGTTTAAAAAGCGTGGCCAAAGTGTTGTAATAAACACTCATCGACCTTTTCCATTTTATGGAAGTGTGAAAAATCCATAAACAAACTTCCAAAGCTTCTTACTATAGTTTTCTTATCCTGCAATTGACTCAGAAACAAGTGTTAAATGCATTCATAACTTGCATTAAGGGATTATGATAGATAAATTTCGAATAAAAAGTAACTTTAAGTCAAAACTATAACATGTTGGACCCAAAAATGCCTATATAAGTCATGTAAATAGTAAAAATAAAATCATTTCACTATTTACCCATATTGAAGAGCATTTGGAGCACTTTCTTAGGTAGATCTTCAGTAGCTGATACTGAGAGTTCCCACCATCCATTTTGAGCACCGTCAGTTGCAGGTAATAGATAACACCCTACTCTTTCATTTCATAGTGTTTATTTTGAGTTTTGGTGGGGTTTTGGATTCATATGGCAATCCTTAAAACCTTTAAAGTGGGAACCATGCATACCCCTTACAGGATACGCGGTACCTACCAAGAACTGTGCCTGTAACATAGTTGACAGGTGGTGCCACCACCTATCTCCAATAGTGCACAGGCGATGCCGGCCGTGGATATTTTATACTAATAGCATGAGTAGTAATAAGTCATTCTTTTGATTTTTTATGATTAGGAATGATTCTAATGCATGCTATGATTGTTTTTGACATGTCTTGGTTGCTCAAAACATGGTGATATGGAAATAAAGAACACATGACAATGATGATGCTTTTGCTGAGAGAAATGTGGGTTGTATAGCCGCATTATGGGACTGTGGGCTCCTGAAGTTCTTCCAGACCCCAAGCATGGTGTCACACAAGCAGTTACTAAAACACATACTATATATGTGGAATCTAGAGTAGTAGTACTTCGAGGTGGGGACCCATATCCTTACAGTGGAAGTAGAGGACATCTACTTCTTGACTGGTCTCTCGAGACGGGGTGGCCCCATATCATTGACGAGTTCTCGTGGAGGGGATATTACCACTTGAGAGCTTATATATCGTCACTGTGGTCCAGGGACGAGCACATCGGGGAAGAAAATACCCATCAGAGTAGTGACATATGGGCCTCTATGGACCATCCTATTTACTATGCAGAGGGTGGCTGGGAGTCAGGGCATGCACTAGGCTTCTAGGGCACATATGTTGTATGCCTTAGAGGCCATGGCACCCATGATATTTAACTGGGAGGATGCCATGCTTTTAATATTCAAAGATCAGCTGACTAAGTGTCGGCAAGGAGAGCTAAATTAGTTTGGTGTTGGTTCCATTTTAGCCTGCTTCTTCTTTGAGCGAGTACCATAGATGAGACCTCAGGTGGCCTTCTGGAGTTTGAGAGCACGAGACCCATGTATGCTGAGGGGGGTCCAAGTCATGGCTCGTACAAGAGCAAGTAGGGGAAGGGTGAAGTTTAGTGAACCATTCTTCAGATGGCTCTAAGATCAGATCCTCATGATTGAGGATTATGCTTACACAGGTATGGACTTCACCGAAGGTCTTTACCTACCACTCCCACTTGGATAATAGTGGGGCGACATCAGTAAGGAGAAAGAAACCCTAAAATAGATGAAATTTTTTTATGTTTTTTAATGTTTTATATTTTTTATGTTAACTGATGAGAGCTATATATTGTCATGCAGATGTTGGAGCAGCATGACCTGGAGGAGCTTCTCCATCAGACAGGCAAGCTGGAGCCTGCTTTGTGCCACAGGGTGATGATGTCACCAGGGAGTTAGAGGAAAACCTAGAGAGGTTGACCTTGGATATCCTAGACGCTGCCATTGATGACCTCCTGATGAGATATCAGAGATATATACTGGGAGTACTGGTTCGATTCAGTAGGCTACTATGTAGAGTAGCTTGGGCATTGATGTGCTATCACGAGCACCACTGGTGTATGAGATATGTACTGAAAGCTGACAACTTCAGGATTTTGTATGATGATTTTTCCTGAAATCCTATGTGCTTCAGATGAGGTCTCGGGACCTATTTTTGTAAACTTTTTAATATATATATATATATATATATATATATATATAGAATGATAGATAGATAGATACTTTTACCTGGTGTTTCTATGTCTCAAATGGTCAATGTATTTTACATGAGTTTTATGTGTCTTTAAATATTTATTTACAATGTACCATGTTTGATTTCAATGTCATGAATGGGAAATATGACAATCTAGGATGTAATTAGCTAAGGATTCAGCAACTACATTATGTTTCCTAGGGATATGCCTATAAGTGATGGTTTCAAATGACCTTTCCAACAAACGTACTCTCCAGAAGAGACGGAGAAGCACAAGTTTTCTAATGGTGTAAACATGGTTTAAATGGCAAACCACTAGTTGTGAGTCCATCAAGACTACTATATCACGAACATCCTGGGAGGCAGCTTCAGTCAGAAGACCGACGACTGCTTCATACTCAGTGATGTTATTAGTAGCAAGACCTATACAAACCTCTCCTGAACTGACTAGATCTTTAGCTGGGGAATAGAAGACCCAAGCAACCGATGTGAGATGGAAGATGTGGTGGAAAGCACCATCAGTGAAGCTATAGAAATCCATCTGCATGACCAAAACATGGTATAAACAGATGCAGACACTAAACTCAAAACCATCTTGAAAATACTAAAATCACACTGAAAGCCAATCAATATACATATATACAAGACACTATCCAAGAAAGACCTAGGCATAGTACCTTTTCAGGTACAACCCATTGCGAGGCTGCCCCAAAGGGATTCCATCATAATCAACGAGCTCGTAAGCTCCTTTCTCTAAAACCTTAGAAATGACGAAAGGTCTATACAACATGGACTCAAAATTACCATTCCATAGTTTGTCATATATCTAATCATAAGTCAAGACTAGGTCACCCTCCTTAAAGACACAAGGTTGGCCATATTTATCATACTGCACCTTGACGCATTTCTTATGTGCCTCATTAGCCAAGGAAGCATCTCTGTAAGTCTTGTCAATTTTACTTAGGTACAAAATCCTTTCTTCCTCTATGGAAGTGTCTAGGAGAAGTTCAATGGCAAGTTGTAAAGATGGAATCTGACATTGAATCAGTAAGACAACTTTGAGTCCATAGACAAGCTGGAATGGTGTGAAACCAATGGATATTTTCACCGAAGTATGATAAGCCCAAAGAGTGGAGAAAAGAACGTGGTTCTAGTTGGATTCATGATCTCCAACCATCTGACGAAGCATAGTTTTCAAAACTTTGTTAATGGCCTCTACCTGACCATTATCTTGTGGATAATATGGTGTAGAGTTTTCATGGTGAAAACCTAGATTACCGCTCATTTCCTCCATCATTTGATTACGGAAATGGGATCCATGATCAGTAACGATGGACTATGGGACTCCAAATCTAGCTATAATATGATTGAATAGGAAGAGAGTGACAATATTAGCATCTTCTACGTATGTAGGCTGGCCTCAGCCCATTTTGTGAAATAGTCCACGGCTACGATGATGTAACCATGCCCCTCACCTGAGGTAGGCTTACAATGCATGAAGTCAATCCCCCATTTGGAAAATGGGCCAATGGAAATGATGGGGTGTAGCGAAGTAGGATGGGTGCACTTTTTAGGATAAAAGTGTTGACAAGGTGGGCATTTCTTAACAGCCTCATGATAAGCTTTGAAGATAGAAGGCTAAAAATAGCCAGCGTGAAGGATTTTCTAGGTTGTAGTCATCCCAGATAAATGATCGCCACATGCTCCAGAGTGGCAATCATTCAACACATGTTCAGCCTCCTCATGGGTGAGGTATCGCCGGAGAATAGAGTCAATCCCATGTCTATACAAGGTATCATTTAGAATGAGATAGTATTTTGTGTGGTGATAGATACGGCGGTGATCATCGCGAGATAAATGTGGTTGAAATCATTGTGTTTGGAGATAAATAAGCAAATATCCATACCAAGGGTCGGTAGTGCTAATCAAGAACATGAATTCATCTGGAAATGAATCGTTCGGATCAAATTCCATCGAAGTATAGGAAATATCACACATAATCTTGGAAAAAAAAGGATTTCTTTGATGTGGCTTTGGAAAATTCCATATCAAACTCCTGAAGTATGACTATCCAGTGGGATTACACCCCCTCAACCATGGATATGAGCTTGTATTTATAAGGCTCAATGGATAGGGATGGTTGAGAGATTTGTGGATGAGGTGGCCTCTAAGATCCTATGATGAGGGATCTCGAGCTCAATTGACCCACAATGATAGGGATAAGGGAGGACACGTGGCTCATGATCTAGAAGCCTCGAGAATATTCTCTTTTTCCCATTTTACCTAGGGTACCGTGCTTCTCCTTCTATGACAGAGCGGTTCAGGTAAGAAACGCTCATGGACTAAGGGCCATAAGTGGTGGAACCTCTTGTGGATAACAAGGGATAGGTGGTGTGAGCAAGGTACTGCTCATGGACAAAGGGGAAAGCACTGTGCTGAGCAGTTTTTGTGAAAGATTGACAAAATGGTATGATTTTCCACTCCAAGTGCTGGGATTCAGGGCATGTAGGTATGTCAAAGGTCTTATCACATGGTGGTAATAGGATTTTGGTATAACAAATGCAAGAAAAAAAATGGTTCTCTTCAATGGGAGACTCCCCAAGCTTGGTTTCTTTCTTTCTCAATTGTGTCTAGATACTCAAACTAAGGGGAAGATTGGGGGGGGAGGTTTCCTTTGATAGCTCCTCAAATGCAATAAAAAAAGGTGGAGATGGTCAATGGCACTCTTCAATTGGAGACTCCCAAATATTGGTTTATTTCTTTCTCAATTGTGTCTAGATACTCAAATTAGGGGGAAGATTTTAGAAGAATGTTGCATTTGCTAACTCCTCAATTGCAAGAAGAAAAATGGTAGAGATGCTCTATGGCGCTCCTCAATGGGAGATTCTCCAAGATTGGTTTATTTTTCACTCAATTGTGTCTACATGCTCCACCACAATGACCAAGTTAATGTTTCCTTTGCTAGCTCCTCGATTGCAAGAAAAACAATGGTAGAGATGCTCTATGGTGCTCCTCAATAGGAGATTCCCCAAGCTTGGTTTCTTTCTTGCTCAATTAATTTTTTCTTTCTTTCTCCTCAATGTATACCATGCTCCAAGTAATACTTAGACACTTGTGATGGAGATGCTTGATGTCAAAAAAAAAAATTTGTATGATAATATGGTGAAGAAGAGAATGAACATGGTGTCTGCAACTTGAAATTGCGTGTGGACTGTGAAACCTGCGTGAAATATGATAAAGTGTTTCTCAAAGAGGGATTGTTGTTGTTATACTGAAACAAAACGTGCACTCATTATTGTTAATAAAAATGAGACTGTATTTTAACCACATAAAACGAGTGCGGATTTTGCTCGAATAACATTTAGTAGCATTTAAGAAGGTAGTTTCACGACTAAGGGATCATTCAATGTTTAGGGGGGATTAACAATCACTTGCTAAGTCTTAGCGCCTTAACACCCTCCTCTCTTCAACCTAACGATATTGTTTTAAAACTCAAGGGATGTGTCTGAGAGAGAGAGAGATAGGATAGGGGGTTGTTAGTGGCAAGGGGAAACATAGGGATGTGTCTGTGTGACAGAGACAGATAACTTAGGGGGTGTTACTGGTAAGGCAATACATAGAGATGTGTGTTTGTGTGTGTGAGAGATAGGTTAGGGGGTGTTAGTTGTAATGTGAGATACGAAGAACTGTGTGTGTGAGAGTGAGTGAGAGAG
>LPNX010799468.1:490156-511613 GCA_001517045.1 Pseudotsuga menziesii | reverse complement strand
AAGAGAGAGGAGGGGGAGTGTTATTGGTAGGGGAGACATAGGGGGAGAGAGTGAGAGACAGGGAGACAGAATGGTGGGTTATCAGGGGATTGAACGGATTGGGTGGGGTTAGAGTTAGGGGGGATAAAAGGGGGTTAGATGTAAGAGGAGGAGTGTTGGACAAAACCCACCAACAAAGCCTCATCGACAGGGGTTCTCACTCTATTGACACCCAACTAGCACGATATCCCTGAGCATCAACCCAGATAGGTTTTACCCTACCTGAAAACACCTATAGAGTGGATGAGGTCTTACCTAATATGTTGGAGGCATCAAGGATTTATCAACATAATTACCAAATCTAATAGATCCATTCATCAGATATCATAGCATTCGTCACTTATCCATCAGTATAAATACATATCTAAATAGATCACATCATTTACTTATTCATTGCAGCGGTATCATATTATTCATTCATAAAACAGAACCATAAAACATCCATCATTGATATCACAACACAAAAGAATATAAAAGAGACATGAAAGACAATAGTCATTAAGAGCAACATCCATTGGGTCATATTACTTCTACGTAATAGATCCAAAGATATAGTACTTTTCCACAGCAAGAGAATGATCAACCCACAAGATAACACAAGATTCAATCGCTCCCTACTTGCTCACTCATAGATGATTGACAATCGACAGATATTTCATTACTGATCAAAAGATAGATCTCTCTGATCTCATATGTCCGATCGCTTATGTCAGATCTTTGCTCGTAGATATCTCTTACATTTTCAATTCTAACTCTATATATTGGCTTGTTCCTTTACATTCAAGGTACACTTCTAACTAACTCCTAACAACCTCTAACTATTTTAACCACTAAGGACCAATATTCCAAAGAAATGGTCAATGAGTACAAACATGACATATAAAATGGACTATTTTTTGCTTGTCGCACTATCTTTTCCTTGCGCGTTGCCTCATGAGTATGTGCATCATCCTAGATGCTGTGCACATCACCTATCTCCACCCCCTTGCCAACAAGGAGGGGGTTTAGAGGTAGGGGAAGACCCATGGATGTGTGTGTGTGGTGGGTGTTAGGGGTTGTAGAGGGGGTTGTCCGGTGTTAGGGGTTGGAGAGTAATATAGAGTGGAGAAGGGTTTAGTAATGGAGACAAGGAGGGGGGGAGAGGTAAGAGGATAAGAGGAGTTAGAGGTAGATAGAGGAGGAGAGGGGATTAGTAATAATTATGGGGAATAGGGGGGGTGTTAGTGGTAAGGGGTGACCTATGGATGTGTAATGTCGGTTCCTGTGAGAGTGTGAGAGAGAGAGGGAGAGAGAGAGACATTTGGGGAATAGATAGGGGGGTGGGGGATAAGTGTAGCTGGATGAGTTAGGGAGCAACATAGATTTGAGAGAGAGAGAGGTGTTAGGTGTTACAAGTGAGAGAGAGGTGCTAAGGGGATGTGTGTGCATGTGAGAGAGGAAGAGATAGAGAACGAGGAAGGGAGGTTTAGTGGTTTCAGGAGGGCACTGAGTGATTAGAGATAGAACAATATGGAGGTGTTTAATATTTAGAGGTAGATAGAAATGGTTAGGGGCTTAAAGGTGGAGGGGAGGGGCATAAAAGTGTTAGTGGTAAGGGGGGACAGAGGCATGTGTGTGTGTGTGTGTGTGTGTGTGTGTGTGTGTGTGAGAGAAAGAGAGAGAGAGAGAGAGAGAGAGAGAGAGAGAGAGAGAGAGGAGGGGCGTTAAAGGTAGGGAGAGAAGGAGGGGAGGTTATAGGTAGGGAGAGGAGGAGAAGGGTTAGTAAGAGTTAGGGGGAATAGGGGAGTGTGGGGGGACATAAAATAATAAAATTATTGGTATAATAATTACACAATAAGCACTTGTTATAGTATTTAAAAACACGCACTCATTTTTCTTTAATAAAGCATGCACTCATTGTAGTATTTAAAAACATGCACTCATTCTGCTTTGATATAATGAGCACATGTTTTGTTTAAATTCTAAAATGTATTCCCGCCAAATGATAAGGCTAATCCTCCACCCATGCTGGCGTGGAATTCTTATGCCTATGTGTATGATTCATACTTTCCTTTGGATTCAATGTGACTATTCCTTGGAGTATGATAAACCATGGCTAATTGAGCATTATATCCAAATTTTCAATATTCTTGTGTTTATTCGTTGGTTATAGTATGTTGCACACCTCCAATTTTTATTAAATTTTAGGAATAGTTATGGTTCTTTTTGTAGATTCCAAATATTAATTTTTAACAACAATAAATAATTTATTCTATTTTTTCTTATTTATCTTATGTCATCACTCAACTCAAAAAACACACTATTAGTGTTTCATCCATAACCGATCTCTACATGCCATAAAAAAACCCATTTCCAAATAATTTCATTAGTACATTCAAATGCTGCACCCACAATCGACATATTGTTTTTGAGGTTTCATCACTTAGATAATTAAAAAAAAAAATTATTTTTGGAAAAATAGTCGTGACCTAGTACGATCTGTTCTCTCTATGTCTACCAGTTTTCATAAATGTATTCCTTCATTTAGTCACTCAAAGGATGCACGCACAAAAAAATATACCTTATAATTTGTCCCAAAAATAAAAAGTGTCTATTAAAATAGATCTAACTTTACATAGTTAAGAACATTTTCAAAAGAAAAAAATTAAATATTTGGAAACATCATTCAATTTGCTACATTTCATCTTTTTTACTCATTGCAAGGATCATTGTGTAAGTGTTTCAAAATATCCATATAAGTTGATGGATGCATGTTTTTTTAGTTTTCTATTGCATCTAACATGTCAAAAGAGACCCTCATTAGCTTGCACACACCCATTATACATATAGTATAGATTACAATAAAATGGCATTGCTTTGTCAAAAGAAAAGGACATTAAAGGTATATTCCTTCCCAATTTCACTAAATATCTGTCAAAATAGAAAACACCAACTTCTAAATACAAAATGATAAACCACATCCATGGATTATATCTACTCTGCTCTCTAAGTATGATAAATATATGAAGGAGGAAAGACATCCTGGTTATAAAAGATAAATTAATTTAAAACGCCTATTTCATAAATAATAAAATCCATTTTCAGATGGGATTCCTTTATCCCTGCAAGAAGAGAAAATGATATTAGATGAAAAATATTTAATGGTGTTGTTTTCAACCGGTAGGCACTCCAAGTATCCATCTGACTTGAGTAAAAATTTAAGTAACATATTCTTTTTTGTAGACTAGTTGATATTTATGCGAGCATTTTGTTTGAAACGTTGTTATAATGAAATGAGAATTAATTATTTTCTTCTTATAAGTGTATTAAGGATTAACTAAAATTATTAAAATGTGTAGTCTTATTGTATTTTTTTTTTTACGATGAGTGTGTCTAGTTTGAAGATTTTGGTCTTTCATGCTATAGTTGACAATATATGTACTCATGAAATTTTATTATTACTATATATAATCATTGGTGGTTGTGTTTTGCAATCCTGGTTAAGTATTTAGTATTATTATATTGAATGCATGTTCCTATATATGTTGTATTTAGAAGGGTTATGGTACAGTTGGACATAGAAACTAAGAAAACATGATATTTGTTAGAACTAGCAGAGATATGTTGATGTGCTCTCAACACTATGGGCATTGAATGCCATCTTTTATTGTCATTGGATTTATTTCATCTTTCTATGGTAATTTTCAAGTTTAGATGGGTTCATTAAATGCTAGACAAATAATCACTCACTCATAGAAATTTATTCTAAAAAAATATTCAATCACTCTTGTTTTTTTCTGGTCTACAATAGTATTTACTATTCTCTTATGCTCCTTTGAAGTATCAGACTTGCAATCTAGGAACCTACATTTGAAAGTATTGAAATTATCATCTTTATCAAAATATGTTTTAGACTATGTTCTTGGTGTTAGGTGAGTAATATGATTCACATATCTATGTTTAATACAAATTTTGGAGGATAAAGAATTATAGTTGAATGGGGTTTGTCTATTCATATTGATAGGAGGATCCTTTTAGAACCGGTAAAATTCATGTGCATGAGGAACGAGGCTTATAAGATGAATCTTGGGACTTGGTAATCTTTAGATCTACTATTTATAAAAAAACACATTTGACCTAAAAAAATCATGTATGTGGAAATAAATATTGAAATATATACCCGTTCATTGGAAATTTACATAGATCATAGTATTTGTCTCTTACCAATTATGAACATGACCATTCATTTGTACAAAGGAGATGAGATAATTTTAGTAATGTATTAATTCCTTTCATATTTGTATGTTCATTTAAAGTTCATATGTGTTTATTCCACGCCAGAAAAAGAAATTACTCACTCATAGAAATTCATTCTAAAAAATGATTCAGTCACTCATGTCTTTTCTGGTTTAGAATAGTACTTACTATTCTCTTGAGTCCAACTCTTGGACCTCCTATACTAAAATATATGTTGAATCTCTTCCTACTGCTTGTTACCCAATTTAATGGTGAAACAAAGAAGTATGAGTTGACCCTGTTGAAGGCCTTTTCCTAGGACGGGACATGTTGTTCCTAGAACATCTTTAGTTCAAGAATTATTAGAATTTCAATTTAGTGGATACAAATATGCAAGTTCACTTATAGTTTTATCTATCCGTAAATCAAAGTTAACAGGGCCAAAGGACAACACAATATCAAATATTTCACAATCTCTATCTTCAAATACTTCCTTAATTTTTTTGGAACTCTAAATCTCAAGCTTATATTTCTCCTCCATTGTCCATACTTAAATACTATTTGATAGGTAAAACGTGTCCTACCTGGTAAACTAACAAGTGGATGAGAATCTATCTGACTTGGCTGTGTAATGTCTCGGACCCTCTCACACGTGAAGAGGATGCTACTAACACCAAACATATGGGCAGACAACCCCATGAACATGAACATGCAAATAATGCTAAAATAAAAAGCTTAAACATAATACATACTAAGATGCATAACCCTTCATATACATAGTGGAAGCAAACATACATTCATTCAAGCATGCCACATGTTCATCATATTCATTAATTCATAAATATAATTGCAGAGGTAAAATGGACATGAATACTCATCTGATAAGAACTCGTCCCACAACTAGCTACGTCGCTGCAATGTTCCACCCAAACATAGGCCAGCATGCTCATCAATCTCTCAGCAACACTGCCACCCCCGAGATGGGCATGATTCCTCAAGGAATAATGGTCAAAGTAGGCTTACACATATCCAAGGTACACCAAATATCCAAGCCCACACAATAGGGTTTATTAGCCCATCAAGGAGCTAGGAAAGGCTAAATGCTAAGCTCATGACCTCAAACACCATTTTTCTCAAGCATATCAGCCTCTAATCCTACTCTCAACATTACAAAGACCAACCACTACATAACGCAGCAAAACAAACAGTTCACAGCTTTGTGAAGTAGATGAATTCAATAGGGTGACAACCCCAAACCAAAGGGTGAAACACAATTTCGGTCAAACAATGCTTCAGAGTTTTTCTTGGCCCTCGCGTGGCCAAAACAACTTAGTAACAATCCTGATAACCTCAAAAACCAAGAAGCAACCCAAAACCAGGGGAATACAACAGCTCCAAAATCACAAAGAAATGATGGCAACAACTACACAGTTCGCAATTGGAAAGAAGACACACCCCCAGCATGGACAGGGGAAAACTCAACCAACGAATGTGAAAATCAATAGCCCACCAACATCCTCGAGCTCACAGCACACACCATCCCCAATGTAATAGCCGGAGAAATTATACAGGAAGAAAAAGGGGAAGAATAGACTCTCAACCTATACATAAGGGAAAGAGAAATAGCTAAAGCCAAAAGTGGAAGAAAACACAGAAGGAACCCACAGCATGCGTCACGAAGAACAACAGATCACTCCATAATCCAAACACACCAGTAACATTGACAACAATGGTATATTCTCAATGATGAAGCCATGATGCATCACATAGTTGGCAATGGGAAAATCTATAACCCCGACATTGACAGGGAGAAAACATCTCTGCAGACCACAATATCGTGAGGTAACAAATATACATACAGTCCAATAATAGAACCAGTTCAGAATCTCTGTGAGATGGAGGAAAATAGAACGAATCACTGCGAAAGGAAATAGATCAACTGACCAGCAATCAGTGAAAGAAGAGAGATCCCCTGCCTGAGTGAGATGGTCCCAACAAAACCCCCACTGACAATCGATGTGAGAGAGGAAAGGGAGAAACAACCTGCGTTAAGAAAATCAAACCATCAGCGCTGGAGGGAGTGTAGTCGTCCCTCGAATGGGATCATGGGTGTAGTGGTCTGTCCCTCCGCAAATAGGTGCCCCACCCCCCCCAGCTAACAACAGGACAACCAAGGGTGCTGGTGACACATGGCTAACTCCCAATGGCCCCCACGGTTTATACAACCCCCCCTTATCCTTTGGAATCATGCCCTTTCCATTTAACATTGAACCGTCGTAGCTGGTTGTTGGTTTAATTAAATTGATGTGCATTTCTACAAGATGCCAAAGCTATAATGTGCCGAATAGCATGAGATACCATTGGAAATGATTCCCATTTCCGAAACATAACACAACCTAATCTATGGTGGGGATTTTTCCTTAAGCTCCACACCACAATTAATTACAATATATACATCATGTACTTGTTAATGCATCTCGGTAAAAATTGAGGGTATTACAATCCCCTCCCCCTTGGAATAACACCATCCTCGATGTTCCAATACATAGGAATGCATATACACTCTACACATCAAAATTTCAAAATTTTACAGATCTGTCCCATGTTCACTCATTTACTTTGAACGTTCAGGACCAAGCCCCTCAGCTTCCATGAGTTTCTCTTGCTAGTTCTCAGCTCTGGGCTTATCCCGAAGCCTAGGAACTTTGTGGCTACTGCCCTCTTTATTTTCCCTTGCTGGACAATACCGGCATAAATGATTTCCTCGACACTCCCAGCATTTCACTAGATGCTTTATCTTTACCTACTCACTTTCCTTTCAGTCTTCATGCCTGGACTGCTTCTTAACAGATCGCTTGGATGAATGTCCCATCATTGATCCACCTTCCTTTCCTTTTTCGATTTCTCCTAGAAGGATTTTCACCTCCCTTTGCAAACCAATAGAGTCTTGCAAAATCTGGTGGTTCATTTCATTCTTCCTTTTCTGTATCTTGAGCATCTCTCCAAGATTCTCTTGGTTTGTGGCAATCATTTGAAGGAGACTTCCAGCTAAGTCCTACAACTTTTGATCTGCTGCCATGATCAATGTGCACCTTCGTATTTCACCTTTATCATCTATGAAATGCATCATTGAAATTATGTTAGACCAAGCATAATATAGGCATTAATGTCAGTCATTTAATTGCCCAATTGGCATGACAGTCCAAGCCTCATCAAGGATACTTTCATATTTTCCATGCCTTCCCAACAGGCACATGAGCTCATTCATGTCCATTCTTGGGCAAGGAATTAACCATTCTAGCATTCATAATTTTAGTTTAAGCAAATATACACATTCTATTTCCAGTCATACATGCATTCAACAATCTTTTGTTTTCACAATGCATATATATATATATATAATAAAAAGGCAAGAGAGAGCAGCAAGAGTTTTTCCCCTCTTTGTTTTGTTCCATCCTGAAATTCCGCACCATCGCTATGGATTTTCATGCTCTTGGCCTCTTTCACTTCACCGTGAATGTTGGACCAATCCCTCTTGGTCATGACACTTAGTGTCTCCAGTCTATTTCATACCTCTCAACCATGGACCCTCCCCACATGGTTGGTCTCGGCTGCTAGGACCTTCACAGTCTTGCTAGCACCTTTTTCATTACCACTCATTCTGAGCTCTTCAGGACAGTCACATATCCACATGCACCCCTAGGATGCTCTCATACTCCTCGCTCCTAGCGATACCTATATTCAAACGTTGAATAGATTCACATGTTTAGTTTATTCTCAACAGTTTTATCTCTAGAACAAGAGCTTAAACTATCATAACCAAATCATATACACATGTATATTCATAAGCAAAATATTGCAAAATAATCTAATACTTATCTATATTATGTGTTTCATCGTTGGTCCACGGGATCGTGCTTTGCTTTGCAAGCCTTGGGATCTCCTATGGACTTGGATGTTAGGTCAACACGCAGGCTGCTTCATAACATCCGTTTATATATATATCAGGCACATTCAAGCCAACCCTCATTGGGTTTATCAAACCCTCAACAAATTGCCTGTACTTATATCAACAACCAATCATCAGCCAAGCCAACCCTCGTTGGGTTCATTAGGCCATCAACAACAAAACATGCCCTTATATAAACCATAATGACCATTTTCCCATATCACCCAAGAGACCACACTGTAAACTACATTTTCTTATCCTGACAATGCAAGCAATATAAGCATATTCGTTAGCATTATTGCTCTAAAATTGTAACCATATTTCACACCATTCACTATCAAGTATTGAGACACCAGGAGTGCCTCCACTCCCTAGGGTGTAATCAATATTGAAAATCCTTTCATGATCCGACAATGGAAAAGTGTGCACCCTTGTCCGGTGTGTATCATGTAGGACCTATTCATACTCAAGTAATCTGTCCTAATGGAAATAAAATCAAAACATGTTCTGCATATGGAATTTTAACAATCTAACATGCATATTCTTAGCTAGGGTCAGAGAAAACTTATCCATTTGCTTTAGCAGTATCACTTTGTTAAGGATGAATGGAGGCTTCGTTCTTTGAGTTGAAAGTCCATCGGTTTACCATCCCAATTCCTCTTTACTTTTCATATCCACACATGTCTTACCAACATAATCCATACCATCTCACTCATGTTGCTTACCAAACATGTAGTGTAGATGGGACATTTCCCAAAATGCCCAATGGAGTTTCACCTAAAACCCATTTCCAAGATAAGGGAAAACCTTCCCATGAAGTTTGGCTCCTGCAGGCCATCAAACATGATCTCCCTGTAGTGTGTACCCCTGGCACATTCATCAAATAGCCAAACAGTCAATCATTACCTGATAATACAATCCAAATTGGATTGTTCCATAGCCAAGCAATGATATTAGCAATTAAATTCAATGAGAATTTATGACTCTTTTTACTATAGAAATTGATTTGCTTGGCAATGAGGTGATCCTCATTTGTGGATCTCTTGTAAGCAGCACCACTATGCCCATTATAATTTCATGTTTACTAGCATAATATGAATACCCACTTCCAATGCATATTCCTAACACAATCTTATGCAAGCCAATATTGATTAGTAGTTGTCAGCAATTTCTTAAATCCAAAATTCACAAAATTAAATTTACAACTCATTATGCATACAAACTATTATATCAGCAATGAGACTCTTGCCATGAGGTTTGGCTCTTTCACATGGTAGATTCTTTCCTTTGTCATGGTCTTACTCTCGTTTCCATGCTCCAAACAATCTACCTGAAACCTGAACTTCAATCAGCCAAACACTTGGTAAGTATTAATGCATATAACCTTTTCATTTCTGCAACAATTACTGACGCATTTTCAGAATTTATAAAATTCCAATACTTCCAGCTGTTAATCACATCAATATTACCAAAACTCATTTACTTAATGCAATCATTATCATACTTTAAATTACAGGCTACAGTCACACCATTCATGTAATTTAAATGAAATTTTTAGATACTCCTTGCTTCACAAGCATATCATTTCTACCACCTTGCTCTTACATAGAGCATTTCCAGTAGCCAATGGATCATGACTACCCTCTTGATGCACTTACTATCCTGCATTCATAACAACCTTTGAAATGGTTCCAGAATTGTCATCAATCCATCATTTCAGCCATTAGTTATTCATAATATCACATGCACTATCTCAAGGCATTCATGCAATGCGTCACAACTTTTGCACCAATACTTATGTAATCAGTTACTCACACCCTTCAAATGAATCCATTCAATGCATAACTACAAGATTTATAAAATATTTTAATGCATACCCACTCAATGCTACCTTGCATCGATTCAGGAGTACTATGCATTCACACATATCATGCATGGCCTAACCATGACTTCTTCATATAGGATGCATGACTATAATCAAGATCATCAGTACTTAATTTCCTTGGACTACTAAGCTATATAAAGGCATGACACATTTCTATACCAATGTACTATAACATTCAAATATCCACAGGGTATGAGGTCTCTTACCTTTACCACTCCATGGAATTTGTCATAATCAAACTCTTACCTTCATGGGTCCTACTTACACCCTTGGAATGACCAATTTGGTTGGTCCTTTGCAGGAGATTGCAGAATTTTCTCACCAACTTTTGATTATGGACGTGTTGCCTCATCCCTTTCTCCAGAGGGTTTCTCGTCAGATTTGTCAGCATCAGCAACATATTCAGCCAGGTCCATGTTGTCATTGGTTTTTCCACTAATTCCAACACCAATGCAATAACTATCATTAGTGGTTCATTATAAATGTATAATCCTCAATATCCTATGTATGCAAAGCATATCCTCATACATTTCAGGTATAAAACTTAGGAAATGTAGTTATAATCAACAAGATAGGGTTTAAGGAAACTTCCCTTTTCAAGTCCCACATCCTCGCATGGAACTCCTCTTCCACACAACAGCTGGTCTGACTTCATATTCTTTCTACCTATAGGAATGCAATTCTTGGATTTGTCCATATTGACAGCAACACATTTCTCTTTCAAGCAACCACTAACACTTTTCTGCTCCATACTTAGATTCGGGTGATTCTCCCTTAATCCTTGCAAGATAAGCTTTCCAACGCCTATCCACATGCTTCATTCTAACTATGGGTGTTAAAACAACACCACTTAAACTATATTTTGGTCAAGAATGTTAACTTTAGTCACCTAGGGTTTTCTTCCTTTCCATTCCTGAAACTGCTGAAAACCCCAATGAGAAATTCACTGCAAAACCCGCTTGAACACTAGCTGGAATTTGTTGAAAATTCCACTGTAAACAGTTGAAATATGCTTGAAAAATCCACTTGAAACCCCAATTTTTCTTTCTCCCTATTGGGTCTCATCCCATCTACAACTCCAACACTTCGGTGGTCTAAGAAACAAATTTCTCCGGCGCTCATCGGCGACCCTAACAACAATAATTTCACGCTGCATCGGCAGCTTCCTCGGCTAAATTTTTTCTGCTGCATTGGAAATCTGAACCACAATCCTTTAGGTGGATAGTTATTTAGGTAGCCACAACTGCGGCCAACAAACTGAATGTGGTTTCTGCATACAACCCATCGACGGTTCGTCAATTAATTTCTGGCAATCTGAACCACTAGTCTCCTCGCCGCACCGACGATTCAAAGAATAAATTTCTCCATGGCATCGGTGATCGAGTCACTATCGATCAGGTGGATAGATCCTTAGGCATCTGCAATGGTGACCATAAAAGTCACTATGTTTCTCGCAGACCGTAACTCTGTCAGATGTCGGAATGAATAACATCTGCAATCTTTCGATTGACGGTCAGAAACACTAACGGCTGCGGCGTTGAGCAGTTAGTTTTCTAGGTAGCCGCAATGACGGACTCCCAATTGACTAAATTCTCCAATGTCTTTCATCAACAGTCCGATCCCTTAACCTTCTCTATCATATCGGTGATTTAACCCTCAAACACATCGGAATCAGCAGTCAGAGCATTTGTCCATCGGAAGCTTAATGCTCTAGACTTCCGCAATGGCAGCGCATGAATCATCAACTTCTTTCGATGTCCATCGGCGACCAGTACCACTATCATTTTATGACAGCCGATGATTTTATTCCTTATAAAATTTTTGAATTTTCTTCATACATCGGCTTTTTCTTCAACTATTCATCGGCGACAGCATAGACTAACCTATTGCATCGGAAACCAGGTGCCCGATGCATCGGATGGTTAGTTATCAAGCTTTCTGCAACAGTGGATGTTTGACCAACAACTTTACCCGACGTAGCTCATCGACGAACGAATCATCTAAGCATCGGTGATGTGATCAACTAACCATCACCAATGGCCGATGATTCTTGGACTTAGAAATTTTTTTGAATTTTGCTCTATCTTCCTTTCCAAACTTAATCGGCTCAACCATCCTTTATCCTCCATCAATCTGTTTGTTATTCATCAGCGAACATTTCCTCTATTCTTCACCATTAAAACAATTGTTTTCCACCACCACTTGGAGCTACTGTTTACTTACACCACGACATCGACGACTGAAAGGACTAGTGCGTCGGTGAGATAGTTGACTGAGCAGCCATAATGGCGGCTCATCCACTTTGATCATTTTCTGATCGTTGGCCCAATCCGCTAATGATTTTTTATGAGTGAACCAATCCACTAGAATTTTCCAATGTTTTCTTCACTCAAGCAATTTTTTTGTGAATTTTCCCTTTTTTCCTTCCGCCACGTCGGATGTCATAGCAACTATCCGTCGCGTGGATAGTCCATTACACAGCTGCAATGGCGATCACATCATCAGCTATGTCTTGCCAATGTTCATCCGCGATGAATACTAATAACCTACTCCAATGGCCAACGAAGTCAATTGATCCAAATGGGTTATTCGTCTTCAAAGATATACTGATCCAATATAAAGAGAAAAGGGTTATTACATGGTTATACATAGAGAATGCTATGTGCATGAGCCACATGTCATGCATACTAACCTATTTTTTGAACATATAATATGCTAAGCATTCGGTGCATGGTCAATCTTGGGGTCATTCCATTGCTTCGCAACATTTTTTGCATGGGTCAGCTATAACACCGCGTAGTTAAGTTGGTGGTTAGCGACCATCCCTTAATATTTCTGGTGAATCCTACATAGTTAAGTTGGAAAAAGCCACACATTTAAGTTGGAAAATCCTGCATAGTTAACATTTGTGGCAAATCCCACGCAGTTAAAATTTGTGGCGAAGCCCATGCAGTTAAGTTGGCAAAAGCCACACAATTAAGTTGGCAAATCCTACGCAGTTAAGAGTTAGCATTGCAACGTTTGCGCACAGTCATGGTTAGCGGGACATTTGGCAGAGTTCCATTTAGGTATCACATGGCGGAGCTCCATTCGGCGGACCAGTTATCTATCGAAGTTCTCATATGAAATAGTTATATGCTGCGACACTTGTGGAGTTTAGTGGTAACATTTATAGGATGGATATAACATCTATTCATTCAGTCTTGGCGGATATAACATTTGGAATAGCTCTAAATGTGACGGATATCCATTGTGTGGCGGGATAGCAATACCATATATGGTATTAGATGGAACTGTTGGGGACCCCTGCCACATTCAGCGGAACATAAATGAATGTAAAGTGATATGTACAGCCAGTCGAAACGTTTCAACGAAAATTAAAAAAAAATAGCATATGGTTATATGATAACCGTAATATAGAGGGAATATGAAAATACGGGTAGCAGATGAGTCAAAACCGTTACTTATCCTCCCACTGAGCACTTAAATAGATGATTCTGGCAACATTTCCAAAAGGGGATTCAGATTGTTAGAGCACAGAGCATCGCTTTTATGTGATGAGAAGCCTACCTGCTATTTTATAATCAGAGGTATTCAGCCAGTGAAGGGAGGAGAGTTTTACTATGAAGTGACCAGATCCTGTTGCTGTGGAAGTCGACATTCTCTGTTATACTTTAGATTTATTTTCCTTTTTAAGGCTAATTGTAATTTCCAGAAGAGAGGTCTTAAAGACTTTGCACAACATTCTGTTACAGTTGCTGAAGTTGATTCCAGAACCATTTTTTTGTACCATTTTAAAGAGATTAATTGGATCGGTACCCATTAGAGAGGGACCCGGAGACGTAGCCCAGTGCAGGGGGTGAACTCTGTTATCAACTTTTGTTTGTGACTCTCTGATTTTGTGTTTATTTTTATATCTATTTATCAGTTTTACTATTCATTTCTATTTTAAGCATTCAATCGATGTAAATGATGTTTTAGGAATTAAGCAAACTAATTAAACACATTCTTTAAAACTTTTAATGCACTCAAGTTGAGATCCGACGGATCATCAATACTTAGAAAAATTTCGAAACTTCTGCGCCATTGGCTAGCAACTATTTGTTGGGTGGATAGTCCATTACACAGCCGCAATGGCAGACACATCATCAGCTACATCTTGTCGATGTTCATCTGCGATGAATACTCATGCTAACCTGCTTTGATGGCCGACGAAGTTAATACTTAGAAAAATTTCAAAACTTCTATGCCATCGACGGTCGGAGGCTCTACCCATCGGAGGCATAGTGGTCTAGCCATCCACAATTGCAATGCTAAATCAGCTAGGCATTGGCGATCCATCTTTCAAAGTTTTCCAATGTGCCGATGGCCAAACACTTAGAAAATTTTCTGAATTTCCCTCTTTTTCTCCAACTGCTTCGGTTGTCAGATCAACTATCCATTAGGTGGCCTTCCCACTAAGTGCTCCGCTGCATCGGAATAACTTGTCACTAAGTTTTCCGATGGGCCGATGATCTTGGCACTTAGAAAAATTCTGAATTTTCTTGCCACAATTTTCTGATTGCTGCTGGGAAGAAGGAAACCTACCTTTGCTATATAACCTTTCATGGCTCATTCAGGCCCATGCTGCAACCTTTAGCTTTGATACCACACTGTAACATCCCCGACCCTCTGACCAGAAAAAAGGACGCTACTAACACCAAACATACAGGAAAATAGCCCTATGAACATGAACAGGAAAATCATGCTGAAATAAAAAGCTTAAACATAATACATACTAAGATGAATAACCCTTCATATACATACTGGAAGCAAACATACATCCATTCAAACATGCTACATGTTCATCATATTCATTAATCAGTAAATATAATTGTAGAGGTAAAATGGACATGAATACTCATCTGATAAGAACTCGTCCCGCAACCAGCTACGTCGCTGCAACATTCCACCCAACCATAGGCCAGTGTGCTCCTTAATCTCTCAGCAACACTGCCACCCTCGAGCTAGGCATGATTCCTCAAGGAATAAGGGTCAAAGCAGGCTTACACATAGCCAAGGTACACCCATCATCCAATCCCACACAATAGGGTTTATTAGGCCATCAAGGAGCTAGGGAAGGCTAAATGCTAAGCTAATGACCTCAAACACCAGTTTTCTCAAGCATACCAGCCTCTAATCCTACTCCCAATAGTCCAAAGACCAACCACTGGATACCATAGCAAAACAAACAACTCACAGCTCTGTGAAGAAGATGAAGTCAATAGGGTGACAACCCCAAACCAAAGGGTGAAACACAGTTCAGGTCAAACAACACTTCATAGTTGTTCTTGGCCCTAGTGTGGCTAAAAAAACTTAGCAACAATCCTGATAACCTCAGCAACCAAGAAGCAACCCAAAACTAGGGGAAGACAACAGCACCAAAATCACAAAGAAACAATGGCAACAACTACACAGTCCGCAATTGGAAAGAATTCACACCCCCATCATGGACAGAGGAAACTCAGCCAATGAATGTGAAAATCAACAGCCCACCAACATCCCCGAGCTCATAGCACACACTATCCCCAATGTAATTGCTGGAGAACTTACACAAGTACAAAAAGGGGAAGAAAAAACTCTCAAGCTGTACATAAGGGAAAGAGACACAACCAAAGACAAAAGTGGAAGAAAACACAAAAGGAACCCACAACATTGGTCACGAAGAACAACAGACCACTCCATAATTCAGACACACCAGCAACATTGACAACAGTGGTCTATTCTCAACGACGAAGCCACAATGCATTACACAGTCAGCAATGGGAAAAGCCAGAACCCCAACATTGACAAGGAGAAAAAATATGCATAGACCACAATACCATGAGGTAACACATATACACACAGTCCGATAATAGAACTGGTTCATACTCTTTGCATGACAAAGGAAAAAAGAGAAACTCGCTGTGAAAGGAAACAGATCCACCGACCAATGATCAATGAAATAAGAGAGAGCCCTTTCTTGAGTGAGATGGTCCTGACAAAACCCCCATCGACAATCTATGTGAGAGAGGAAAGGGAGAAACAGCTCGCATGAGGAAAACTAAACCATCAGCGCTGGAGGGAGTGTATTCATCCCCCGAATGGGATCGTGGACATAGTGGTATGTCCCTTCATGAATAGGTTCCCCCCCCAAACTAACAATAGGACAATTAAGGGTGGTGGTGACACATGGCTAACTCCCAATGGCCCCCATGGTTTAGAAAACCCCCTCTTATCCTTTGGAATCATGCCCTTTTCATTTAACGTTCCAGCATCGTAGCTGGTTGTAGGTTTGATTAAATTGATGTGCATTTTTACATGATGCCAAAGCCATAATGTGCTGGATAGCATGATATACCATTGACAACGATCCCCATTGCCGAAACATAACACAGCCTAATTGATGGTGGGGATTTTTCCTTGAGATCCACACCATGATTAATTACAATACATAGTACTTTTTAATGCATCCGGGTCAAAACCCAGGATATTATAGGCTCTACCGACATAGCTCAATTTTTTTCTTCTCTAATGCGTAAAAATACCAATAGATTTCATCCATGTGCCTTTACCTTTTATATTATTTTCATAGTGGAATATTATACTTATCTTTCATGCAACTTCCACAGGTGAATCCTTTTTTGTCTGTGGATCTAATCCATAATTACCCCGAGTCGTCGATCTTGATTGTTGATTAACCTTCCTTGTCTAAATCCGCTGCCCTACCTATCTTTTATCTTCCCTGCACTTTTCAACAACGGATCCATTTATCACCGTAGATCTATAAGATCGTTTTTTCCGACTATAGATTTTTCCTTACACATAATCCTCTCCTTGATTTTTCATTGTTTATATAAGAACCCTTAATTTGAAAATCCCAACCATTGATTTATTTCATCCTTTAACACATTCCACCGATATCCTTTATGACTCCCTCCATGCATCTTCCAACAACGAAATATCCCTAGACCGTAGACCTCTTCACCTTTAAATCTCTATCTCTGATTCTGCCTTTGATTAAGTGGGACCTTTAACATATTCTGTTTATCTTGGAAATTTAATCTTCGGTGCAACTTTCATTAGCAGAATCATCTCTCACTATTGATATTACCAAGCACTAATCCTCACTGTTGATATTTGTTGGGTTTTAATAATTCTACTAATTTTCAACTTAGTTTTATTCGTGCATGTTTCCCCACTTGAATCCTTATGCACCATAGATCATTTTCATATTTAAATCCCCAACGTAGATATGTGTAGGTCATAAAATTTTCTGCTAGTTGGAAAATTTTGTTTCTCTATGCAAGTCTCACCAACGGAATCATCTCCAGCCGTAGATTTTTTTCCACTTTTTTCATGACCGTAGATCTAGGATACCCTTTAAACCTTTCTATTGGGCATCAAATTTGTTTTTACCTTGCATCTCTTGGTGGCATATTGAGTATTAAACGTTGATCTTTCTTTCTGAAGATCAGAACCGTCCAAACCTTTCGGTCTATACCACATGCACACATTTCATTTTTACACCTATTTCCAAGGCTTAACCCATGATTTTCTAAGAAATACAGGTTTTAACTTTATATTTAGCCCCTTTAACCATCCTTTAAGCACCTTTTAAACACACCCTTGTTCATATCATCAAGATTTTCTATACCTTATTTATCCTTAAGTCCGCCCCATCAACTGCTAACAAAAAACGATGCTAAAATATAGTTTAACCACTAGATGGCATATATTTTGAAGGATATATGGATCAATAGGAAGGGTTATCTACAAACATGCACTAGTACAAAATGAGGAATTACCTACTAGGTGACTACAAATACTAGTCACCATAGGTTTTTCGAGTGATTTACTACTAAATATGAGAAATTTTGATTGACCCAACTATAAACAACTAAAATTAATGACTAATTTAGTCACTAGTTAACAAATATGACCAATTAACATAAACGACTAATTTAGTCACGTCATAAAAAAATGACTAGCTAAAAGAATATGAATTAGTCATTTATGTTAGTCATTTTTCATTGTCACTCCAACAATGGAAAATTGCAATTTTGGGACTCTAAAATGTTGTGTAATGGATAAATGCAGGCTTCCAAAATGAAATTGTCTTCCCAAAGGTTGCAATTCATTAAATAACCGAACTTACGACCCCTTTCACAAAAGTTTCCTATGCATATGTTTCATATAAAACAACTCTATGGTTGATGAACTATGAAAAGGGGTTGTTGATTCATAAGAAGATATGTTCACCTGGATAGAGTCTTAGGAACATGAGGCATTATATACCCCTCATAAGCACATTCACATTTAATTTTTTCATGTTTTGTATCTTCAAGGTTGGTATAGTTTTTGAGATGGAGTTCTCAAGAGCTAACAATAAATACCCAATCTATTATAACAGTAATTTATGGTCTATAAGTGAAACTTTTTGTAACTCCCAAACAATATCAAGTATAAATATCACAAAATATACCATTACTCATATATATATATATATATATATAATAAATCATGGAAAAAATAAGTTTATTATATTGACCAAACCCATCAATTTCTCCATATCAATAGCTCATCCAATCTCATGCTTCATTTTTCATTCATAAACAAAAAATGCTATAGTTCTTTGCATTTTCAACGACTTTACTATATTGACCAAACCCATCAATCTCTTCATATCAATCACTCATACAATCTCATATTCCATTTTACATTTATAAGAAAACATATGGTATAATTCTCCAAATCTAAAGAAATTTACACATGGTATAGATATGTGCGTCTTAAACACTGATTATTAATTTTATAACTTTGTTTTTATTTTAGTTTAAGAAATTAAAAGCATGCAAAGTAATATTTAAAAAAAACTTATTACATTGAAATATTTTGTCTTATTACAAAGGAATCTTTTGTTCTTGTATTAGTAAAAAAAATTACTTTACTAAAGTAATATAACAAAAATTGTTGAAACAAGTTTATAACAAAAATGGATGAAATAAGTTGTTTCATAGTTCTCTGAGTAGTAAACTCCCGGTCATTGTTCCGTGGGCCACCCAAAATACAAATTAGGTTGTGGACCGTGAGCAGTGATCTAATTTGAAGGGTGGGTCTTAATTTCAATTGGAAGGGTATTTATTCTCTGAGCCCTTAGGAGATGAAGGGAAATACAAATAATTGTACTTCAATTGACAAGTATAAATTAACTAAACCTTTTCACCAAAAAAGTACAAAAAAAAATATCGTTCTTTCAAATTTTTACAATTTTAAACAATTGAGCACCCCTTAATATTTACATGAAAAAATGATATATTCTCAATGAAACTTATTTTGAGTATGTTAAGTTGTCATATGTGTATCATTAATTTTATTGTTTAGTAACATAACTACTATTCTATTGTAGTTTTTTGAGTTTGAGCACACTTCATTATACAAAAAAAAACTTAGACACTTCATTATTGGCTCATCCACGTGCAATCCAAGCTTGAGAGATGTAAGAATGATAAGGATTGGGAACGCGAGAAAATATCATACACAACTCAGAAAGCATTTAAAAAAAATCCTACATACCAAGAAAGTTAGCAAAGCTAGCATAACCATGGTTGGGGCATCAATTTCTTTTGTTCAACACTTGCCATGAAAGCATACATGAATGGGATGGAGGGGCAACTCAATGCATGTCCGAGTCTCAACACTGCCTTTTAAATTGAACCAAAATACATAAAAGAAGTTTATTAATGGCTATATTTAATTTGAGAAAGTTCTAGGTGTGAGTAATTAAGAGATCGAGGCTCTAAAATTTGTTGTGTTGTGTACTAGTCAAGACTCCACGATTCAGTGAATCGACAATCACAGGTAGGAATTTAAGCTATTTAATGAAAAGAATTAATGTGTATAACCTCTATGTCAAAACCGTTTTCCATGTTGATGTGTGCCACTACCCTCTTTATTGTCTTACCAAAAGGCATGATAATGAGGAAGACGACCTAAAATTATGGACTTCACCTTCTGTTGACGGGCATATGTGACTATGCACGTAACGGGGAAGACAACCCAGACCGAGATCCTTAGAGCAGGTTCCAAGCTGTTTGGGATGGTTGTTTCCGACAGGTTTAAAGGCTCTGTTAGCCTGAAATTCTAACTAAACTAAGTCTACAAGATAAAACTAAAGCTATTACTTTGGTTAATTAAATCAAATGTACAAATCAAACTAATTAATCTACTTACTAATGAATTAGTAAATTGATTAAATTAATCTATAAATAAAATCTATTCAATTAACTAGGCTTATAAATAATCAAAAACATGTTTAAATGAGTTATAAAATTTACATTATTGACAACTATACATTAATTACCAAGAATCAGAAAATAACCTGAATATGATTCAATGGTTGTTTTTTATAAAATAGTTTAAAAACAACAACATGTAAATCAATTTATTCTGATCAAAAGCAATGCGAGAAATTAACCATGAAATCGATTTATGCTAATGGAACTACTGCATGAATACGCTTTGATAATATTTAAAGAAGTTTAAATATTAACAAAATCAGACAGTAATGATTACAAATCATATAAACAACAATATCAATCGTCAGTTACACAACATGATACATCAGCAAAATCGAAACATGAAAATCGATAATTACATGAGAGATGTATATTTGTATAGAGAATTTTAACAAATATAAATAAATTATAAAAAGGAAATAACAGAACTAACAGATACCAAGAGTATATGCAATGTATACAAACAGTAAACATATATTAAGGTATCACCAATTCAAAAGATTGAGGCTGCAAACAGGTAGCTGTCCAAAGTCACAAATAAATCAAACCCAGTCTTGTCTTTTCCTTCCATTAACTATCGATCCCTTAGCAGCAGTATTTCTGAGCTTTCAAGAGAGAAATATCTTAATCTTTAACAGCATATAGTCTGCTTTCCCCAGCTCCAGCTCTTGATTTGATCTTCCAACCTTGAAAAAGAAGTTCTTCAATGCTGTTGAACATTTACAGAATAGTTCAGGCAACAATGTTTTGATCTGAGAGAGCAATATCTCAGTCCAGTCTCCTCCCCTCCAATCAAATTCTTCCCTGCTTAAATAAACCATGATCAAAAGAAATCAAAACAAAATAAGCTCAGCACAGGCGAATTTCTGGAAACAACCATTTCGTTGCCGGCCGCAACTGCCAAAATCGTGCTCAAAAGATCCCTGAAATCTCCTTGAATCCATCATTTTCTGGCGAAATCCTCCCGAGTAAAGATAAATGGGTCTGTTCTGAAGAAAACCCATGTGCCAGATGTTTAAGATTCATCTCCATTTTCTCACAATAAATCTCAAA
>LPNX010799468.1:301052-489476 GCA_001517045.1 Pseudotsuga menziesii | reverse complement strand
TTATAAGAAATTATTAACACTTATCCCTTGATTTTTTAATGCAAATTCACTTTGAAATAATAATTTCAAAGTAGTGATTTTGTTAACTAATCCATAGTTCACAAAGGTTTCTTTTAAAAACATTGAATTTCATGTTTCAGTAGCTGCTGGAAGGTCACCATTTCAGTAACTGTCAATTCTTTAGTTTTGTTATATGAAATTCAAACATTTCATCAAAAATAAAATACGATTTTGTTTGATGAAATAATGTTTTTTAAAGGCTGTTGGGTAGGGGCACAGCACCTTCAAATAATGACTTGCAATCACATTGATAAGGAGTGATAAGAAGATCACAACAATCCAACATGTCAAATCTCATTCAATAGTGTTAATTAAAGATTTATATGGTAAATTTAATATAAGACTTACTTATAGTTGTCTCTTACTCTTTGCATCTTGACACGTTTACTATTTTATGGTTGTCTTTGCGCCTTGACCCAATTCATATTATAAGGTGAGGATGTGAGTGCATAATAATCCTTAGTTATGACTATGAGATGAGGATTTAAAGAGAAGAGGATGTAAAGACAATTAATATTTATATGTATTTTAGTATCGCTAAGGACAAATGTTGTGAGAAACTACAAATGTTTGGAAGGATGGAAGGAGATTACATCATGATCATGTGACCCATCAAATTGAAGACTATTCTTGAGCCAACAATTTTGTTTTTAATTTTATTAATCACCATTGTTTCTCCATATTGTGTGCCTAGTAACACCTCTCTATAACAATGCATAAATCAGCTTCTGTACAGTTTGTGATCCTATCTACATGCCATTATTTGTATTTGCATGCCATCGAGAGTTCTTTATAGTTGTCGTGATTCCATGATATTCATGCAACAAATGAAGTATTATAGAGGAGGACTTACCAAATTGGCCTTTTAAATTTCATTTTGATGAGAAAAGAGTGGACATTGGTTGAGGGGTTCACAAACGTAGTAGGAACAAAGTTTTGAGCTCATTTTGGGCCTAGTAGTTGTTCTTTTTTGTTATAGTAGTAGCTGTCAACACGTTTCCATTGTTTCGATTGCAGCCCTAAGTGACTTGAGAGCCAGATTCACATCTCGCTAGTGCCTTGTAGTCAGTAATTATTACTGACCATCTTGCACAACTAAGCAGTGAGTGCATGACATGAGTGAGTAAGTGATTATAATTGATCATATTTCCAATATTTTGAATGATGAATTAGAACTTTATAGCATAGGAATTTCAACATCCTAATAAACTTATATGGATGGGTAATTTCAAATGTTTCCCTTCTTTTGAAATGTCGATATAAATTATGCCCTTCTCAATTGGAAGGGTAAAATTCAGATTTTAAATTTTTTTGAAGGCCAATTCTAACTTTACACTTATGGGAAGGGCTACAACACTTTGGAAGGGCTCAATTTTGAACGGTGTGAACGATGTCCGTGAGTATGTGGTTTTTTATATTTTTATTTATTTTTATATGCAGGTTTAATTTATACTGGTATGAGACTTTAAAATATGGCTATCATGGTATGATTCCAAACGGACTTATTCCTCGACTTTCCACCAAATTCAACAATGCTAATGGAAATTGCAATGTCAAATCCCTTCAAAAAGATGCAGAAGGAGGGATAATTATTTATTAGGATTGTTCTTCACCTTCATAGCAATTCAAATGATCTAAAATTTGGTGAACAAATAGAGGCATCCTGTGATAGCATCACTCTGAGAAGGTTGTGCAAGCAGGGTTGGTTGAAAGAGGCACTCAATGTATTGACTGAAAATTTCCCTTTCAAATCCTCTAACTGTGCTTCTATTCTGTGAGCCTGTGCTGATAAGAGGGCTCTATCAGAAACAAAATTACTGCACACCCACATGATAGCCTAGATGGGAATGAATCCAAAAAAACATATTCGTACCAAACACACTCATCAACACATAGGCAAAGTGTGGGAGTTTGAAGGAGGCACGCCAATTGTTTGACAAAATGTCTGAATGCAATGTGGTTTCATGGACTGTTATGATTCAATATTATGCCAAGAATGGGCTTGCTAAGGAGGCCTTGAATTTGTATTATGAAATGTAAAGAACAAGCAGTTGACCAAATAATTTCACGCTTTCAAGCGTTATATCAGCTTGTGCATGCTTGGGTATTCTGCAACATGGAAAGGAAGTGCATGAAGAGATTAATAGGAGTTATAAATCATGTGCACCAAGTGTTTGACAAAATTACCAAATGAAATGTTGTGTGGTTGACTGCTATTATTGCAGGGTATACACAGAAAGGGCAGGTTGATGAGGCTTTGAGGAATTTTCAAAAAATTCCTAAGAGAAATGTGGCCTCATGGAATGCTATAATTGCACGGTATGCACAATGAAAGCGTGGTTATGTTGCCATGAAACAATGGATATGTTGATGAGGTTGTTGAGTTGTTTGATAGAATGCCTAAATGAGATGCATTTTTTTGGAATAACCTTATTACAGGATTCATGCAAAATGGGCTGGCTGAGGAGGCTATGAAGTTGTTTGATAGAATGCCTGAACAAGGTGCAATTTCTTGGAATGCCATGATTTTTGGCTATGCGCAAAATGGGCAGTTTGACAAAGCCTTAAGGATCCATTATTTCATGGAACAAATTATTTATTTTGGAGCATAAGAATCAGAAACTACTTGATGACTCTTGGCTTTAACATTTAGGGATAAGTTAAGAATGATTATACAAATCCAAAAAATCTACATATAAACCGCTAGAAAGAATCTTAGTGAGAATAATTCTAAAACCATAAATGAAATTTTGAATGTTTTAGTAGATTCATAATTTGTCAAACTCATGCATTATGATTCAACAAAATAAATGTTTGACAAGTTACATAATATATATTAAGGGGATGACAAGGTCAATATGGAAAAATTACAAACCCATAGAGGAAAATTTGAGAGCCTTAAGATGAAAGAAGAAGAGAATATTGCAGCCTATTTTCTTCATTTGGATGATATTATTAATACTGTCACATGCCTCAATTTGCAAAACATTTTTATGTTTTAAGAAAAATTATGTTATATTTTATGTTAAAGTTTGTAATTAATGACCAAGTGGGGTCAAGGATAATTTAATGTAATTACGGAATATTTTATTAATAAATAAATGAAAGATGAAACAACAACTTAGGGAAGGTGTTTTACTGGTCACTTGATGGAGGAGGTTGGGTTGAGAGCATATTGACATGTGGCAGCATCCTCAAACTACTTCTAGCTATTACAAGTGGCAAATTCCCTATTTTTTTGGTCATGATTCCCCAAGAAAGTGGAACAAGATCAGGTGGCTCATTAAGTAAAAACTGACCCAAAAGACCTAGGAATGCTAATAAAACTTCCCATTGATGAAAGATGAGGCTAATAATTCTAGATTTGTGATCATTCTGAGTGAATGAAGTGCACAATAGAATTTGATGGAGGGGACTAACTGAAGTAAGTTTGAGTGGAAAAGTGCCGACGACCTGAACTAGTGCAGCTATTCCAAGTTGAGTTCATAGTACTGCAAGCATAATTGATTTACTGTTGAACACTCAGTGGAGTTGCAGAGGATTTCTAGACTACATCTTTCACCTACTACTTCTACCAGGTGGACGAGGAGACAAGCTCAAGGTCCTGAGAATTGCAATCCAGCTCTTCTCCAGAAGTTGGTTGGGAGGAACAGGTTCCTTAAGTTGTTGTCACCTCATCTATACTTCTAGTTTTTACTTGTTTAGTTCAATAATTTAATTATTTACTGTATCTAGAAAGTTTAAGATTTATCAATGATATAGTATATTTCTATTTTTATTTCTGTTAGGGTTAGTTAGGACAAATGTATATGCTGTGAAAGTTAGTAAGTTTTGAACTAGCTAGATTGGGGTAAATGAGTAGATAAATTTCTGAGTTAATTGATAGATAGAAATAAAATACTTAAACTATATTTTTCCACACCTTTTGCAAGCTAGTGAATCTGGTACAGTAGGTTAGTTTATTTTCAAATAATGAATTCGAATAAGTATGTATGCAGATTAAATTGTTGTTTGCTACAGGATCTTTTGTATAATTTTTTTATAGGTTTTATTTTGTACTTTTTAATTACTTAAGGTATTTAAACTAACTAAATAGATACAGATAGGAAAGAGCTTAGGTATTACACACTAGTCTATGTAACATTTTACACAGTAAAACCAGAAAACTTTTATATTATAAATCTAATATATTAATCATAAATAGATAATATAGACATAAGAAATTATCAAGATTAATTTTAAATTAACAAATACAGTATATAAGGTTAAACAATTACCCAATTAGTTCACCTAAGTGAAAATGCAAAAACTAGGGTTAACAGAAAAATGAAAAAAAAACTAGCTCTCTAAATATTTAAAGAAGAATTAGGGTTTGTAAAATAACTTATGTAAAAGAACTGTTCTTTTCATAATAAAATAAATTCAAAATTTATAAATATCAAAACCTAACAGTATATTCCAAAAGTAGAGAAAAGAGTCAAATTATTCAATTAAGATCTTTGCTCTATTTCTAATTTCTAGAAATAATTTCTGATTCAATAACCATGTTACTATCTAAAGATTCCACTGTCAAAATCCCTCAAGTTATAACTCATTTAAAGAAAAAAAAACTAACTAATAATCTACTTAACCCTAAACCCTCGAAAGGTAATAACAACAAAAATAGCTAGAATAATCAAAATATATAATATATTATCCAAAAAAAGATATTGTTGATCAGCTTTAAGCTGTAAGAATTCCTATAAGATCAAAAATAAAAATGAACAGACACAGTCTTGTCCTACGGCCTTTTACATCACCATTCAAGGATTAAAAAGATTGATTAAAAGTATCATAATTACAAACATAGTTCACAACAAACAAAACATCTGTCTCGGCTATGAAAGCCCCTTTAAATTTTTTTTGCTAAAATAGCCTCTAGGCTTCATAGTTTTACTGACCAATCCTCTTGTAATGGACCTCGTCTTTTCCAAGCATCTACAACACATAACTTCACGCCAAGATAAAAACCTAGTAACCCAATGATCTCCATCAATCCACTTTTTTTAACACCTTTCACCATGGCTAGAGAAACCCCAGTGAGACCGAGCCTTACCAAGGTTTTTATGCAGTTTAGAGTCGGTGTAGGGTAATCCTCAGTGTTTTTTTTTGCACTTCCCTTTAGAAGCTAAGCACCTGCAATTTTCTAAATCTAATTACTATCTATAAAAGGAAGAACTTAGAAATATAATTATTGATGCAAATAACAAAAAAAAAGAATAGAATTCTATTTACTATAATAAGAATCGAACCTTAGGTATCATACTTGCTTGCTGGTTGAAGTGACCCTGAAGAAATTTTTAAGCTCAACAACCTGGCCACCTTTTTACAAGGACAATGAGCTTTAGGAAGAGCTATGTCAGGAGGAAACACAACTTGCGGAGCATAAGATATTTTTCCTAAAGCCACAACAAGCAAGGTATAGGACATCAAGAAAGTTTAAACAACAAACTTAGTTAGAACCTCATCCATCAAAACCTTTCTATGGAAGTTCAAGAACCATGCTCTTCTCCACAGATCACCATTTGTACCAGGGTTTATATAGAAACACTTGCAGAGCTAAGTATTGATGATAAGGAAGTTTTTGTTCCAAAAACCAAAGAAGGAAATCTGTATACCCTATACATGAAGTAGAAGGAGTCTATCAGCAAGGAATTTGACACAACAAAGTAACAAATAGGTCGGGCATCTAGGAGCTGCGGCCCTTCCTCCAAAACCAGTAAAAAAAATAGGGTAAAACGAGTTTTTAGGGTTTTAAAAGGATTTTTATATGGAAACAAATCTATAAAGTAAAAACCCTATCTACTGAGCTTCAACCACGTACCCCAAATATTTTCTTACAAGAAGGGTTTGTAATATAGTTCAAAACTTGATTTTGGCAACCTACACATTTTAGGGTAAAACCATTACTATATTGTAAAAATGTCATCATTTCATTATTTTTGCGATGGTGTATGTTATTTAAAATCATAGTAATTAACATGGAGTTAACAAGCAAACTAGGTTATAATTGTAAACTATAAACCTTGAATTTGTATAAGAAACTTATGTTACTCACATATTAAACAATACTATGTAATTTAACTCTTAGTAAAGTACAAATGAAAAGGAGATCATTTGTAAGTAGATACTCTAACTCTAGAAAATACCTCGCTAGGATTTTATTTAAGGTATTAGAAACTTTGGACACTAAAATATGATCTAATTAGCAAGTACTGTACGAGATAATAATATCATACAAATAACTATAGAATAGACTCCCTCGAAGGATAATTATTACCTTGAAACAAAAAGGTATTAATCCTATGTTTACGGAAAACATTAGTAATAAGGCATCTCAAGTTTTGGTAGGTATCGAGTAGTCATAAACTATATTTTATACCAAGTACTAGTGTCATGTGTGTTTAGTGGTCTAAAGTATTTCTTTCATTTCAAATGGATCATAGATCCTCTAGGTTACTATACTGTTCAGTCATGGAAAGATATATGTTCCACAAGATGCAACCACTAGTTTTGCATACAAGTATTCAAGTGATAAACACAAAATGCCAGTTTAATGAACAAGTTCTAGGATAACAAGCATAACTGAACCTAATCCAGTTTATTAATATATTGTTACTACTAACATTTATAAATATTTCAAACAAATAAAATCAATGATACCTCTTACTTGGCTCAAGCTGTAAAGCAAACAATTTTCTAGCAATTTTATTCTATGCTAGAGGAGATGATAAATCTCGATCCAGAAAAACTAGAAACAACGTCTTACTTGTAAAAAGACCTATAAAAGAAGTATCACTTTCACTGCATTAGCTATAAGCTAAGTAAGCGCCAATCTCAACTGAAGTTCATCCTACTTGTCATAAGACAGTAAAACAAACTTAGTGCTAGAAGTTTAAACAAATATTTTACTATGGTATATAAAGCCATCCTTTAATACGAAATTATGAAAACAATATAGTAAGTACATAACTTGAGTCATACAAATAGACAAATCTAATCTAATACATATTAAAGTGCCATTAACAACTATTTATTTCCTATGTACTGACGACTCCAAACATTTAATGTTACATGAAAAATTTTAAATTTTTACGAATTTTTGGGTTATTATAAATACTATCATAGGATTAGGAGAAAATGTAGTTGAAAAAATCATTGTGCAAAATATGATTAGGTCGATTTCCTTAATATTTGATCCCAATATATCTTTCATTGAATAATTAAATGACTAGATGACCTAACAAGGGATGAGTTACATGGAATCGTTATTGGTGCATATGAAATGAAAACAAAAAAACAAAAAAAATCATCAAGAAGGGAAATAACCTTCAAAGTTTCAAAGAAGGCAATCAAAAGGGAGGATAAAACAAGTGACAACCCAAATTATGACTCATATGCAGAGGAATCTAACTTCGTAAGAAAATTCAAGGAAGGAATTGATAAATACAAGGTAAGTGTCATTTCAAATGTTTTAACTATGGTGAAGTAAGGAACTTTGCAGTTAAATGCCCGTATAAAAGTAAAGACACTAGTGATGAAGAAGATCATAGCTTCAAAGAAAGAAAAAGAGACAAACCTCACATGAAGAAATATATTCATAAGCAAGATAAAAGTATACACTTCAAGGATATAATAGGCTATATGATGAAATATATAATGATGACATCAAATTTATCTTCATTGGATTAGGACATATAATGATACCATAGAAAATGAAAACAAATGGTCTAAAAATAAAGAAAATTTAGAAAATTATGGGAAAGTAGAGCTTGAAGGAGAATGCATTTGTGAGTTAAATGAAATAGAGAGACTTGGAATTCATAAGAAACTATCATTTCAAGAAATGGTGAAAGAATACAAAAAGAAAGACCAAAAGTTAAAAGAAGAGATATCACTCGGCATCAAGGAATCATAAAAGACATTGAGTAATCTGGAAATTGAACTATAAGAAGAAAAAAGATTGAATATGCAATAACAAGTTAGCTTAATGAAAAAAAGATTGTGAAAATCTTGAAGAAAATGTTATGTTCTTAAGGAAGGAACTAAAGAAAACCACTGATCAACTAAATATTGGAAAAAGTACCAAAATTCTACAAACACGGGGTCTTCACTTGTTGACTAATATCCTATCACGTTAGTTCATATTGTGGGTTTTAAAATTATCAAAAATTGAATCAATACATTGCAGGTAGTGGGGGGGGATGAGGGGCTTAAGGTGGGGGTGGGTAGGGTGGTTTATAAGGATTGTGGTATAAAAAAGGGTGGGGGGGGAGGTTTTAAGTATTGGGAGGGGGTTTCAACAAAAAGAGTTTGGGTAAATATCACTAGAAATTAAGGGTATTCTTTAATATCCCACGATCATACGTGCTATGTGAGAGGTTCACTAAGTGAAGTCCCTATGTCTACAAAATATTCTCTACTACCAAAGTTTGGAAAGAAATAATAGTATATTTTTCTATAATTAGAATCAAAAGACTTATAATGAAACCTAAAGTTAAATAATACCTAAAAGTGAAGAAGAGAGAAATATTTTTGCATATGCTCTTAAATAATTCACCAAGAATGAAGAACACATCATGAAAATAAATATTGTTCAGTAGAAGAATATCTCCTTCCACAAAAGGGATGACTTCATAAATGTCATGACATCAAAAATACCGTTTACAATCATGTATCAACATCTCTTTTTTGGCTACTATTATTCTTGCAACAATTTGGTCATAAAGAAATAAAATTTAGATCTTATGCAAGACGTGATCATGTGAGAGATAGAGGTGTCTATAATAACCCAAAGGATAATTATGTGAACAACAAAACTAGAAATTTTATGGGAATGGAAAATACAATTATTTTGCTTCATTGCTTGATTACAACATTAAGTGTTATAAATGCAATAACCTTGGCCACAATGCTAGTGGCTACCAAATATTTTTGAAGTCTCCTATGTAAGAAAATGTTCTTAGGAAGAATATGTTAATCCGTGGAAGAGAAAACAAGAAGAGCAATATATGGAAGAATGTGAATTATCCATGTATGCTTAAAAGAAACGAGTCCATTGGTATATTTATAGTGGATTTTCAAATCATATTATTGGAGATCATAACAAATTTGTTAGTTTAAAGAAATAAAATGGAGGTAGTGTTACTTTTGGAGACAATGGATTTTCTAAGATTATTGGAAAAGGTAGTGGTAGTCTTGGAAATGAAATAACTAAAGCATAAAATATCTTAGTTGTTGATGAATTGAAGGATAATATTATTAGTGTTAGTAAAATTTGTGATCAAGGATACACTCTTACCTTCAACTCCAAAAAATGTGAGATACGAAGTTAAATCTTAAGCAGATTGGTGGAAACAACAAAAAGAACTCCAAAAAATGTATACATTCTAAATGGATCAACATAAGAAAAATGATGCATGGGACAAATTTATGAAAGATGGTTGTGTCATAGAAGGATGCGACATATTAGCTTTGAAAACTTGGTGAAATTTAGTAAATAACAAGAATTAACCTTTAGATTTTGTTTGTAAACAATGTCAACATTGGAAGAAAAAAACCGTAAGTTTCATAACAAAAGAACTTGTTCATATTCATCTCTATAGGCCAACATGATAAAAAATCCACAAGGTGATTAATATTTTATGTTTCTCTTTGATGACTATATAAGAATGGTTCAGGTTGATTTTCTCAAAAACAAACCGGAATCATTTGGAAAATTTAAAATTTCTTTGGTTGAAAATGAGACTAATTTGAAAATCAAGTGTCTAAGATCATACGATGGAGGATAATTTACATCAAGTGAATTTGATTAATTATGTGAGACTCATGGAATAAGAATAGACTTTTTAGATACAATAATTCCCCAACCAAATGGAGTATCACAAAGGAAGAATATATATATACAATAAAATGCTAGGACCATATTGAATGAAACCAAGCTTTGAGACATATTTTGGATAGAAATAGTTTATACATATTTTTACTTTCTAAAAATAATACAACGCGGAGTAAATAGTGACAAGGAACCATATGAGTTATGGAAATGAAGACCAACAACAATAAAACATTTCAAAGTATTTAGGAGTAAATGTTACATTAAAAAAATGATGATGACATATGAAAAATTGACTCTAGAATTGACAAAGTAATATTCCTGGATTATTCATCTACAAAGAAATCTTATACATTCTATAATTTGAGATTAAGAAAAAATAAAGAATCATACTATAGAATTAATTATTGGTAAGAATAGTGCAGTTGTTTGGACAAGAAGAAAATTAGCATGTTCACCATAACATTAAATTATCTCCTTGCTGTCGAAAATAGATTCCAATAATTTTCAAGAAGTAAGTAAAGATGAGGGTTGTATTGTTTCTATGAATGAACAACTAGATCAAATTGGAAAGAACCAATCTTGGGAACTCATTCCTAGACCAAAATACAAAAATATGATAGGCACAATCTGGGAATTTAGGATAAGATAAATGAAAATGGGCATATAACAAGAAACACGAAAAGGTTGATGTGTAAGGGGTATGCTCAAGTTGAAGGATTTAACTTTGAAGAAACCTGTTCTCCTGTGTCTATTCTAGAATCCATTAGAATGTTCTTGGGATTTGCATGGTACAATATTTTTAAAGTCTACCAAATGGATGTCAAGTTATCATTTCTAAATGGAGAGATAGAAGAAGAAGAATACATTGGGTATAATGAAGGATTTAAAGTTTTAGAAGACAAAGATAATGTATGCAAATTGAAGAAAGAACTCTATGGTCTAAAGCACCTCCTAAAGCTTGGTATTCCAAACTTGACAAATAAAACAACAAGGTTTCAAAAGAGGAGTTGCAAAAAATAATCTCTACATCAATCTTGAAGATGAAAACATGATTATTATTTTTGTTTATGAAGTAATATTGACAACTTGAGTAAAAACTGAAGAAATGCAGAAATAATGTGCAATGTCCATGTTTGGTGAATTATCATTCTTTATAGAACTATAGAATTTCACAAACTAGAAAAGGAATATTCATATCTCAAATGAAATACATCAAGGAGATGTTGAAGAAATTGAAAATGGAATATTGCAAACCTATCATCGCCCCCATGATAATAGGATACACATTAATGAAAGAGGATAAATTTCTAGAAACAAATCAAACATCCTAGACATCAATGACTAGAAACTTTCTATATATTAAAACATCAAGACTAGATGGTATGCAGGTCGTAGGAATGGCTGCAAGATTTCAATATGCACCAAAATAAGATTATATCAATGCATCTGTACGGGTGAGTTGTCCATAAATTAAAATGGTACTGGTGTCTCCTACATATCGATGTCTATAAACTACATGACTGATGTCTCTTCAAATTGAATCTTCCAAACATTTGCAAAATGTACACTGATTATTAAATATAAGATAAATATTTTATTACTTTGTGTTGTGTATATTGTGATTGATTGCATAGTTTGGTAAATTAAGAATCAAGTTAAAAATATATGTAGAATTCATTCAACTCCCCCCTCTTACTATATTGTGTGCTCTAGCAGATACAAGTCTCAATTGATAATTAATGCCCACTCTTTCTAGTTATCTTTATGAGAAATTGGTAAGGCAATTAATAATATCAATAATGGATATGGTTGAGTATGCTCCTAGAGACTCTACTAATGCTTTTTTTTATTTTATCTTCCTCATGAGATTGATCTAATTCATTATAGGTCCTCAGGCCATGGTGTTATTGAGCCTTCATTGGTAGAATCCGCTGTGGTAACAAGTATTCTGGAGGGAATTAAAGTTGGATATACCCCCACCCATGTAACTTGTATCATATCTTATTTTTTGGATTTTTGTATCTATGATCATGGTATTAATGTTTCTTGGATACATTCAGAATCTTGCAAATAGGTTTAGCCTTTCTCTATGTTATGATGCATGTAATCATTTTTCCACTTGATTTTTTCATGGGGTTAAACTTGTTGTATCTTCATACATAAACCTTTTCTATGTGCATTTACATAAGTATGAAAAAATATACTACCTATAATGGGAACCATAGTTAGCACCTCAATTTTCATTTTGGTTCCCATGCTAAATTTTTCTCGTAGTCTTGGGCACCTTATTGGTTGTACCATGACTTCTAGAAGAATCATCATTCCTCTCTTTCTCATGTATCTCTAGACATCCCCTACAAGGTTATCATTTTTCTTCATTATCCATTTTCTTTTACTAATTGTTATATCTATGTCCCATGTATTTTTTTGATAAAACTTTCATACTACCATTTCATTCATTATGTTGCTTGTCACTTCCATCCACTGCATTTTCATTTTGAACTGCATCCATGGAAGAAACATGTTGATTATTTTCCACCTCCTATTTAGTACATTTTTTTGCATTTTGTTTTGCATAGGTTTTTTTCCATGCACTAGGAACATCATTCCATGCCCTGTGACACCCATTTATTCCATTGTGCTATAACATTCTTTCACTTTTTTCATTTTTTAATAATATGAAAATACAAAAAAATTAAATATTTATTAAAACAAAAAGAATACATGGTTTTTTGGTGAGGTCCATCGAACTTGAGCTATGTTTTTTATATTGGGATATAGGATAGGGTTTTTCCTACACCTTCCATTGCAGTATTAACCACCACTTTTCCCATTTTATACCTTAGTTTTGACCCTACAAGGTGGTGACATAATTATTTATATTTTGCACATTGTTATTTGTGTGATAGTTCCTACCATCCATGGGAATCATAGATTAGAATATTGATTGTTGTTTGATTCCCATAGAAATATTATGTAGGGATAATAACCCTCTTTTGGTTGACCATGCCTTGGGATTAAACCTCATTTTGTCTCTTCCCTTTATAATTTTTCCTTCTTGAGGGGATTCTCAAAGTTTTATATGATTCATTAAGAAGATGCACTTTCTTGGTCACACATGTCCCGTTGGTCATAGCATTGTTTCTTCGTATATCACCTTATCCACTAAACTCACACTCAACCTATTAATTGATACCTCTCATTTTCACCATACTTGAGCATTTCCCTTACCCATGGAAAGAACAGCTACATTGAGAGGTCCTCGTTTCCCATGTTTCCATTTATGTGTCTCTTATCACTTCATTGGTTATGTGCACTTGGAACCTTGCATCCCATTATACCACTTGTAGTATGGCTTTCACCGTAGCTACAGAGAAGGAACGACTTCCTTCCGTCTATAGGATGGAAGGGTAGGGTTCTTGTGAGAATGAAAGAGAAGAAAGAAATAAACAGAAACAAAATAAAAAAACCCCTATGGACATAAGGTTAGGGTTAAGCTCCAAGACCGTGCATACAACTGTTAGGAAACCAAAACACTTGCAAGTAATCAATGGAATCCTGCAAGACAATGGTAAGCAATAAACCCTGCAAACAAACAATGTTAGAGAACTACAATCTACCAAAGAAAAAACATGAAAATAAAAGTATACCTTCTGGTTGGAATGGGCCACCATGCCCTAGCTTGGGAGAGCACCTCTCTTAGGAATGGGGAGCTATGGCTTAATGAAGGAATGAAGGAGAGGGAGGGTGAATGGCGTGAGACAAAAATGGTCTCAAGGAACTCACACAGGAAACATAATGATAGGGAGTGAAGGAGTGATTTGAGAGGGACCCCCACCCCTCTATTTATACTTTTTCTCAAGATTTTTAGGGTTTTAAGCCCCTAGTTGAGGCTTTAGCCCCTTTTTTTAGATTTTATCCCCTTCCGCTCAATCTTTATCTCTTTTGGGGGTTTTAAACTCCTTTGAGGGGTTTTAGCCCCTTTTTCCAAGCTTTAGCCCATATGAGAGCTATTTTGGCTCTTTTAGGGGTTTTTAAGCCCTTTTTCATATTTTTAAGCCTTCTTGAGGGTGTGGGGGTCAAATGGGGTCAAATGAGGGTCATAATTAGATGTTTTTAGGTGGTGTAGGTCATGTAGAGTTCATTGTGGGATTTTTTGGGTTAACAGATTGCCCCCTGATGTGTGAGGGCAGGAGCTCATCGTATGGACGATAAACATCATAGGATTTTCTTGGGGAGAGGTGGTGCTTCCTGGACTGGGGCATGGTAGCTTTTGGTTTTTGTATTAATATGGTTCCCATAAATGGGTGAGATACAAATAATGTACGACATGTATATGGAAGAGGAGGGCATCCCCATGCTCGTAATGATGTCAAAAGAATAATGTGATTGAAGCTCTCTAATACAAGAGCCGATCATGTACAACTGTTGTTACAATAGTGGTTGCCTCAATGAGAGGCTGAATACAATACTGATATGAAGAAATTCTACATTTGACCCATGGAATTCTCATGGAATGCTATATCTTCATGACTAATGCTCTGCTAGATCTGGAATGGTACATAGTTTAGTGACGAAGAGTCAGAGTCTCTTTGGTACAAGTAGGCTGCATCAATCATAAATCTATATAGAAGCACTGTTGGAGCTTCTGAACATTGTCTCCAATGCAACCCAAAAATCACAAGGGACATGAACCTATTGGGGTCCCTCAAATAGACTCATAAATGTGCTAGAGTTAGGTGACGTCCGAGATCTTTGACCAAATACTTCACGGACCAATACCCTATGAAGGGAGATAACCGGGAGATGTGAGACAATCTGAGGACTGACCCACTGATTGGGGGGGGGAGAGTTGAAGAGGTGTAGAGGGAATGTAGTGGACTCAAAATTCCTTTGTTTAGAGTATGACAGCAAGGTGGACCCGGAAGCAAATGAAACTAACTCATGGGAAAGCAATCATAGCTATAATACCGAGAACATAACTACAGATGGGAAATACTTGGGGGAGGTAGACACTTTTGATATTGATGGGATCCAAGGAAGACACATCACAGAGAACTTTGAACAAAGGCGACCCAAAGTGGGAATGCTGCCAAATTGTTATCTGTACAGTGGCATCTAAAGACACCGTTGTGGCATGATCTCGTGGATTTTTGGCGAGCCTGAGAAATTAAATGCTTGATGGTGCTTTCAATTTTAGAGAGTCTGAAAGCATGAAGAATACTCCAATGGGGGCTCTTTTTTGTTGGTAGTCTCCTGTGCTTGAAAAAAAGATAAAAGTATACACAGGAGAGCTCTCCCATCCTTTAGGGGATGACAAAATTCTTTATCGTTGGTAGTCCAGTCAGGCCAAAAAGGTTAAACCTATATTTCCTGGATGGTCATTTAGATACTTTTACGAGCATGAACAAAACCAAGTTTTCTCGGCAATATTTTCTTAATGAGAAGGCTAGAAAAGAGCTTAACGACAACCCATTGTGAGATTTTTCATAAAGTTTGTCCCCTCTTCCCTAGAAAGCATAAAAGTATGTAGAGGGGAATGGTCTTGGATTGAATATGCCAAGGTGGTCCTTTTCATATGGTAGTCTACATGGTTCACAAAAGGAGATAAAAAAGACGATGTAGATGCCCTTTCCTATACTTTAACAAGAAGGAAAGGAAGCAGCTGCACTCGACAATCTTTTCATTCTTTTAGGAGTCAGAAAGGAGCTTAAGAGAAACTCTGGTATGGTCAACCGATTGTGGTGGCATAGGTGGTGCCCCATGTTGGGATAGTAAATAGTGGTCCAAAGGTCATCCATGCAGTATGGATGGAGCAGGTGGCTCTTAAACATACCAATACATGCACGGGATAGATCACGGGAGAGGCACGTGAATCGATGTGACAGAGGCATGCAAACTAAGGTGGCTCTTAGATAGAGGTAAAGAGAGTTGTGTGTGAGTTGTGGTGGACGAAATTGACTATATGTGATGTGATTGCAAGTGTAGTGGTAGTTATATGCCGAATGCATGCAAAGGAAATGATCTGTCCTCTGGACAATGGTCTAGGGACCCACATAAGGTGTGGTGGGCGGATTAGACAGCTATATGCTAAAATAAAATTACGTGCCTTCCAGGCGGTGGCCCGAGAGCCCAGATGATTGGTGGTAGGAAAGTGTAATGCAAGTACAGGTCCAGAGACACTTACATCACAATGATGTGGCTCGTAAACCAAGGTAAATTTCAGGAAGTGCTCCCAAAAATTACTTGTTAAACATGAGACGATGGTCTCATTAGAATATAGAGGATTGAAATTTGAGCCCATAGGTGTGAGAGGTGTCTCGAATAGGCTCCAGGTGACTCTGAACTAGCAGCTAATGGTGCTGCCCCTAAATGGGGGGTTTCTGATTTGTGGTAAAAGAATTGTAAAACAAAAAGGGACAAGACTATATTACGAGATGAACTACATGTCACTTAAAGAGGTGACGTTAGAGGGAAAGTGGTTTGGAATTCAAGGGGGTCAGTGGTCATTCCTTTGTGTGACATGATGAACCCTAGGAGATCGCCTGTTGGGACACAGAAAACACACTTGAAAGGGCTCAAGTGGATCCTATACTTACGACACTGTATGAAGGTTTTCCACAAGTCATCTATGTGTTGTGCTTGTTTTTGTGACCACGCAATGAGGTTGTTAAGATAGACCAACATGATGTGGATGAGGTCATAGAAACAATGTGTCATGGCACACTGGAAGGTGGCTCCAACATTCTTCAAACCAGAGGGCATTACTCGATAGGTGAATGTGCCTTGCGGGGTTGTGAATGCATTCTTATAACGATCTTCTTTTCAGATTTGGATTTAGTTATGTCCAAAAAATCCATCCATGAAGGAAAAGACCTCATGTCCAGTGCATGCATTGATAATCTAATTGATCAAGGGTGTTGGGAAGTTGTCTTTGGGGCATGCCCCATTTAGATCATGGAAGTCTGTGTAAACTCGAAAGGTACCTTGTTTTTTATTCACAGGAATAGGATTTGAAACCCAAGTGGTTTATGCAATGGGGTAAATGAAGCCGGCTATGCACAGCTTCTGAATTTCGGCTTTGACTGCGGAAACTTTGGAAGGATGGATGGGATGTTTCTTTTGGCGCTTAGGAGCCACATCGGGCCATGTGTCGATGTGGTGTTCCATGATCCATGGATCCAACTTGGGCATTTAAGCGTAATACCAGGAAAAGATGTCATGGAATTCTTGGAAGAGAGCTTTGTAGGTAGTGACTTCTTCCAGGGAGAAGGATTCCCCCAGCATGATTTCTTCAATAACCTCAAGATTGGTTGAGATGTTGATTTTGATGGATGGTGAGATGTTTTCGATGTTTCCTTCTTCGAAGGAATCTAGTGCTGAAATGGGATTTTTGAACTAGTTGACTTTCCCATGAATGAAATATTTGGTTCCCACGAAAAACTAGTGAGACTATGACACAAGCTCTTCGGGGAGGAAGAATGAGCGATGGTGCATGTCGTCCCATGGGTATTATAGGGTGGTTAAGTCTTCAAGTATCTCCTGACCATTGTGGAAGCAATGAAGAGACAAGTCTGATGGAACATCATTGATGGTGGAGACAAGAGGGTCTGTAGAACTGGACATCATGTAAATAGACATGGTTTCTGAAGAAGGAGGTGGGGGGTGAACTTCTTCAATCAAAGTGATCTCAGATTCAAGGGAATGTTGTTGAAGGTTGGCTAGAGCCATTCGAAACTCGAACAAGTCTTGGTAGTGGTGAGAATAGTGTCCATACAATCCACAGAGGGCGCAAGCATGGTTTGTCCTCAATGACTTGTTTCTCACTATTGGCCCGCTTAGGAGTTCAACCACAGGGAGTTTTTCTATTATATACATGGAATCCAAATGCACAAGGATTATGGGAATCTTAGTGAATTTTTGATTTGGATGGCCCTGTTCTTTGCAGATGACACAAGGCGGGATCTTTCGAGGCTCAATGGTAGCTTTCACATTTTTTTCCCTAGCCCATTTTGGGTGGGGCAATGCGGGTGCGGGTGTGGTGGTTAGTTTTTGTGAGTAGGGTGGAGGATGAGATTCAACCGCAATGGGTTGCATGGGGGTTAAGGATACCTGGGGCCTTGGTGGTTGAGTTGGTGGATCCAAGTACCACACGGGAATTCCCAATGTAAAATTGGGTAAGTTTAAGGTAGCCATTACTAGCTTGCTCATGACACTAGGAGGGGGAAAGACAAAGGGAATTGTGTGGAATGGGGAGGAGCCCAGATAACTTCCTCATGGTTTCATGTGGGGATGAGGTTGTGGTGGTGGCTATGCATAATGTTGCGGCTACTGATGATGTTGCAGCTACTGATGGTGTCGCGGTTGCAGATGGTGTTGCGGTTGGGGTTGTGGCTGCGTTGATGTTTGGGTGTAGCAGTGCTACATGAGAGCATGCACAAATCCATAGTCTCATTTGGTGTCAACGGTGGTGACACTAAGGGGAAAGAATTCATCATGGTGGTATCGACAAACAACCCAGGGCCTACATTCAACAATGGGGAGGCTGGTATGTTGTCAACCATGGTGTAGACCGCAGGGATAACACTGGTGGGTGAGGTTGGCCCTTGCGAATCAATGGTGTTGATCATAGGGATAAAGTTGGCTGGTACAGTTAGCCCTTGCAGATCATGATAAGTTAGTTGGTCAACCGTCATGATTTTCCCTTCGTGGGGGAACATCATGAGATAGAAAAAATTTGATGCTATGGCTCTCATGGCATACATGTAACTTCTTCCGAGGAGAAGGTTATAGTCCAATTGAGCATTAACAACCTCTATGTCAATAAGTATTATTTTCCTGACTAATGTGATGGGGACATGGGGGATGATTCCTTGGGATTTAGTGCGACGGCCATGATAAGCTCATAGAGTAGTAGATGATGGTTGCCGAATTAGGGATCCAAGCTTCTGCTAGACTAGGGTAGACATAACACACATGGATTCCCCCTCATCCACTATGCACCAACGCACAACCAAATTCCAGATAGACACTGGGATTTGGAAGGCAATGGTTGATGGCATCCGCAGTTCTCCATTCTCTTTGTCGAATGTGATCAACTTGGATTCAAAAGGGTTTACAACACCAAGGGTGGCTAGTAAGGATTTCCATTGCATTGGGAAAGTTTTGAGTACCTCAAGAGTGGACATGGTGGTAGGTGTTTGGGCCAAATCATCCACTATACTATAGCTGACAGCAGGTCTAGCCATGGCGTTGTTGTAAACCCTCCGTATGGGGGGGCATGAGAAATGGGGTAAGTGAAGAGGTGCGTTGGATTTTTTAGATGTGGATTCTGCTGATGTGTCAGTGGGTTCAGTGTTGGTTCCGTACTAATTTCGTCTAGTCTATAAATTGACCTCTTTAGTTTTCATAGCTAGTAGGTGGTGGACACCTGTTTTTGTCGTTGGAGGTACCCCTGAAGCGTTGTGATTGGGTTGGGGAGCGGGTGCAGTTGCCATCTATTCTTGGACTGGTAATGGGTTTTGGAGCACCATAGGAGGAGTTCCTAGTGGTGCCAAGTTGGGTTGGGATTCGTCTATTGTATTGGTGGCATGCTGAACCTTGTTTCTAATGGCCTTCTTAGCATGACCCATGAAGGGACATTCATATGTGTAGTTCCCATAGACCTCGCATAGTGTGCATGGTTGGTTTCTACGCAATGGGGCATTATGTCTAGGTCCATTTGGTCATTGAGGATTTTCAGCTGGCTGGTTTACCACGACATTGTTGGGAGGATTTGGTTGTTGACTGCCTCCCTGTGGTTGATTGTTGCCTTGGTTTTAGGGTTGGTTATTCCTGGCTTGCCCTTGCTAGTTATTGGGGGCTGGCTAGTTGGGATGGTTTTGTTGTGCAAACACCTATCCTAATGGAACAGGTGGAGCAGGGGCAGGGGCTTGAACAGCTTGCACCGATGGTGCATAGTAGACTTGGGTGGGTTTTGGTGCCACAAATGTGGGAATTTGTCACATGTATTGCTGTGTCAGCCAAGCTAATGCCTAGTCTTGTTGCGGTGGCGCAGGTTGTGCATAAGAAGTTGTGGCTTCGGACTAGGACATAATTCTTGCATAGTCTGGATTTTGGTTTTCGTATGCAACACTAGGGGTGTTGCTTGGCTGTGATGGTATTGCAGGTAGTGTCGGACGATGCTATGGTTGATGAGAGACAGAACCTATAATGCCATATGCAGCATGGGATTCCCCCGGTGCATCTCAGTAAGAGGTTCCTACAAGAGGGGCATCTAGAATGACAATGTAAAGGTATCCATACTGTGCATAGATAAGATCAAACTGCTGGGCTTTCAAGATGGCCTCTTCTTTGGTTTGGGGATGTTCATATGTAATGTCCTTTTCTATTGGTGGTAGCAAAGTTTTTAGGAACAAATCCAGGAAGATCTTGTCATCAAGCTGAATCTTGCACAAACTACGACGTCACTGCCACTCATGGATGTGGTCAGTTATGTGGGTCGCAGTATTCTAGTGGCAAGATAGCAAGATATCCACCCCTTCGTTGTATCTAACCGATAGTTGGAAATATTGTATGAACATGAAATCCAAGGAGTTAAAATCCAGGTACTTGGCTTGTGGTAGCTCAATGTACCACTTGGCTGCAACACCTGTGAGGGTGCATCGGAATAGTCTGAGCCTGGTCGAATCATCTATAATGCTATTTGATGAGCACCATAGGTGAAACATAATGATGTGGTTTTGGGGGCACTACCCTTCCTTCCCTTCAAACTTGGGAATGTCTGAGGGAAGTTTGGTTGGCATGGGAGGCCAAAATGTTTAATGGTGGATAGGGTCATTCATTAACTGATCCAAGTTAGGTAGGTTGAGACATGCCATGAAAGGAAGGTCTGACCAAAGGTTGATGTGAGATGAGGAACCAATGGTGGTGGGGTTTGCAGGGACATGATGCACCTGCATAACTAGGGGTACTTGTGGCACCGTTGTGGACGAGCCACTGCCCCCAAGTGTGGAAAAAGGAACTATGTGAGTGGAAGGTCTGCTGCTTCCATGTGTGATAGGAGGGGTAGTATATGTCAAAGGGCCACTTCCCCCATGTATGCCAAGTGAGACAGTGTGGGTGGAAGGAACTCTGCCCCCATGTGTTATAGGTGTGACAACTTGACTAGTCAATATGGTTGGTAGTAGATGGATTATGATGGTTTCCATGACCATGGTAAGGCCACTAGCAGAGGTATTCGTGGTGGTGTGGGGTGTGGACATGGCTCCACTACCAATCACTAAGCCGAAAAATGGATCCAAGTTTGCACCAACCATGGGGCTAGATGGTGCAGTATGCAGGTCTATCTTAGATTGGTATGATTATGAGTCTGAATCAGACGCTATGTGGCCCTATGATGGTGTAGAGGGTCATCAAGAATGGTCTCAGCAGTTTTGGTTCAAGGACCCGAACTATGGTGGATCGCCTCTCAGGCGTGAGGAAGAACATGGGGGATCAATTGTGTCTGATTTGTATGTCAAGTGGTGAAATATGGTGATGACTTTTGGATCCCGATTTTAATAGCTTCCTATTGGCTTCAGGTGGTCACTTGGCCACCAAGACTACCAAAAAATAACGCTTGGCATTTTCCTCATGGGAGTGCTAGCCAATCGGTGGGGTTCGTTGCCCATTTCACTTGGCAATTCCTCTCAGCGGCCAGCTACTTTCGGGTTCCCGTGGTATTTCTCACAATGAGTTTCTATTCTAAGCCCAAGTACTTCCCATGGTTAAGGAAGTCATGGAATTATGTCATCAAATACTATAGATGTTTGAATTAGTGTAAATTATAAATTTTAATGGCTAGCTCAACGTCATGAACTGAGTTTGGTTATTTTCTATGGCATGGTTTGTGTGCATGTCCTTTTGGCTTTCTGTTATATTTAGTGGCTCCTTAAATGGTTTATGAATAGTCCACAAAGATTGTGTTGCATGTAACACTCCGGTTTTGACCCCGATGCATTAAATATACATGATATATATATATTGTAATTAATCATGGTGTGGAGCTAAAGGCAAAAGCCCCACCATCGATTTGGTTTTGTTATGTTTTAGCGATTGGAATCGTTGTCGATGGTGTATCGTGAGATACGGAACATATTAGTTTTGGTATCATGTAAATATGCATTTTTAATTAGATGAACCCCATCCAGCTATGTCAATGCAACCATATTGAAAAGGGCATGATTTTCCTAAGGATAAGGGGGGGGGGTTGTTAAACCTTGAACCTATGGGGAAAATCCATGTTTCAACCACCCAGTTAATACTTATATTGGTTAGTTGGGGGTAGTTACTGCTAGGGGTGGTGGGTGGCAAGCTTTCCCACATGCACACTCCATCAGCTGGGTCATCCATTCAAGTGGGGGAAAGGAAAACAGCAAGGGACGCTTCCACTCTCCCACTCTCACCAGTTTTTCTCACTCTCATGCAGACGATGTTTCTATTCACCTTCTCATGCATAGGAGTCTGGGGGTGGTTTTCACTCACATAGAGCTAGGAAAATGAGGTCTGTCACCCATGATTTTCCTGGTGGAGGAGCCATTAGTGATTTCTGCTGGGGTGTACATTTCCTCACCAATGGTGGTCTATGTATGTTATTCCTCTTGTCTATGTAGAGAATCATTTTTCCTTTTGTCCCATTATCGGACTCTATAATGATCCAGTTGCTTCATTGTGAGATGGGGTTGTTTCTCTTCCCCTGATCTATGGCTGCTGTGAGTTCACCTACATTTTTTTGGCTGTGTTTTCCTTCACATTTTGGAGCTGTTATAGGTTATCGTTGAGCCGTTTTGGCCATGATAGGAATAAGAATGATTCTGGTATTGTTTTCCCCTGTCCAAGCTGTAATTGTTGGTTTTGCTGCATGGATGTAGTGGTGGGTCTTTGGATTGTGTTGGAGTGGGGATGAGGGCTTGGTTTGCTTGACAAACTTGGTGGGTTTGGGAACCACACAGATAGAGCTAGAGGGTTGGATTTCTTCTCCACAACCCCTGAATAGCACTGGAAGGGAGGTGAGCCCCTGAGGGACTGTGTAGCAGAGAAGGGTTTGATTTCCTTGTGTTGGGTGTGTGTGGGTGTCCTAGAAATCAGGCTAGTTCTGGTGTAGGTGTCCTTAGCTCTTCAATGAGCTTACGAGCTTAGCAGTTATCCTTTCCTAGCTCCTGGATGGCCTGATAAACTCAACTGTGTTGGCTTGGCTGATGTATTGTTTGCTTGAGAAACCCAACTGTGGTTGCTTGGCTGTTTTGTTATCCTTAGCTATGTGTAAACCTTATTGTTCCTTATTCCTTGGGGAATCATGACCTGCTCAGGGGTGGTAGCGTTGCTGAGAGATTAAGGATCACGCTAGCCTATGGTTGGGTGGAATGTTGCAGCAACGTAGCTATTTATGAGAAAATTCTTAAGATAAGTATTCTTGACTAGTCTAATTCTGCAATCATATTTACTATTAATGAATCATGATGAACATGTTGTATTCTTGAATGAATGTATGGTTTTGCTTCCACTGAATGTTAATTATGTGTGCATGTTTTATTTTCAAGCATTTTTGTTCAATTTATATGTATGTGCATGTTCATGGGGTGGTTTTCCCAGATGGTTAATGGCTTGGTAGCATCCTCTTCGCCGGTTGGAGGGTCGAGGACGTCATAGTGTGGTATCAGATCCATTGTTGCAGCATTGGGCCTTAGAGAGCCATGAAGAACCAGTTAGAAGAGGTAGGTTTCCTTCTACCCAGTAGAGATCAGAAATCATGATAGAAAAACTTTAAAAAAACTTCAAATTTTTTTCTAAGTGATGGAACTGTCGGCTCATTGGAAAACTAAGTGGGAAGCTCTTCCGATGCAACAGAGAGCTAGTCGAAAGGACACCCGATAGAGGACAGTTAGAAGAAAATTATGAAAAAAATTATGTAAGTGCTCGTCGTACCATTGACAAAGTTTAGTCGATTGATTGGCAAAAATTAGAAGACGACACCGCCAAAGCATCGGCTCGTTAGTCAAAAGAACATACGATATTGACTATCGATGATCGATGAAGGAATGATGATGGAAGCACTAAAATGACGGCTCCATATAGCTAATGATTGCCAAAATGTCGACAAATATTAGTTGAGAGGATCGACGAAAATTAGATGATGGAGTCGCCAAAACGTCACCATCGTCGGATAAAATTAGTAGATGGAACCGCTGAATGGAGATGCCATGAAGACCATTGAAACACTGGCTCACTTAATCAATACCATCGAAAAAATTTAGAGGATGGAGCTATCAATGTAGTGACTGACGTCGAAAGAATTTAGTTCTTCGGATCATCGAAACGTAAGCAGAAAACAGTTGATGAGACTACCGAAACGTCGATGAAATTTAGATGATGAATCAACCGATGTGGCAGAAAGAAGAAGAAAATCTTCAAAATTTCTTTTTTTTTGTCTAAGTCATGAGACCATTGGTGATCGGTGAAACTTAGTGGATGGAACGACCGAAATGTCAGCCCTTTTTAGCTGGAAAGGCTTCTGATGTCGTCAGTGAAAGATAGAAGGAGGTTAGTTAGATGAACCACTAACACATCAGAGAATTATAGAGGATCATACCACCGATGAATGTCATCATAAAAGGTTGGTTGAATGGACCACCGATGAATGTCATTGGAAGAATTTAGCTATTTTTACATCTATCATTACAGCTATCTAATGGACTATCCTTCCGATGGTTAGAGGCTTCAATCGCCAATAGTGGATAGAGCTTCTGATAGCTGATGAGTTTATGGTTTGCAGAACCTGCAGTGGGATTACTACCCACAGTTATAGCTACTTAAGGGACTGTCCACCCGATGGATAGTACATCCGATTGGCAATACGCAGTAGTCCTTGGCATCGCCAATAAATAATAAAGAATAGAATCCGAGACAACCGGGGACCCGATACAGTAGAAACTTCAGTTGTTTGAGGCGTTGATACATCGGACAATGTTAGTTGTTAGGGCCACTGATGAGCACCAGAGGGAGTTTGTGGATTGGATAGCCGAAACAATGAAAATTTTGTTGGGAAGAGGTCCGATTGGGACAAAGGAAATTGGGTTTTTCAAGTGGAATTTCTCAATGATTTTCAACTATTTTTAGGTGGATTGTTTGGTGGATTCTCAGTGGATTATAGGGCTGAACAAGAAGAAAATTTTGTATTTAATAAAAAAATTTATTTTATGATTTTTCTTGAGGAGAAGGTAAGTGGTTTTGATTTATAGTAATGTTATGCATCTAACAGTTTTCTACTAACATGTTTGCAAAATCATAGAAACCTTCAAGAGCAGTATTCCAAGTAGAGCAGTGTGGTAAAGTAAGTGGTGGTTTAGTTATGATAACCCACGATGGATATGATGCTCAGGATTCATACGACCATGCAAGAGATGCCATGGGATAAAATGTCCATAATGGAAATGATGACATAGAGTCTAATAGAAGGATATTTCAAGAGACACCGTTAGATGTTGTAGCCACCATGAGAAGCTTGATTAAAGCCTAGGAAGAGAAGTTTCAGTTGAATGCTTCTATGCTACAGAGTTTGACAAACTTGCAGAGAAAGATAAACTCTGGACGGGGTACAGCAAGACCAGAAGGCAGTAAGAGCAGCACTAGGAGAAGGAGAAGGACTTCTAGTGGATCATCTGAATCTGAAGAATTCAGTGGGGATACAAGTTCATCTTATCGTAAAATAAAAAGAAAGAAAACACCATAGGGATTTCCCTTGGGATGAATTTAAGAAGTCTAAACCTCCTACATTTGATGGTGAGGTAAAGACTGGACAAGAGGCTGAAGCTTGGCTTCTTGGGATAAAGAAGTACTTTCAAGTGAAGGATTATTCGAGAAACATGAAGGAAAGAGTTTCCATATTCAATCTGAATGGAAAGGAATCCATTTGGTGGGAACACTTCAAGCAAGTAAAGAGGATCAATGAAAGAAGACTAAAGTGGAAACAATTCAAGAAGTATTTCAAGCAGAAAAACCTCTCAGAAAGGTATTATGATGACAAGATTAAGGAGTTCCATGAGCTGAGATTGGGACAACAGACCATGGATGAATATGCAAATAAGTTCTTAGAATTGTTGAGGTATGTTCGGTACATCAGGGATGAAAAAGTAAAGGTCCAGCATTTTTTGAGTGGATTGCCTTAGTCTTACAAAGACATAATTAAGTTTTATGAACCTAGAACTCTTGAAGAAGCAATAAGGAAGGTTAAGTATTTCTATGAGCAAAGAAAAGGTAAACTTTATTACCATAAGTCATGGAAGGACAAGAAGAATGAGAAGTTTGACCAAAGAAGGAAAGGTTTCAAACCTTCTAGATTCAAGAATCAGCACAAGCAGCCATCCCAAGTTATGAGTAATCCAGTTGAACTGACAGCTGAAAAGCCTAAAAATCCAAAATAGTTTAAAGGACCACTCAAATGTTGGAAATGTGAAGGACCCCACATGTGCAGATATTGTCCACTCAAGAATGAAAGTGCAAGATGACCTTATAACATTCAAGAAGAAGAAACCATGGTTCAAGTAGCAAGGGAAGCCCCTAGGATTTATGCAGCACTGGAGGACCACCGAGCAGATCACCAGTCAACTGTGGTTGAAGTTGTAGGTAAGATTTTTTAGCAATCTGTTTCTATTTTGATTGACCTTGGTTCTACTCACAGTTACATAACTCCTAGAGTATTGGAGATTTGTGCTTTTAAGAAAGTAAAGCCTAGAAAATCTTGGTTAGTTCAGGTAGCCACTAGAACTAAGAGAAAGGTCAGTGAAGTGGTAGAGAAATGTCCATTGGTCATGAATGGGTTGGTCACTTGTGTAGATATAAATGTTATACCGCTTGGTTCCCATGATGTTCTCATTGGAATGGATTGGTTAGAATCTCACGGAGTAAAGCTTGACTGTTACAAGAAGACTTTTGAATGCATGGATTAAGAAGGAAACCCAGTAGTTGTGAAAGGTATTCCAAAGGTGATTTCAGTAAGGCGGGTTTTAGCAATGTAGTGGAAGAAGTTTTGTAGAAAAGGTTTCCAGTTGTTTGCAGCTCATATTTTGGAGGCAACAGGAGATGAAACTCCTAGGTTGGAGGACTATTAGGTGTTACAGGAATTCAAGGATGTGTTTTCTTATGAGATTCTCAAGCTTCCTCCAAAGAGGGACATTGATATCACAATTGAACTTGTGCCAGGATTAGCACCGGTGTCCAATACACCCTACAAGATGAGTACACCGGAGATGCTAGAATTGAAGATGAAACTGTAGGAGTTGTTGGAAAAAACGTATACTAGGCTGAGTGTGTCTCCTTGGGGAGCACTAGTTCTATTTGTAAAGAATAAATATGGTACACTCAGGTTGTGTATTGATTACAGACAATTGAACAAGGTTACTGTGAAGAATAAATATCCTTTGCCTAGGATTGATGACCTCTTTGGTCAAATGAGAGGAGCCAAGGTATTTTCAAAGATTGACTTGAGGTCTGGTTACAATCAGGTGATAATCAAGCATGAAGACATTCATAAGACAACCTTCAGTACAAGGTATGGACATTATGAGTTTGTAGTGGTACCATTGGTCTCACAAATGCACTGGCTACGTTTATGTTCCTTATGAATAGTGTCTTCAGCAGGTATTTGGACAAGTTTGTTCTTGTTTTCCTTGAATGCATTCTTGTTTATTCTAAGAATGAGGAAGAACATGAAGAGCATTTAAGATTGAGATTGCAATTGATTAGGGAGCATCAGCTGTATATAAAGTTGAGCAAATGTGACTTCTATAGAGATAGAATTCAGTATTTGGGTCACATTATCTCTGAGGAGGGTATATCTATGGACCCTGAAAATATTGAAGCCATTATGAATTGGCCTACTCTAAGAAATGTGACAGATGTAAGATATTTTATGGGACTTGCAAGATACTACAGGATATTCATTAAAGGATTCTCCAAGGTTGCACATGCCATCACTTCTTTGCAAAAGAAGGGGATAGATTTTGAATGGACATCGAGGTGTGAAGAAATATTCCAGTAGTTGAAAACTCTTCTCACCCGTGCACCAGTATTGAAAGTTGCAAATCCAGAGAAATATTTTGTGGTGTGTACCGATGCATGAGGACAAGGGCTTAAAGGAGTCCATATGCAGTACAACCACATGATATGTTATGCATCGAGAAAGCTGAAGGAGCATGAGAAGAACTATGCCACTCATGATCTTGAGCTTGTAGCCATAGTACATGCTCTCAAGATATGGAGGCATTACTTGATGGGTAAAATATTAGAGTTGAGGACGGACCATTGTGGTATGAAGTATTTTTTTGATCAGCCTACTCTGAACACTAGGCAAGCAAGATGGCTGGATTTTTTATGTGAGTTCGATTTTTAAATCAAGCACATAAAGGGAAAATAGAATAAGGTAGCTGATGCACTTAGCAGAAAGGTGCAGGACATGCATGTGGCATCCCTTAGTATTTTCCAATCGGATTTGAGGAAAAATATTTTTAATTGTACTGCTGAAGATGTATTTTATGAGTTGGTAAAAGAAAATTTGCAGCAACAAAGTCTTGAGAAGAGGTATGAGGGATATAAGTTGGAAGAAGATGGACTTCTTACTTATAAAGGAAAAATTTATATTCCAAATGTAGCAGAGTTGGGGAGAGTTGTTATGGATGAAATCCATCAAGCTTCGTATTCTAGTAACCCAACATACCAAAATGTTAGAATAATCAACCCATAGTTAGCTACCTTAGACATTAATTAATCTATTCTTTGTCTTATTTGCCTAGTTTCCATATTCCACCTTATGCAAGTTGTCTTCCACATCTCCAAAGTGGTCAAAATTTCCAAATTTGAGTCATGGAGTGCTTGGGAAATCACTTGGAATCAAATTTAATTTATTCCTGGCCTTCCTAGTGCATGTCTACTTTTTCCACTTTATTGCCTTCTTTTGCTGAGTTTTAAGGCAATTGGGAACGTTTGACTAGGTGAAGTTAACTTGTTTTTTGTCCTCATCATCCTCCACTATTTTATCCTAAGAAAAGAATGTATGAGTTGTCCTTCCATCATTTATTAGCTTACCTAATTGATTTTTTCAATTTGTGAGCTCCTAGATAGATTTGGAAACTGCTTTACGCACCTATGGGGGATTTGCTTAGATTTAGTAAGCCTGCTTTTGACCAGATTCGAATGGCATCCTTATGCATTCGAATATTTCATGTAATTATTTATTGTGGTAGCCTATGAATTCACAGGGTTGGCTATTGTAAACTTATTCCATACAAATTAGTGTTCTGCTCCATATTCAGTTTCCTTTGTGTGTAATTTGCATGTGTAATTGGTAATTTTTGTGAGTGTAATTGTTCTAACACCTGGGTTCAATTTACACATGGTATTAGAGCCTTTGTATATTGATTTATCTCTTTCCAATTTGTATTGTAGGTTTGACATCATTGAATGGGAGCATTCTACTGACTGAAGGGACAATTTATGAGCTATGGATCAATCTCAGAAGATCATCTTGACTCCATTTAACTTATTTGAATGGAAAGAAGAGATGGAGATACTATTGAGAGTGAAAGGCCTCTATAGAGTGACTATGGAAATATAAGCAAATCCCAATGTAGCTGCAGAGAAAATTAAATGGCACAACAGGAGGGATGAGGCCTATGGTCTCCTATGTCTGAGCATATCCAGAGATCTCCTTTTCCATTTTGATGGATTGACATCACCAAATGAATTATAGGAGAAGCTTGTTGAGATTTTTGGTGAGACATACGAGATGAGGGGACATCAAATTGAAAATGAATTGATCTCCCTAAGTCCCAATAAGTTTGAATCCCTGCAACTCTATTTTTCCAAGTTCAAAGCCCTTGTTTTGCAGCTAAAACAGTGTGGGATCGAAAAGAAGGATGAGAAACTGGTTTTGGCCATACTCTTGAAGCTTGTACCTTACTATTTACTATTTTTCTTGACCTTATATGCCAAAAATTTGATAGCTCGAGCCTGGAAAATGCCTAGCCTTGCAAATTTCATGGAATCTCTCACACAAGAACAAGATAAACTGGTGATGATGGGCACCATCAAACCTTCCAAAGACCAAGATATGGTTGCTGGAGATTCAAGGGTGGATTCAAAAGGTAATAATAAATCCAAGAAGCCACCTAAGGAAAAGAGAGACAAGAACAAGTCTCCAGAGGAGCCCCAAGGTTCCCAGAAGAACCCCAAGAAGAAAAAGAACAAAGGAGAAATGAGCAAGTGCACATACTGCAATAAGGGAAATCATCCTGAAAGCTCCTGAATGAAGAAGAAAATTGACATGCTGACCCAACTCCTGGAGAAGAATGGCATCTCCCTTCCTGATAGCTCAAAGAAGAGGGAAGGAGGATCAAATTCAGAAGACGAAGAGAGAGTTCATGCATTATTTGCTGGCACATCAAGCTCACCTAGTTTCATCATTGATTCTGGAGCTTCAAGACATATGGTTTCGACCAAGGAGGCATTCACCTCAATTGACATGTTGAAAAGTCCACCAATAGTACTGGGAGATGAATCTCTCACTGAAATTTTGGGAAAAGGGAGGATTGATCTTGACCATGGTAAGTTCAACAATGTATTTTATGTTCCAGGTCTTTCCTCTAACCTCTTATCAGTATATCAGATGACCCACACAGGGTCTCCAAAGAAGGTCATATTCTCCCCTGATGAATTTGAGATCACAGAGATCTCAAGTGGTAAAGTCATTGCAAAAGGAGTTGCAAATCACACTTCAAAGGTATACGTGTTCTCACACTTCCTACCCTACTCAAGCCCCTCTTCTCTTCTGATTCATGCTAATGAGGAAGGCAAGATTTGGCATGAAATATTTGGCCACCTCAATTAAAAGTATCTTTCTAATCTTAGTGAAACAGAAATGGTCATAGGGTTACCAAAGATTAAGTTTTCCAAAGGCGTCTATCAAGGTTGCATCTTAGGAAAACACCCAGAGCATAAATTTGAGAAAGCTAGTCACGAGACAACCTCTGCACATCTTGAGTTGATCCACAGTGATGTTGCTGGCCCATTTCCTCATATGTCAATGAGTCAGGAAAAATATGCAGTGACATTAATAGATGAATTTTCTAGGTATTGTTGGGTTTACTTCCTGAAACACAAGTCTGAAGTTTATGGCCTCTTCAAAGTCTTTAAGGCTTTGGTTGAAAACCAGTCTAGGAGGAAACTCAAGGTCCTCAGATCTAACAATGGTGGTGAGTATGTCAAGTCTAATTTCATTCAATATTGTGCAGATGTAGGTATTCAGATGCAGCATTCTATCCCTTACACACCACAACAAAATGGTGTTGCTGAGAGGAAGAACAGATCACTGAAAGAGTTGGCAACATGCATGATGGAGGCTAAGAATTTGCCACCAAAGTTTTGGGCAAAAGCTATAAAATATGCAGCCTATATCTTGAATAGGGTTCCTCATAAATAGCTTGATGATATGACTCCTTTCGAAGCATGGAGTGGGCACAAGCCAGAAGTGACCCATTTTAGGATTTTTGGGTCAAGAGCTTGGGCTAGAATTTCAATAGAAAAGAGGAAGGCTTTGTAGCCTCAAATCCAAGAGTGCCTACTTGTTGGGTACTCTAAATATTCAAAAGGGTGCAAGTTGATCAATTTGAGCACAAACAAAGCCTTCATTGAAAGGAGTGTTCAGTTCCAAGAAGAGCCCCTAGCAGTAGTGGAAGTTGGAGAATCCTCTTCACTACCAGAACCATTGAATGTAAGTGAAGAGATAGTTGAACTTGATGATTCTGATATGTCTGATAATGATGATTTAACTGCAGGTCCTAACAGTCCTACAAGACCAAAATGGGAAGCAAAGACCATTCATGCAGCTAGAGAACTAGATGGAAATCCTAATGATCCTAGGAGGACTAGATCTCAGTTTGAGAGTGCATGAAAGATCCTATGTTTGCAGAGAAATGATATCTGATGGTTGAATCAAACCCACAGACATATGAATATGTATAAAATGATCCAACATGGAAAATATCCATGAAAAAAGAGTTCAGCTCACTCCAGAAGAACAACACTTGGGAGCTGGTTGATCTCCCCCCAGGGAGGAAGCTAGTTCAGTGTAAGTGGGCTTACAAAACCAAATTTGATGCTGATGGTTTACCTTTGAAATACAAGGATATATTGGTATCCAAGGTCTACTCACAAGTACATAGCATAAACTACAATGAGACCTTTGCACCAGTGGTAAAGATGGACTCCATCAGGATAGCCTTAGCCATTGCAGCTTCAAAGTAGTGGGAGGTACATCACATGGATGTGAAGTGTGCTTTCCTGAATGGAGATCTCACTGAAGATATTTTCATGCATCAGCCTCAAGGATGTGATATTAATCCATCTCTTGTGTGCAGGCTAAATAATTCATTGTATGGGCTTAAGAAAGCCCCCAGGGCTTGGTATGCCAAGATTGATAGCTTTTTGCTATCACTGAATTTTGTTGGATGCAAGTCAGATCCAAATGTATATTTGAAGCTGATTCATGGTTCAATAATGATTATTTTTTTGTATGTTGATGACCTTATCATTACAGGAATCTCAAAGGATGAAATTGCTTCCTTGAAGGATGCAATGAACCATGCATTCTCAATGACTGATTTGGGTTTATTGAGCCAATTCTTGGGGCTCAAGATTGCTCAAAGCAAACAAGGAATCAAAGTGCATCAGTATAAGTATGCCTTGGATTTTCTGAACAAATTCAAAATGAAGGATTGTAAGCCAAGCAAGACTCCCTTCCTTTCGGGAGTTAAGCTTGAAGAAGAAAATTCTTCACCTATGGTAAACAATACACTGTATAGGCAATTGATTGAATGTTTGTTGTATCTTACACATAATCGACCTGATATTTCTTGTGTAGTAGGTGTGGCTTCAATATACATGGATCAGCCTCATGAGATCCATTGGAGAGAAGCCAAAAGTATCCTTAACTTTGTTCAGGGAACAAGGACTCGTAGGATCCTCTACAAAGCTAAATCTGATCATGATTTGATTGGGTTTACTGACAGTGATTGGGTAGGTGACAACACAAATCAAAATTAAACATTAGAATATGTGTTCATGCTTGCTAAAGGACCAATCAGCTTTTCAAGAAAGAAACATAGTGCCATTTCACTCTCATCTACAGAAGCAGAGTATAGAGGAGTTGTAAATGCAGCAACTCAATGTTTATGGTTGCAGGGGTTACTTGGTGAGTGTGGCTTCGAATAAGAATACTCAAATACTATCTATTGTGTTAATCATAGTACCATTTGAATCTTCAATGATCCTATTCAGAGACAAAGAAACAAACACATTGAGATCCATATGCACTACATCAGACAGCTTGTACATGATGGCACCATTCACCTACTCTTCTGTTCATCTTTAGAACAAGTAGAAGATATCTTCACCAAATTTTTTTGTTAGAAGACATTCAGAAATATAAAATCACTATTGGGGATTTTTTATCATGCTGAGAAGCATGAGTGATGACAAGATTTTAAAATTTTGTTTTACTATCCATGTTTAAGGGAGGATTTTTCCCACTGGGTTTTTGCCTCTTTCTTTTGATAAATCGACATGCAGTATGTAAAGGGTGACTAAGCCTTGTTTCTAGGCCCTATAATTTTCTGATATTTTACTGATAATTCAGGCTTAAGGGGGGGGTGTTAGAATAATCAACCCATAGTTAGCTACCTTAGACATTAATTAATCCAATTTTTGTCTTATTTGCCTAGTTCCCATATTCCACCTTATGCAAGTTGTCTTCCACATATCCAAAGTGGTCAAACTTGCTAAATTTGAGTCATGGAGCACTTGGGAAACCACTTGGAATCAAATTTTATTTATTCCTAGCCTTCCTAGTGCATGTCTTCTTTTTCTTCTTTATTGCCTGCTTTTGCTGAGTTTTAAGGCAATTGGGAAAGTTTGACTAGGTGAAGTTAACTTGTTTTTTGTCCTCATCATCCTCCACTCTTTTATCCTAAGAAAAGCATGTATGAGTTGCCCTTCCATCATCCATTATATTTCCTAATTTATTTTCCAATTTGTGAGCTCCTAGACAGATTTGGAAACTGCTTTATGCACCTATGGGGGATTTGCTTAGATTTAGTAAACCTGTTTTTGACCAAATTCGAATGGAATCCTTATGCATTTTAATATCTCATGTAATTATTTATTGTGGCAGCCTATGACTTCATAGGTTTGGATATTGTATACTTATTCAATATAGATTAGTGTTCTGCTCCATATTCAGTCTCCTTTGGGTGTAATTTGCATGTGTAATTGGCAATTTTTGTGAGTGTAATTGTTCTAACACCTGGGTTCAATTTCCACACAGAAGACAATTGCTATAGCCAGAAAGTAGTACTTTTGGCTATGAATGAAAAAGGACATGGCTGAATACATTTCGAGTTGCATGAAATGTCAACAGGTAAAGGTTGAGCATCAACATCCAGTAGGCTTGTTGCAGCCTTTTCCAATTCCGGAATGGAAATGGGAAGTTATTTCGATGGATTTTATTATAGGATTACTGATGACTTGGAGACAACATGAATCTATCATGGCTGTGGTGGAAAATTTGGCTAAGGAAGCACATTTTACACTGATGAAGTCTACACATAAGACTGATGACATTGCAAAGATCTTCATGAAGGAGATTTTCAGATTGCATGGATTGCTGAAGGCAATAGTCTTTAACAGAGATGTCAAGTTCACTTCCAATTTTTGGAAGGGGTTGTTTGCATATTTGGGTACAAAGCTAAACTTCAACACTACCTATCAACCTCAGACAGATGGGCAGATAGAGAGAGTTAATTAGGTGCTTGAAGATATGCTTCGCGTGTACGTGATGGACAAGCCAACCAAGTGGGAAGATTACTTACACTTGGTAGAGTTTGCTTATAACAATGGACAGCAGGCATCCTTGGGGATGAGTCCGTACGAAGATTTGTATGGAAGAAGGTGTAGGACACTAGTGACTTGGGATAATCTAGTTAACAGGGTTGTGCTTGGACCAGAATTGCTTAAGGAAATGAAGCAAGAGGTTGTAAAGATTAGGTAGAATCTGAAAGCAGCATAGGACAAATAGAAAAGCTATGCATATGAGCATAGGGTGAATAGGGAGTTCAGTGTTGGGGATCATGTTTACCTCAGAGTGAGGGTAAGGAAGAGTTCCTTGAAGCTTGGAAATTGTGCCAAGCTGTCAGCAAGATAGTGTGGATCATTTGAAGTGCTTGAAAGAATAGGGCCATTTGCATATAGACTTGCATTTCTTGCTAGTACTAGAGCCCATAATGTTTTTCATATTTCTTTGCTTAAGAAATATGTACATGATCCTAACCATGTGATAAATTGGGATGTGATTTAGGTGGAACCTGAGGGAGAGTTCCAAATCAAGCCAATGTGCATCCTCGACAGGAAGGTCACAATGCTCTGGAACCGAGCCATAGGGCAGGTAAAGGTGCAATGGGAGCACTGCAGACCTGAAGAGGCTACGTGGGAGCTGGAGGATGCCATGCGATTGGCACATCCATTTTTGTTCAATTCTGCGGAACACTGAGGCGGTACCAGTGTAGCATTTTGTTCAAATTTTGTAAAGCACTGAGGACAGTGCTATTGATGGGGAAGGGGAATGTAACACCCCAGTTTTGACCCTGATGCATTAAATATACATGATACATATATATTGTAAATAATCATGGTGTGGAGCTAAAGGCAAAAGCCCCACCATCGATTTGGTCATATTATGTTTCGGTTATTGGAATTGTTACCGATGGTATATCAGGATATACGACACATGTTAAGTTGTGGCATCATGTAACTATGAATTTTAATTAGAAGAACCCTAACTAGCTATGTCAATGCAGCCATATTGAAAAGGGCATGATTTTCCAAGGGATAAGGGGGGGGATTGTTAAACCTTGAACCTATGGGGAAAAGCCATCTGTCAACCACCCAGTTAATAATTCTATTGGTTAGTTGGGGGTAGTTATTGCTAGGGGTTGTGGGTGGCAGGCTTTCCCACATGCACACTCCACCAGCTGGGTTGTCCATTCACGTGGGGGAAAGGAAAATAGTAGGGGACACTTACACTCTCCCACTCTTGCTAGTTTTTCTCAATCTCACGCATACAGTGTTTCTCTTCACCTTTTCATGCATAGGAGTTTGAGGGTGGTTTTCACTCACGTAGAGCTAGCAAAATGGGGGGCTGTCACCCACAATTTTTCTAGTGGAGGAGCCATTCATGATTTCTACTGGGATGTATGTTTCCTCACCGATGGTGGTTTGTGTATGTTCTTCCTCCTGTCTATGTAGAGAATCGTTTTTCCTTTTGTCCCATTATCAGACTATGTAATGATCCAGTTGCTTCATTGTGAGATGGGGTTGTTGCTCTTCCCCTGATATGTGGTTGCTATGAGTTCACCTATGTTTTTTTGGTGGTGTTTTCCTTCATGTTTTGGAGCTGCTATAGTTTATCATTGAGTCGTTTTGGCCATGATAGGGCCAAGAACGATTTGGGTATTTCTTTCCCCTATCCAAGCTGTAATTGCTGGTTTTGTTGCAAGCACATAGTGGTGGGTCTTCAGACTGTGTTGGAGTGGGGATGAGGGCTAGGTTTAATTGACAAACCTGGTGGGTTTGGGAACCACACAGATAGAGCTAAAAGGATGTCTTTCTTCTCCACAACCCCTGAATAGCACTAGAACGGAGGTCAGGGCCTGAGGGACCGTGTAGCAGATAAGGGACTGATTTCCTTATGTTGGGTGTGTGTGGGTGTCTTAGAAGTCAAGCTAGTTCTGGTGTAGGTGTCCTTAGCTCTTCAATGTGCTCACAAGCTTAGCATTTAGCCTTTCCTAGCTCTTGGATGGCCTAATAAACCCAACTGTGTTGGCTTGGATGTTTTATTATCCTTGGCTATGTGTAAGCCTGCTTGTTCCTTATTCCTTGGGGATTCATGCCCGACTCGGGGGTGGTAGCATTGCTGAGAGATTAAGGAGCATGCTGGCCTATGGTTTGGTCGAACGTTGCAGCAACGTAGCTGGTTGTGGGGCAGTTCTTATAAGATAAGTATTCTTGACTAATCTACTTCTGCAATCATATTTACTATTAATGAATCATGATGAACATGTTGTATTCTTGAATGAATGTATGGTTTTGCTTCCATTGAATGTTAATTATGTGTACATGTTTTATTTCCAAGCATTTTTCTTCAGTTTATATGTATGTACATGTTCATGGAGCAGTTTTCCCAGATGGTTAATGGGTTGGTAGCATCCTCTTCACTGGTTAGAGGGTCAGGGACATCACATTGCAGAACTTATAATGTGAACAGATTGTTTAACATAGCAGTAAATTGTAAACATAAATTTGAATGCATGCCATACCTGAAACTGAATTTGAACCTAACTTGGTGACTGCCTTACACTTGTATTTCTCTTCAACCAGGAAAGGGTGTTGGGCTTTCAACACAATGGGACTAATCCCATCCATAGATCCTTAGGTCAGCCTCTAGATGCAAGGTTGGTCAACAGGGAGGACGTGAACGCCGTGAGGCCCCCTGGGCCTACCACCCCCTCTACCTTCCAGGTCACCCATTTTTAGTGGTTTAGAAAAATGACAGGTGAAGTGCCTATCACTATACGAGATTCACCCTTTGTCGTATCCCAAAATAACCCAAAGGGTGATGACTAGGTAGAGGAGGAAGGGATAGGCAAGATGTTAATTTCAACTTAAGAATTGAAATCTATAGTAATTTTTTAATTGAAGCTTTAAACAGATTCATTAATCAATTAGCCATTTAATTTAACAATGATTTACACATGTTGTAATAAAAGAAATAGGTGCTGAAAGGAAATAGACACATATTTAATGGACAAAGGTGGCTAAGATGCACTGACAGTTCCTAATCTTTAAAAATCCAAATCTTAGAGATAGATCGCTCTTTTCGGGGAAAGAGTGGCAAGGAGGTCACCAAATTTTCCCCAAAACAGACGAGGGGGTTTCTCAGAAACTACAGATAGAAGCAGTCTAGCTTCTGAGGTGAAGTTGCACCTTTCGGGCCTAAATGAGTGACCAAGTCACATCTTTTGGGCCTGAATGAGTAACCTAGTCACACCTTTCAGCTTGATAAGAGAAACCTACTCTGACAAGTAAAAATTTCATGAACTTGAGCCAGAGCCGGCTGACAGTAACCTATATTGTGGCCAAATGGGCTCAGTTTGGCCTTGAGGAGGCTGAGTAGTAACTAAAATTGCAGGAAAAGATAGATTTAATATAGATTTGAAATAAAACTAAACTAGGGCAAGAAAATAGAAATAAAAACTAAAACTTATAAAAATAGTCCTGGGATCCTATGGGATCAACCTAGTATGGTCTCCAAATCTGTACTAGGGATTTTACTTTAGATATAGAGTAGGAATGACTTCCTTCCGTCTATAGGACGAAATGGTAGGGTTCCTGTGAGAATGAAAGAGCAGAAAGAAATAAACAGAAATGAAACGAAAAACCCCTCTGCACACAAGGTTATGGTTAAGCTCCAAGACCCTGCATACAACTATTAGGAAACCAAAATACCTGCAAGTAATCAATGGAAACCTGCAAGACAATGTTAAGCAATAAACTTGCAAACAAACAATGTTAGAAAAATACAATCTACCAAAGCAAAAACATGAAAAGACAAGTATACGTTCTGGTTGGAATGGGCCACCATGCCCTAGCTTGGGAGAGCACCTCTCTTAGGATTGGGAGCTATGGCTCAATGGAGGAATGGAGGAGAGGGAAGGTGAATAGCTTGAGAGGAGAATGGTCTCAAGGCACTCACATGGGAAGCATAATTATAGGGAGTGGAGGGGTGATTTGAGAGTGATCCCCACCCCTTTATTTATACTTTTTCTCAAGATTTTTAGGGTTTTAAACCCCTGGTTGGGGCTTTAGCCCCTTTTTTGGGATTTTATCCCCTTTCACTCAATCTTTATCTCTTTTGGTGTTTTTAAGCTCCTTTTAGGGGTTTTAGCCCCTTTTTGGAGGCTTTAGCCCGTATGAGATCTATTTTGGATCTTTTTAGGGGTTTGTAAGCCCTTTTTCATATTTTTAATCCTTCTTGAGGGTGTGGGGGTCACATGGGGTCAAATGAGGGTCATACGTAGATGTATTTAGGTGGTGTAGGTCATGTAGAGTTCATTGTGGGATTTTTTGGGTTAACACCACTCATTCTCTATTGGAGATCCCACTTCTATTTCTTTTACATGCTCATTAAACCATGAAAAAGAAACACTATACCGAGTATCCATTTATTTATTTTTTTGGATCATAAAAAATGAATAGAAAAGGAACCTCTTTCAAGCACACCTTTACCTCTTTTTTCAGGCATGCAAAATCTATACAGAAAAGACAATCTCAAGTACACTTTTACCTTTCTTTCGAGATCATAAATCCTACATGAAAAAAGATACTATCAAGCATACTTTTATCTCTCTTTCACCCTTGTAAAAATATGAAGGAGATACCAAAACATTAAGGGGGTGGTTGGAATCATTGTTTATCATTTGAGAAAATTGCAACAATCTATTACATTGTCCTTGAACATGGAACCTATTTGCATCATTGTCTTATAGTTAGGTTCTAACTTCATTATGGAATTTATCATCTTTATCAGTCATAGTATCTCATTGATTGGTTACTCTTTTAGTCATTATGGAGGATACTTCATGGTGTCCTTCAGTCTATGCTACTTATTTATTCATGTTTAGTTCTATATGTTCAAAGGAATTGTAGCCTAATTCTAACATTTTGAATTCCCATTAAACTTGTATGTTATCCATCCATCTATCAATTGTTCTCTTTATTTCTCTCTCTTCACATTTACTTTTGAATCATGTGCTTTGTTTATTGACAGGGGATACATTAATTCCATCATTTGATGTATTCCTTCATATCAACATCAACTACTTATCTAGGAGGTGGATTTAGACACTAGTTAGTAACTTAGAACTTGCAATCCTCAGTGGAAATTTTACTCACGTTTAGTAGTGGGTTTCCCATATCGACTTGCTAACAAAATATTCTATTAGTGTTCAACATCAGCTCCCTTATTCACACTCACTAGATTATACTAAGTGACTTGGGTTCCATTATGATCATTGATTGCATCTCTTGCATCTGTTATTGGTAGAACTCAGTGACACATAATTAGACAGTTTCTTGCATGTTTGACATCACCACATCTATTCATATGTTGTATAAACATACCCATAGAGTTTAGACGAAGACCCTGGTTTCTAGAGTTGTTTATTTAGATATTTGGGGATGAGACCCAGAAGGCTTGAATGCCAAGAGAGGAAGATATTATACTTGAAATTTTTTATCAATTGATCCATGATCAATACTAGAGGTGAGTCTTGGAGAGCCTCACCTCTCAACACAACAACTTAAAGAGATCAACCAAGAAACACTCATAGTATTAACACAAAATGATAAGACCAAATATAATTTTCCATAAATAATAGATTTCTTTATTGATAAAGCATACATCCCTTATATAACATTATTATCATGTGCCTTGATGCCATACCATAGGCTACCAAATACTATGTATGGGTGTATTTTAAACTGGGGGATTTTAGATTCTCCTAGAATATTCCAAAACCATTGATGGGAGAGGATGGCCTCTCCATTTAAGGATTTTATGACTTGTACATATGAATTTAGACCATATTCCACCTAAAATTTGGATCATTCCTCCCCCATTAGAATATGATGATCCCCATACATTCACTCATGCTAAAAAGAGATCCATGATTAAAATGTGCTAGTTGTCAATGAAGAGAAGAGTTTTGTGTGGTTGACCCATAACCATGGGTTTTGCATGGTTGACCCGTAAACATGGTGGAAATTGTTGTTTATAAAGGATATGAGAAAACAAAAAATAAATTACAATATGATTTAATAAATCCCCAAATTATGGTTTTGGAGGAAATTGATATCTTGTCTCAAATCCATTCATAATTTATGTTTCAGGTGATAAAATTCACTTACGTCGAAGACCCATTTGAGATATTCAAGATACCTTTCCATCCATATAATATAATTTCTATGTGGTGGAATAGGGAGTGAGAAAATTTTTGTTGACGCTTAGGGGATGCATGCATAGTGTTTTGCACACATATGTTGCTTCAGTTGACAACATCTCTCAAACCAGAAAGCTAAATGAAAACCCGTGAAATACCCACTTTAATTGACAAAAATAAATTTCCAATGAGATATGGTAGACCCTCCAAAATGTTTTTATGGTGTCCATGGAACCTATTTAAATTTGGTTGTACATGCAGTCACATTCTGTACATAGATGTGCTACTTCAAACAAGCATATCTCACAAACCATGAAATGAAATGAGATTGTGTTAAATACCCTTTGAGATGACAGAGAAAAATTTCAAATGAGATAATGTAGACCCTTTAAAATCTCCAGTACATGTTGTAAAATGTTAGGAACCCATGTCAATCCTTCTCTTTACTATGTTAGTATATTGTTGTTGGACGCATATGCTTTGTAAGTCATTCCATAGTAATTGTTGATCCATAGTTTGTGTTATTGTTGTGGGGCGCATATGCTTTGTAAGCCGCCTATAGTATTTGTTGATCCATAGTTTATATTGGCCCATGGTTTTGACCCATAGTATTGGCACCTATTTTTAGTATATAAGTGTGTGTTGAGGCCAAGGAAGGCACGGTGAAGTTATTTTGTATTCAGCTTACTCAAAGGAGGTTTCCCTCTCGAAGTGGCCTGCGATTAATATAAAAGTGATTTTGAGTTCTACTGCTATATCGTGTATTTTGATTACTTGTTTGCTGCAGGGTCCTGACATCTGGTATCAGAGCGCTTTCTTGGGCTCGTTGGGTGAAATTTATGCCCAAAATTTTTTTTGCTTCTATTGCAGGTTCGGATCTGGGAATAATCCCTATCTGCTTAACTGTGGGAAGTACTTGGGAATAATCCCTAAAAATCATTGTGAGGAGTACCACAGGAACCCCGAAAAAGTTGGCCCATTGAGAGGACCTTCCAGCGAAAAGGGAAACGACCCCTACCTGATTGACTAGTTCCCACCCGTGAGGTAAACCAAGAGATATCGTTTGTGGCCAAGCGGTTATCAGTTTTACCTGAGTCATGGAGTGAGGGGTACTTCCCCAATACGCAAGCCGTCAGATAGCATTGGTGGCCGAGTGAATCCCTTGAACCGATAAGAAGCCGCACATACCTGGGGTCCATATCTATTTTCAGTTGCACAATCGCAGATTTCCTCTGTCCAAAACTGTTGCCGGTCAGTTCCACACCATTGCAGATCCATCTGTTTCCGATCACTTCCACACCATTGTAGATTCCACTGTTTCCAATCACTTTCACGCTGTTGCAGATCCCTTCCTGAAAAAAAAAAAAAAAATCTATTTTTCGGCCATATCTCCTTGGTTTCAACTCTGTTTTCCCTGAAATTTCACTGACACCTCTGCAATTCCATTCTGCATATTTCATTGCTAAAGACCCTATCCCAAATTCCACTTCCCAAAACCCGAAATCCCACATTTGTCTATTTTTAGGGTTTGCGATAACTCCTTCGATTTTCACCCAAACACCTTCAAATTTTGCCACCGTATTCCTTTCCTCATTCTACTTCTTTGTCCCTCTCTACCAAATTTTCTCATTCTTTCACCCTGCTCCTAAAATCCCCATTTTTTTCTTCCCTCTCCTTTCGACAGTGTCCAAAACTTACTCAAACCCAAATTACCCTTCTGATTTTTTCCCAAATCCAGATTTTCCTCTACTGAAACAGTTTCTATTTTGGTTTTTCTACCCACTTCCCCACGAAAAAAAAAACTCCTGGTTATGGTTGTCACCTGTACAGGAGCAAAAACCATGGAGTAAGCACTTGTAGCCATCCAAGCCAAACTCCAAGAACTGGATGAAAAATTTCTCGGTCTCCATCTTGAGCATTCAGCTATGAACACCAGACGACAGTCTGAGTCTTCATCAACCAATGGGTTCTCTTCTTCTAGCAATTTTCACGGTCCGAAGCTATATTTTCCTCGCTTCAATGGTACTGATCTGACTGGATGGATCTATCATGCAGAATAGTATTTCAACCTTCATAATACTTTTGATGTCCACCAAGTTCCACTTGCCTCCTTTCCTTTGGAACAGGAAGCTCTTCAATGGTATCGTTGGTACATCAAGGCTCATGAAGAGCCAAAATGGCCTGATTTTTGCCAGCTCCTTTTGCACCAATTTGGTCCTAGTGCTTTTGATGAATTCACAGGAGCTCTCACTAAAATTCGCCAAATTGGCACTGTGAAAGAGTATCAAACTGAATTTGAGAAAGTAGCTAATCACACTGAAGGATTACCTAATGAATTCTACTGGAGTTTTTTATCAGTAGTCTAAAGGATGCAATTTGCTCTGAGGTCAAAATGTTCAGTCCCAACACAATGATGGAACCCCTAGGTTTGGCTAAGTTGGCAAAAGACAAGATGGCAGCCCAACAGCGCTCCAAACCTCTTTTTGTTCCCTTCTGAAACATGGGTTCTCAGCGACCTCCCATTCTGCTAGCTCCTCACTCACCTCCAATCAAGCATTTGTTTGAAATAGATATACAGGCATGCAGAGAAAAAGGGCTTTGTTATAATTGTGATGAGAAATTCAGTCGCGGACATCGATGTGTTCAACAAAAGCTCTATCTCTTGGATGTGGATTCTCCACCTGCCTCTGAAATTGGTGAAGAAGTTTTCGATACAATGGATGCTCTGGTTGACACTCAGGAGCCGCCTACTGACCCTCCATCTCAGGACGACCAGCCCGAGATATCCCTCCATGCTTTAGCTGGAGTCACTGCCCCCCAAACAATGAGGGTACGTGGTTACTTCAAGAAGCTTCCTCTTACAATACTCATTGATTCTGGAAGCACTCATAATTTCATTGACCCTCGGATCACCAAACAAGCTGATTGTTTTATCCATCCTTGCTCCAACTTTGAAGTCATGGTTGCCAATGGGGGCACCTTACCTTGCAAAGGGAAGTGTCGTAACATGCGTATCTCTATGGGCGATTATAACCTCCGCTCTGACATGTTTTCCTTGACCTTAGGCCGATGTGATGTGGTTTTGGGCGCTCAATGGCTGTGCACGCTTGGCCCCATATTATGGGATTTTTCTCAACTTTCGATGCAGTTCTCCCCCGATGGACACAAACACACATTCAAAGGATTACAACTAGGATCTCTTAGCATCATCAGTTCACATCGCATGGAAAAACTCCTTAAGAAGAGTTCCCATGGTGTCATCGCTCATCTCCATTCCATTCAAATGAAACCATCAGCTTCTCCCACTACTCCTTTCGATCTCCAACAAATTCTGGCTCGATATACAGGTCTTTTTGCTGAGCCAGAGGGACTTCCACCTTCATGACTAGAGGACCATCGTATTCAGCTGCTTCCTGGCAGCATTCCACCCAACATCAGGCCCTATCGCTACCCATTTCACCAAAAAAAGAGATTGAACTCCTCGTTAGGGACTTACTGAAGCAAGGTATTATTCTCCCAAGCACAAGTTCCTTTTCTTCACTAGTTCTTCTTGTTCACAAAAAGATGGGTCATGGCGCCTCTGCATTGACTTCCGAGCACTTAAGCACCTCACCATCAAGGATAAGTTTCCAATTCCTGTTGTTGATGAGCTTCTTGATGAGCTTCATGGTGCTCAATTTTTCTCCAAGTTGGATCTTTGCTCTGGGTATCATCAAATTCGGGTTCATGAGGATGATATCCCTAAAACAGCTTTCCACACACATGATGGCCACTATGATTTTTTGGTCATGCCCTTTGGTCTCACTAATGCTCCTTCCACATTCCAGGCCTTGATGAATAAAATATTCTGACCCTATTTGCAGAAATTCATTCTGGTATTTTTTGATGATATCCTCATCTACAGTAAAACATGGGCTGAACATCTCCAGCATCTGGCTCTTGTAATGCAACTTTTCTCTGATCATCATCTCCATGCCAAAAAGTCTAAATTTGTTTTTGGCCAAAAGGAAGTTGAGTATCTTGGGCACATTATCTCAGCACAAGGGGTTCATGTGGATCTTGCCAAAATCACTGCCATGAACAATTGGCTGCCTCCTACCACACTCAAGAGCCTTCATGGTTTTTTGGGGTTGACTAGCTACTACCGCAAGTTTGTAAAGGATTATGGGAAGCTTGCAGCTCCATTAATTGCTCTGTTGAAAAAGGATGCTTTTACATGGACACATGTTACTGAGTGTGCATTTGACAAGCTGAAACAAGCTATGTGTACTACACATGTTCTAGCTATGCCCGATTTTTCCAAGCCCTTCACTATTGAAAGTGATGCTTGCGGAAATGGACTTGGTGTTGTTCTCCTTCAAGATGAACACCCCATTGTGTTCACCAGCAAAGCCCTTTCTGGTAAGAATTTAGCTACCTCTACATATGAGAATGAAATGATGGCTATTTTGCATGCAGTACAAAAGTGGCGACCCTACCTCTTAGGGAATCATTTCTGCATCAAGACTGATCACCAGAGTCTGAAATATTTCCTAGAACAGCGTGTATCCTCCCCAACACAACAGAAATGGGTTAGCAAACTCATGGGTTATGACTATGAGATCACTTATAAGAAGGGTAAGGACAATATTGTGGTGGATGCCCTTTCTCGCACATTTGATGACCAAGATTCTCTTTCCGCTATTTCTATGCCTGTTCCAAATTGGTTGCAATCGGTTCAACAGGGTTATGTAAATGAATCTTCATTATCTCACATCATCCAATGCTTGGTCAACAACCCTTCTGCTGTCCCACATTACTCTTGGGATGGTGCTTCACTAAGATACAAGGGTCATCTGGTGCTTCCCCAGAACACAGCTCTTCAACAAGCTATCTTCTATGAACTCCATGCTTCTCCGTCGGAGGGGCACTCTGGTTTTCTCAAAACGTATGAACGGGAACGGTGCAACTTCTTTTGGCAGGGCATGAAAAGGACAATTCAACAGATGGTGGCTGAATGTGATACATGCCAGCGCAATAAGGGTGAAACAACACCCCTTCCGGGATTGCTCGAGCCCTTGCCCATACCTACCCAGATATGGATAGATATTTCTATGGATTTCATTGAAGGGCTCCCTAAATCTGGAGGGAAGACTGTGATTTTGGTTGTGGTTGATCGCCTCTCCAAATATAGTCATTTTTGTGCTCTCAGCCATCCCTATATAGCTTCTTCCATTGCTCAAATTTTCCTGGACCAGATCTTTCATCTTCATGGAATGCCTTCTTCCATTGTCTCGGATCGTGATGCGACTTTCACCAGTAATTTTTGGACAGAACTCTTTCACCACACTAGCACCAAACTGAAGATGAGTTCAGGTTATCACCCCCAAATGGATGGTCAGACTAAAATTATCAATAAATGCTTGGAAACTTATCTTCGTTGCTTCTCCTTTGAGCAACAACATCAGTGGGAAAAGTGGCTCCCTCTCGCTGAATAGTGGTACAATACCTCTTACCACACTACCTCTAAAATGGCTCCATATGAAGTAGTTTATGGTCAGGCACCACCATTTCTTCTTCCTTACACCCCCAGCAGTTCTCCAGTTCAGGCAGTTGACGTGGTCCTTCAAAACCGCAATGAGGTTCTTCGCATTTTGCACGAAAACCTTCCCATGGCAAGAAATCGCATGAAGCAACAAGCTGATCAGCACCATTATGAGCGCACTTTTGAAGCTGGTGATATGGTTTTTCTTCGTCTCCAGCCTTACAAGCAATCCTCACTAAAACTCAAAGGGCATCATCAGCTTGCTCCAAAGTTCTATGGGCCATATAGGATTCTTCAGAAGATTGGGTATGTTTCTTATAAATTGGAACTTCCGCCTTCTTCCCGCATTCATCTAGTATTTCATGTCTCTTGTCTGAAGAAATTTCTTGGCACCAACATCAAAGGCCAAACTATTTTACCAGAACTGGATAATGAAGGATCCATCTTTTTGGAGCCGGAGGCTATCCTCAATAAGCGCACTCGTTAGCTTCGCTCTCACTCTATCACAGGGGTCTTAATTCAATGGCACGGAATGCAGCCTGAGGATGCTACGTGGGAACCACTCCTTCAAATTCAACGACAATTTCCACATCTAAAGCTTTGAGGACAAAGATTTTTCTAAGGGGGAGGGGATTCTAGGAACCCATGTCAATCCTTCTCTTTACTATGTTATTATATTGTTGTTGGATGCATATGCTTTGTAAGTCATCCCATAGTAATTGTTGATCCATAGTTTGTGTTATTGTTGTGGGGCGCATATGCTTTGTAAGCTGCCTGTAGTATTTGTTGATCCATATTTTATATTGGCCCATGGTTTTGACCCATAGTATTGGCGCCTATTTTTAGTATATAAGTGTGTGTTGAGGCCAAGGAAGGCACGGTGAAGTTATTTTGTATTAAGCTTGCTCAAAGGAGGTTGCTCCCTCGAAGTGGCCTGCGATTAATATAAAAGTGATTTTGAGTTCTGCTGCTATATCGTGTATTTTGATTACTTGTTTTCTACAGGGTCCTCACATAAAATATCTCCAAAGTTTGCAAAATTGGGCCTTCCTCCATAGAGTGATGAGTCTAAAGGGCCATAAAGGATACCAAGGGTTTTTAGAGAAACATGTGATGTTGTAGAGATCATGGTACCTCTAGCTGTAGCCTAGAAAACTTGTAAATTTTACAAAACCACATCAGATCAATGGGTGTAGTAAAATCCATGTATGGTTCTCTTATAATGGTGAACACAGATCTGAGGGTAGAAATAATTTGTAGTTCCTAAGGACCAAATGTGATGCTTACAATTTATGTGTATAAATTATAAATCCAAGGTGGGATAAGGAATTTCATAAACACGCTAAGGATCTAGACACACAATTAACCTCACAGAGAATTGCAGAGAATTAACATAAAGTGTGAAGGAGAATAATGAACACACATGAAGAATAAAACTTATATGCATGAAAATATATCATATCAACATTATTCATTAAAGAATGATATGGTTACAAAAATATAGATCCTCGTAGAGTAAAATCGAATTGCGAAAGAGGAAACTCATACTAGCTCATAAAGCATGCTTACTAAAATATGAAAAAACCCCACAGGTGAGAAAAACACTTTCCAAACCTGTCAAAGAGGTCACAAATTATCTAAATAAAGTGGGATAGCTAATGAGTTATGGAAAAAAATATAATCTACGAAACTAGAGAGAAAATCATGGAGAATGGTTTGGCCAAAAAATAGGACAATTGCCAACCAACTATCTTTATCCCAATCCAATGAAAAGATGAAAAGGAAAGACAAAAACAGTCTTAAAGTAGGAATGTTCCCTTTCTATTCTAGAAAATCAATAAAGAAGCAAAATATTATCCGGAATCATTATAAGTGCGCTCGTGGGTGTAATAATGGAAAGTGTTGACCAAAAAATGCAAGTGGAAGCCATCTACCTAGTCTGGTACCTAGGAAATTAATAAAAATGATTAATAATTATATCCTAAGTCTATAGGTGGGTTTTTAATATTCTAGAACCCCCCCTTAAGCCTGAATTTATGTGGGTAGAAATGAAGAGAAAATTTAGGGCCCATGCAACTTAGGCCTTATGGTGACCCTTTACATTATTAATCCATGTGAACTAAGGAAACAGGGAAAACCTCACGGTAACAAAACCCTTCCTAAAAAATGGACATGAAAGGTAAACCAATTTTTTTTCTCTAAACTAAAAGTTGATGTCTAGATAAATATTCTTCTTGGGAAGAAGGGAAATATACTCAATCGGACCAAGGAAATAGACAACTGTAGAATGGAGACTGGAACCATGTAGAACAACTAATGCCCACTGATGTGTAAGTAGGGTTGAACGTTCTTAAGCATCAAATGAGATTTGTAATCATCCCCAACATGGTATGATGACTTGGAATTTGAACCAACAGAGGTGACATCAGCTCCAAATAGATGAGACAAGTGTCAAAGTGAATACAAAAGGTCTCCAACTTCATTTACACTGAGAGGAAGTGTGCAACTGACCATGTAGGAATAAGGAGGAGGATTATGATTAGTGAGAGTGAATGCATAGGTTAATATATATTCCAAAGTATCCAAAGGAACACCAACTAGGACATAAATATACTCATGGAAGAAAAGGGATAATTTTCTAGAGATTAAACAGAGAAATAATCATTTGTGATAGAATTATGAAAGGAGGACAAAGAGATATGTTCAAAATATTCAAGGAGGTTTTCGAGAATATGTGCCAAGAATCAAGGAGGAGATGCATAAGTGCATGAGATCAATTATGGTGAGTGGTAATACACATATAAGACTTGATTTAGAAAATTGAACATCCAGGAAGACATTGAGTTGTGCACCATCAACAAGTGAATTATGCACAGGTTGTGAAAGATATGGCATATGGATCTCAAAATCCATAATAGAAGACATAGAGAATGCTGAATGTGTGAGTGAATCTTCAACAATGGAATATACATTAGTCACTTATTCATCATTGATAGTGCCAAAGGAAGATAAATCAATATCTTCAACTTTAAGAGACACAGAAAAATATGGCTCTTTAATAATTGCTTCTTGATAAGGCGAGCAAGCATTCGAATCAAAGAGAATGGTAGCATGAACATGAACTTGTTGTGTTGAATCTGCAACTTCTTTATCATGAACAACTTCATTGGATTTTTTAGAGGCTAAGACATATTGATAAAGAACACATGAGGAGGTGTTGGGTTTGCTTCAGGATTCATCATCTTCATTTTGCACACTAAAATTTCTATCCAAATTGTTCCAAATCTCGAATGGATACTCAACTAAATCTATACGATAATGCATCTTTGGAGACATTTCTAGACACATAATTCCATCAGCTCTATTAGAATCATTTATCCAATCACTCTTCTCTTGATAAGACTTGTGTTAAATCACTCCACCAATAGAGACATCAAAGAGACATTGTCTCTTCAAATATTCACTTATCTTTGGATTCCAATCAGCATAGTTGAAGGGAGAAAGTACAGGAAATTTTGAATCCATATTGAATTTGTTGCACCTAAAAAATAACCTGCAAATATGAAATGGAGAATTAATAACTGAGCTCCCAAATATCTGATACCATGTATAAATTCTAAATCCAAGGTTACATAAGGAATTTCATAAAAAATCTAAGCATCGAGGTAGACAATTAACCTCACAGAGAATTGCAGAGAATTAACATAAAGTGTGAAGAAGAATAATGAACACACATGAACAATGAAATGTAAATGCATGCAAATCTATCATCTCAATATTATTCAGTAAATGATTATATGGTTACATAAATATATATCCTCATAGAGGAAAATAGAATTTCCAAAGAGGCAACTCATAAAGCATGCTTACTAAAATATGAAAGACTCCCAAAGGTGACAAAAACACTTGTTGAACCTCTCAAATAGGTCAATAATTAGCTAAAGCAAGTGGGATATCTAATGAGTGATGGAAAATCTTTATAATCATGGAAACTAGAGAAAAACTCATGGAGGATGGGTTGGCCACAAAAGAGGACAATTTTCGGTCAACTAGCTTTATCCTAATCGAATGAAAAGTTGAAAAGAAGGATAAATGAAGTCTTCAAGAAATATTATCCCCTTGCTATTGTGTAAAGTCAATAAAGAATCATAATCTTATCCATAATATTTCTAAGTGTTCTATTGGGTGTAATCATGGCAAGTGTCGACAAAAAATGAAAGTGGAGGACAACTACATAGTCTAGCTAGTACCTAGGAAATTAATCAAAATGATTAATAATTGTATCCTAAGTATATAGGTGGGTTTTTAATATTCTAACAGTGTGGCCTATAAAATGAACTCTGAAAGTTCCAAAAGTAGCTTGGAAATTCCTACAGATATTTGAATCTATAATGTGCTCAACCCCTAATTCCCCTGGAGTGGTCACCTTCTCTAATACCATTGATCTAGATCATGGGGGATGAGACTTGAGAGGCTTGAATTCTGAGAGAGGAGGACATTAAACTTTCAAATTGTTATTAATTGATCCATGATCAAGATCATAGGTAAGGATTAGAGATCCTTGCCTCTTAGAGAAACAACTTAACCATATTAACCAAGAAACCCTCATAGTATTAAAACACAATGATGAGTCCCAATATAAGATGCCATAAATAATATATTTCTTTATTTAGAAGGGATAATTCCTTTATATAACATTATTGCAATGTTCCTTGGTGCCATACCATGGGCTTCCAAATATGATGGATGGTTGTATCCTAAACTGTGGGCTTCTATAATCATCTGGAAGATTCCAAAACCATTCACGGTAGAGGATGGAATATCCATTAAAGTATTTTATGGCTTATACATCTGAATTTAGACCATATTCCCCCTAAAATACATATTAGTAGCACTAGTCATTCATGCTACTTTTTCCAAGTTGTGATGGAGTATGTTTTCAAAGTACTATGAAAACCATTATGGTGACTTCTTTATATACACTATGACATAGATCCACATTTTATTTTCTTGAGGCTATGATCCTTTATTTAAATATTTAATCAAACTTGATTTCCATGTAATCCCCACCTAGATAACAAAATCATTCATTATGCAGATTTATCTAAATGATCAATATATTCTCACCTATGAAACTAGTATGAGATAATGAAAATCAAGGATGAAAATTATAGCTCACTCTTATTTAACACTGGATTTTTTGTAATCACCATCATCATTAGAATTTTCATATTCTTTATAGTTAGAGAGTTCAGATACTTCAATTTTTTATTTTTTGAATTCCATGCTATCAGAGATAATAGATTGCGAGTTGTAATTGGTATCTCTAATAACATTGTAAAATGTGTTAGAACATACACAACAAACTCCCTAATTATTTCAGTGCCTCTTTTGAAATTTAGGAATAATATAAAATGTCCATGATAATATTTCCCAAGAATTTGTTTGTGACAATTCTACTACTATTGATGTTGTGGACACAATAATGTATTTAAGAAACAAAAATGATGTGGTCGAAATCACTTCTTTTGGAAAGAAATTATGCTCAATGGGGCATGTTAGCTAGGTAGTGGATAGGACATTGCATGATATAGAATTGAGATATATGATATAAAACCTTTAATTTTATGTCCATAAGTTATTTTAAAGTCAAAGGCCTGAGGGATGATGCAACAACATCATTGAATTCCTCAAATTCACTTATAGAAGGTCAATTTTAGTTACAAATGGGAGTTGAGTCCTTGAATTGATAATTTGGTTAAATTTCATTTAATTGTTAGTATGTTATCAAGTTGGTGGTTATGATAGTCGAATAAAAGAGATCTAGTCTCTCTTGGATCATAACAATTAGTTATAGGTAGTTAGGATTTTTCTATTTTTTAGTTAATCGATCCTATTGTTCTAGATATAGTTAGTTTTATGGGTTTGATACATTTGCACGTATTTTGAATGTAACTATGGGGAATAAAGAAAAAGACATAATAAGAGTATGAGATACTCTATGGATATTGAATATATGTGATTTTGCTCCAAAAATAAGTTTATTGTATTGGTAGAATTTTTACTCTATGCATATCTCTATGTTTGTAAGCGAATTTGAATACAATCAACTCTCTGATTATGATTTGAATGCATTTTGAGAAATGGAAATGTTGTACAAATGGTTGGTAATGTTTAGATGCAAATGTTTTGTTAGTTAAACGCCTTATTCTCATGAATGAACATGCCCTGCTATTTTTTTTCCAAATCTTGATAACATTTGAGTTCGAGACTCGAATTCTTGCAGATTGAGAAGGGGATTTTGATGTTTATTAAGAACTGGTTGTTGTAGAGATTGCTATAGCATTACAGGTTTTATTTCACCTTTTAATCTAGAGGGAGTTGGAAATAAATGTGCTTTTGTGCTTTGGTGAAATTCATTCAAGCATAAAGAATAAATTGCAAAAATACAAGTGTCCAAGAAAAATAGATCTAAAGTGTCTTGATATCATGAATTTGAAGCATCTTTATTGGTGATTTTGTCACATCCCCGCCCCTCTACCAGAGAGAGGACATGAATATTGCTTCCATCAATACAAGAACTAGCCCCATAAACATAAAATCAAATGCATTGAACTCAAGATATATAGATGCATAAAGAATTAACATTCAACAGAAGCAAATTACATTTAATTCAAGCATTCAACACATTTTAACATGTTCATCATAATTCACATAAACCATACAATTGCATGGGTAATTACAAAGGAATACTTATCTTCAAATGAAGCTCCCCACAACTAGCTATGCCGTTGAAATGTTCCACCTAACCATAGGCTAGTGTGCTCATCGATCTCTTAGCATCACTACCACCCCTAAGTTGGGCATGATTACCCAATGAAAAGGAAACTAACAAGGCTAACACATAGCCAAAGATATGTCAAAACTCAATCAAGACAAAGCTATGTTTTGGTTTATCATACTTCCAAGAGGATGGAAAGGCTTTTTTTCTAAGATAGTGAGCTCAACCATAGAGCTATGGACACCTACACAAGATATCACTTGGCTTTCCCAACACATACACACCAAACACAAGGAATCATCGCCTTCACTGCTGTATGGTTCCTTAGGCTATGCATTCCCTTCAAGTGCTATTCAGGATGTGCAGTAAGGAATAATCAACCCTCAATATCCCTAAGTGAGGTTCCTTATGCACTAGGTTTATCAAGAAATTTACCTCTTCCACTCCTAACTGGTTCAGACCCAAAGTAGGGTGCATAATAGTTTAGGCCAAAGCAAAACACCCATAACAGCAAAAATGCAATTGTTGGAAATTTACAACACGTGGGAAACCAAAAAGGAATTTCATATGGGGAAAAAATACCAGGGCGAGGAAAATGATTTCAAACTTGTTCTATTGCTCCACCGAGGGAAAATCAACCTATACAAAAACCCAAATCACCAAATGCGATTTTAGAAAATGACTATGGGGATTACGGGGCAAAAACGTCCTCTACCAAACCCAAAAACGTGAATCTTCTTTGCCCACAAATTTCGAGGACATTTATGGCATTACATGATCCAAAATGACTGCCATAAACTTCCAAAATGAAAATACTCCTTTCCCACTTGCTGAATAACACCAAAACAGATTTTTTGGGCATGCAAGTTAAGAAAAATGAGCAAAAACATGAAGGATGAACATACAGGAAGCTTCAACTGCATGAAGGAAGCCAACGTGAAGGATAATGGTGAGGTAAGAATGTAAAACATGGGTGTATGGCAGAATGGCATACGTTTTTGGGTATTTTTCTTGCCAAGGAAGTCAAAACACATTTTTTCCAAAAATGGGTCCTCCGCCCAATTCAAATTTGTGCCCATTCTCTTCCCACTCCATACAATAACTAACTCAACCACATTTTGGGAGAATTTAATGATTGGGGAAAAAGACAAAATGGGTAGTTAAGGGTTTGATGGGTTCTCCCTTTGACATTTGGCTTTTCCCCATTGGCCCAAAGGTTTAAATAATTTCCCTCCCTATTCCTTAGGAAAATCATTCCCCCATCTCTTTTAATGTTGCATAGGCATAGCTGGTTCTAAGTATTTTAATTAAAATACGTATTTACATGATGCCAAAATTATAATGTATCGGATAGCACGGTATACCATCGGCAACGATTTTAATCGCCGGAACATAAAACTTTAAATCGATGGTGGGGCTTTTTCCTTTAGATCCACACAATGATTAATTATAATATATACATCGTATACATTTTTAATGCAAATAGGGTCAAAAATGGGGTGTTACATTCCCATCCCCATTCAATAGCGCTGTGCTCAGTGCTTTACAAAATTGAACAAAATGCTATACTGGTACTACATCAGTGCTCCACAAAATTGAACAAAAATGGATGTGCCAATCACATGGAATCCTCCAACTCCCATGTTGCCTCTTCAAGACCATAGTGTTCCCATTGCACCTTTACCTGCCCTATGGCTCGGTTTTGAAGCATTGTGACCTTCCTGTTGAGGATGTGCATTGGATCGATTTGGAACTCTCCCTCGGGTTCCACCTAGATCACATCACAATTTATCACATGCTTAGGATCATGTACATATTTCTTAAGCAAAGAAACATGAAAAACATTATGAGCTCTAGTGCTAGCAGGAAATGCAATTCTATATGCAAATGGCCCTATTATTTCAAGAACTTCAAACGACCCACAATATCTAGGTGACAGCTTGGCACAATTTCAATATTCAAGGAACTCTACTTTGCCCTCATTCTGAGGTAAAAATGATCCCCGACACTGAACTCATTGTTAACCCTATTCTTATCTGCATAGTTTTTTTGTCTGTCCTGGGGTACTTTCAAATTTTGCCTAATCTTTACAATTTCCTGCTCCATCTCCTTAAGCAATTCTAGACCAAGCACAACTTTGTTCACTGGATTATTCCAAGTCATTGGTGTCCTACACCTTCTGCCATACAAATATTCATACAGACTCATCCCCAAGGATGCTTGCTTCCCATTTTTATAAGCAAACTCTACCAAGTGTAAGTAATATTCCCAGTTGGTTGGTTTGTCCATCACATACATGCGAAGCATGTCTTCAAGAACCTGATTAACTCTCTTTGTCTTCCCATCATTATGAGGATGGTAGGAAGTGCCAAAATTCATCTTTGCAACCAAATATGAAAACAACCCCTTCCAAAAATTAGAAGTGAACTTGACATCTCTGTCAGAGACTATTTCCTTGGGAAATCCATGCAATTTGAAAATATCCTTCTTGAATATTTTTGCAATTTCATCAGTCTTATGCATAGAATTAACCGGTATAAAATGCACTTCCTTTGTCAACTTGTCCACCACAACCATGATGGAATCATGTTGTCTCCAAGTCATTGGAAATCCTATAATAAAATCCATGGAAATAACTTCCCATTTCCATTTTGGCACTGGTAAAGGCTGCAACAAACCTGCTGGGTATTCATGCTCAACCTTCACCTGCTGACATTTCATGCACCTTGAAATATATTCAGCCATGTCCTTTTTCATTCTTGGCCAAAAGTACTACTTCTTGGCTGTAGCAATTGTCTTCTGATATCCTAAGTGAACAGAATATGGAGCTTGATGGATTTCATCCATAACAACTCTTCTCAAATATGCTACATTTTGAATATAAATTCCACCTTTATAAGTAAGAAGTCCATATTCTTCCAATTTATATCCCTCATACCTCTTTTCAAGACTTTGCTGCTAGAATTTGTCTTTTACTTGCTCATACAATTCATATCCTAAAATATGATTTGTTGGGCCCATAAATGGCCCCTTTTTGACCACCCTTATCTACCTCCTTTTGCCTCATCCTACCCTATTCTGCATGCTAAAAAGATGTTTTTCCCTCACTTGTCCCCTCAAGTCACAAAGTTATGGTTAATCAGTGTCTTATTTTATTAATGCTTAGGATTGTGGTAATCAAGGCTCTACATCTTAAATTATGCTAACATATGATGGTATATAAAGACATTTCAAGATATATAGAATGTAGGTGTAATGGGCCAAACATGCTAAAGGAAGGATGGAAATTCATTGCTAAAGTTGATCCCCATCCATCGCACTGTTTCCCAAAGAACGCAGTCCCAATGCATTAGTCCATGCGAGCTATACAAGGGTAGCTACAATAGATTGCGATAGATTTGGAGGCAACAGTGCGTCACTGCTCAAAACTAGCTGTGATCTACATGATATCTTCTCAATCAATCAGGATCATTATTTATGGGTCAAATAATAGCTTCCCTATATCTTCTATTCTCATCCTGCCAAGACTGTAATAGTTTATTGTAATTGGGGCAGCCTGAATATCAGAGATCTTCATGGATTCCCAATAATAGGAATAGGATTTTATGATTGTAATTGTATAAATAAGGGGAACTATTTTGAGCCAAGGGTTGGAACATTTAGCTGAATTATTGTATTAGCTGTGATTGAGGTTGTGTGATTCATCTGCCATCTCTAATACAAGGAGTTTGATTCGGATCTCAATGTTTTAACATGTTTTACTTTCGGCAACTCTGTGTGAAGGATGGGCCCGCCTTCCCACAGGGATCACTGAGTTAATTAGGTATTATATTTATTTTGTTGTGTGATTTTTTGATAATTTCCTTTCTTCATAGTAAGATGCAACAATTATCGATTTACAGTGTGTCATTAATTGCATTTCTTGGAACAATGTAGTGGTATGGTGTGTCAGTCGACTATATAGGTTAATTCTCTTTTATGCAACTGTGTGATAGTTGTGACAGTCCTGTTCATCCCTAGTTCTTTAAAATTGTTGTTTCATAGATATTTTCAGTTCATTCCTTTGCTTTTATAGTTACAGAATTTCATTCCTGTACTTTGAATTTCTAGAAGAGTTGAATTCAATTCATGCCCTTTGGATTTCTAGAATAACTAAATCAAGATAGTTGGGTGAATCATTAGATGGTTTGGCAATCAAGATTTCATTTTTTGCAAGAGTAATCTAGATGCTATTTCCCGAATCTTTCAATTCTGGATTAAAGGTATTTTTGGTTGTGTTCTTGAGAAATTAAATCAGATTAAGTGGATTATGGGATGAGCGTGGTTGAGCAGGAAAGTAGGATTATTTACTTGCAGGAACTTAGTGTTTAAAGCATATATAGTGCATATTATCCTTGAAATAAAAGACTTCCCTAGGTTGACAATAAATATTGAACACTCTGTATGTTAGGGATTAAGCTTAATACTTCAGTATTTTTGTCTTGGTTAAAGTCCCATATGTTGTAATCTGCTATTAATCTATATGCTATAGCTTACCTACCTTACCTGAATGTAACACTATCCGAGTTGAACGACATCCTAGGAGTTCAAGGGCATGCATTTTGCTATCCAGAGAGAAACAAATTTGTATGGTTATAGTGCTCTTTGTTGACCTTTACAAAGAATACTATACTTTTTATCTCGTTGACCGACTGACACTTGCCTTTTAACTTGCATATAGGGTGCCCAACATTTTGGCATCATTGCTGGGGAGGATAAGTATTAGACACTATCGTACTTGCATCCAGTAATTGTCTTTATTCAGTCTTCTTTAGTTCTTTTTCCATTTTCATGTTTTGGGTTGCATGAATACAAGAAGGGTACAGTGTGATCATCTTGTAAATCCTAGAACCCCACAGAACACTAACATTGCAGGTGGCCGAGGTCCAGAATTGGGGAGAAGAACATTTATTGATGATATGATTGATAGAACCAATTCTTCTACCAGGGCTCACTATCAGGAAATACCCATCAGAAGAAGCCCTACCAACCCTTGAGTGGCAGCTTCAGGCTCTACAATGGAGAACACACGAGGAGCTGCAACACCCTCAACACCCCTGCAAAGGAAGACATAGTTAGTACTGCAGGATCAGCTGATCGAGATCTAATCTATCACATTAATGGGAAGGTTGTGATTGGAGAGGAGTGGACACAATTCCATTCAAAATTCATCTTTCAATGGAAGAAAAAAGAGGATAAAATAGAAGAAAATATGAGTAATAGACGTGACTTTGAAGAGGAACAGGCAATGGGAGAAGATCATCATCATGAAGGTAATTCTTGAAGGGACAGTGTCTACACTTCAGTTCCCAATTCAACAACCAGAAGGGATAGCCCCAATGAAAAATATATCGCCATCAGTGTTGCCTCACTTTTATGGAAAAGTGGCAGTGGATCCAAATGAATTTATTTTCTAATTTTATATCCTCTGTCATAGCTATGACTACACCATCAATGCACAGAAACTGAAACTCTTCCCTGCCACTCTGATGGACAATGCATTACATTGGTTTATGATCCTGGGACACAGAATTGTCACTAATTGGGACAAGATGAAATAGGTGTTCTTGGAGAAATATTAGAAGTATTGCAATACCAAGGATAAGAGAGAAGAACTGTTTAAAATGGTACAAAAGGATGATGAAAGTCTGGAAGATTTTGTTGAAAGGATTTTATATAATGTGCAGAGAGTTGGACAGACTAATATGGGGTTAGATGTGCTCAAAATAATCCTACTTCTTGAGATTAGGGATGATTGCTGAGATATGTTAAACCTATTAGGAAATGGGGATATCTCCAAGGATTCCTTTGAGAAAATCGTGGAACTATGCAAAATGTACTCCACGGGATCTTCCAAGAATAACAGCTGAGACAAATGGGACAAATTAGAATGAGATGTATTCGACAGAACTCAAAATTCATCTAATGGAGGAGCTACACATGAAAAGATAAGCAATATCCTCGATAATTTCAAAACAGAAATGATGAACTCCATCTCCTCAGAAATAGATGTCCTGAGGGAAAAGCAGAAACAAGCAGTAGAGGATCTCACACTAGGTGTATTCTTCCCTAGATGTATAAAGAACCACCCATTGAAGGAATGCTCGCTTGATAAGATAGAAGTATGTCAGTTGTGCGAGCTGAACCATGACACAAAAGAATGCCCATCACTACCTCAAGTGAAGGTTTTTATGCAGGCATCAAATCTAGAGGTGGAACCAGCCTACTTTATTGCACAAAAGAAGCCCTAACAGCCTCGAAATCAAGGTATGAATCTAGAATCACTTCCATTTTTGAATAACATGAATAATTGGAATAATATGCAGCATATGAATACACAATTCCCTTCATATTATTCTAATCGTCAATGATACCCCTCTCAACCTTCAATGCAAAATTTTAACTCCTAGAACCGTTGGGCTCAGCCACCATAGCCACCGAACCAACCAAACTCTTGGTCTCCTAGATGGAAGAATTTTCATCCAGGGAACCAGTTTCCCCATAATCAACCCTCTCAAGAGCTTCCACATCAACTGTTTTCTCAACAGCCATACCCTCCTCAATATCCTCAGCCTTATCAGCAGTCTCAGTTGCAACTCTAGAACAATGTTGTCCCCAATATGCCGATAAAACCTCAGCTACCTGCTCAACCTAACCCTAAACCAAATAATAAAGTAGTCCATCAGTTGGATATTGTCAACATCCCTGCTTACTCCCTGTTATCCCTAAATTTGGACCCAGACTACAAGATCCAAGCTTAAGGAAATCTTTGATTGAAAGAATTCAAATCAAATGAAATCAAAACATCACACACTTTACAATGAACAGCACTTGTATATAATAGATGGGTAAATACAGGTATGTATCAGGATATCAAAGCATTAAAGTAAAGGCTGGTATGAATCAGAGTTGCAGGAAGATTCAAACAAACACTGTATAACATGAAAGCAATCACAAAGTTCAACACCCAGGTCTATGATCCTAAATCATGAAGTGAAACTGTCAATGTTTATAAAAATGAAAGAGAATTGTCATCTCAAAATAATAATTATGTAATGGAATATGAATGACCAAATACATAAAAGAATTATCAAAGAGACAATTTATGTGGTACAAAGACAAATCATCATCAAGTTTATTCAAAACTAGAACTTGTCATTGAAGCTGCAAAAAGCTCATGATATATAGAAGTATTTACAAATGTTCCAAAATATCTCCCAAGACAACCAACCTACAGTCCCCTTCCTGAAAGGAAGAACTCACTCCTTCTCTCCTCTCGAGCCTCTAACTGGGGCCTCTCACTCTCTCATTGAAAAATCCTCCAATTTATATAAAAGTACACCATATATTTGTTGCAAACATTTTAGAATGAAATCTTAACATAAAACTAAAAATAGAAACAAGCTTGAATACGCTCCTAAGAATTTGGAACTTCTGAACTTTAATCCTTCAAACTTGTGATCTGGAACTGTCCTGCTAGGCCACATGTACCCTTGAAAATTCAAGAGCTTGCAAATATATCTCTTTGTCACCGTGATCAATATGCCTCTTCATAGTAATTATTGAAACTTCCACATAACAATAACAAAATATAATCACCGAATAGATCCTACATGGGTCATTTGGATGTAATCAACAGTTAATGGCTATCCCGTCTGGTCTTCAAATGCTGATTCTGCCATCTGTATGTTTCAACTGCCAAGTGTTGGAATTCTTGAATCGATCTTCACCAAAAATCTGAATTGTTCTTGATTTAGTGCCTAAAAATATGGATCTAGAAACAACTTGCCCAGAACAAAGTTAAACCCAACCAATATTTGCTTAGTTAACACGCTATTGCTTCCACTTTAACACTTTGATTCTATTACTGTAGTTGGTGATCATCTGAGTTCTCCATAGCACATTCACAGATTCTATGGTAATTTAGTCATTTGAACAGTTCATTGATCGTATGAGATTGCTCTGTGAAGTTCATGCCTTCAAAAATAGATACATTGTGGAGATTGCTATTCATTGTCACTGTGTTAATGCTCTGGCTGTTGATGTGCTCAAACCTCCGAACACTCTGCCCCCAATGCTTCACTTTCTGCATTATAAAGCAGGTATAGGAAACCAATACATCTTATGTATGGAAGACAGACCTAGCTAATATGACCACAATAAACGGAACTAATATTCGGTGCTCTGCTGTAATAAACTCAGTAGACAGACCAAAAAACAAGCTCAATGTTTTTATTAAAATTGGAACAAAACAAATGGAACTGCAAACGGAGGGAACTTGGTTCTTCTATTGGCAACTATCCGGGAGTCTTGCTACTTGCCCAATAAGTCTCCAAAAATGCCATTTTTCTTTAATATCGGTAGTGGGAATGCTTGTAAGGACCCCCAACGGGCACGTTGATATACTCTGCTTGTTCAGGTGAAAGCTTCGTTAGGTTGGCACCCAACTTAGGAAAGTGCAGAGCAGCCACCTTCTCCTCTAGATGCTTAGGCAACACATAGACCTTCTTCTCATATTTTCCTCACTTCCTCTCATTCCAGAGCTCCAACTGAGCAATAACCTGGTTTGTAAAGGAGCAAGACATGAAAAAACTTGGGTGGCCAGTAGCACAACCCAGGTTCATCAAACGTACCTCTGCAAGAACAATGATGCCACTGTTGGTGTCAAGGAACACCCACCTATCCGTTTGAAGCTTGATAGTAATCTTCTTGACACCGGGGAAAGTTTCAAGTCCTTGCATGTCTATCTTATTGTCAAAATGGCCAATGTTGCAAACAATGGCATTGTTCTTCGTTTTCCTCATGTGATCCAACATGATGATGTCCTTGTTGCCAATGGTGTTTACAAAAATATCAGCAGTACTCACTACGTCTTCCAGGGTCAGGACAGGCAGGCCTTCCATCAGAGCTTGCAGGGCACAGATAGGATCAATTTCTGTAACTATTACCCTAGCTCCAGCAACCTTTATGGCTGCAGCACAACCCTTTCCAACATCTCCATAACCGCATACAACAACAACCTTTCCATGAGCTTATTGAATAGAGTTGGATTGTCAACAACAAGTGCAACACTGTCAGAATGAATGTATATTTGCAAAAGCTCCTCTACTGATGATCTGGAACCCTTCCAACAGCACCTAACCCTTCTACAATATCCAAGATTTCTGTTCAAGCTGTTTGTAAGTCATCTGGGACGGTGGATCATGATGTGGGTTAATCACAGCAGTTCGATCTCTATATTGCTCCACTGCTGCCTTCAAAATGTCTGGGACATCCTTCCATTCAGTTGAAACAAATTGACCATCGTCTTCCATCTCTTGACCAGATATAGGGTCTGCAAATCCAAATCTATGTGATCCCATAGGCATAGGAAGAGATTTGTAGTAAGCAAAAACAGAATTTGTCTCTGAACCACACGTAATATATCCATCCACAACAGAAAGACCCACAAAATTCTTCTCATTGGTATGACCAATAAAGGTCAGAGTACAAGCATTATTGGATGCCCCAGAAGAATTGGTTTTTGTAAGATCCCACAACTTAAGTGTGTTATATGTAGATGCAGACACAATTGTGCTGGAATCTATAAACTTTACATAACTAACTGCCTTCCCATGACCTGCCAAAGTGCACCATGGCATTTTTGTATTGCGCAGATCATAACAATAGATGTTGTAATCAGCAGAGCCAAATGCTAACATATTCACAGAATCAGGTGGAAATTGCACACAACAAACATTGGCCACTGTCTTGATTGTACCAATACTGCTTTCCTTATTAATGCTCCAAAGCTTAAATCCATATTTATTTTGAACCTCTGCCCACCGGGATTCATTATATAACATACACTTTTTTGCGCATACAAGGGCTCATAGTTAATGAAAGAAACTTTTGATGATTTTAGGTAACAAAAGGAACCCTAATGGTGAGCATACAATCATAAAACATAAAACAAAGAAAAATTAAAAGAATAAAAACCAACCATAATAAAAAATTTAAAAATAAACAGGTGAAACAATCCTAGAGATAACACTCCCTTGCCCCTGTATCCTATAATGATATCCACTTACGATCAGGAAAGGTAGTGGAGCCTTTGATCATTGAGGACGTTCCATCCTCTATTCATGAAGAAGGGATGGATCCACAGTATTTATCCTAGGCAGAAACCCCCATTAATTAAGATGCTGAACATCCTACTAGTATGCCAACTGAAACACATAATGATACATCTATCAACGCACAGCCTACCCAGCTGATTAGGGAACCACTGTACCCTAAAATATTAATGCTACCAAAGGTAGTGGGACAACCTCACTTTAACCTTTTAGGAGAGTTGAAAAATATTTATGTTAAAATTCCCCTCCTTTAGGCCCTTCAAGATGTACCTATCTATGCTAGAACTGTTCAGGATCTGTGTACAAGGAAACCAGGAAGGAAACCCAGGGATCCTCCCACTGTTCATGTCATAGGGAAACTATCTGCATTGATAATGGGAAAAACCCTCTTGGCCAAATACGATGATCCTAGGAATCCCACTGTCACTGTGCAGATTGGGAATACATAGATACCCTACATATCGGTAGACATAGGAGCAACAATTAATGTTATGACTATTGAAACTGTAAGAAAACTTGGGCTCACTAATCTCAAGAAAACCCCCACTGTTTTAGAACTGGCCGATAGATCCACTATTAAAACTGAAGGAATTTTGGATGATCTCATCATCTCAGTTGATTCTTGGGAGTACCCTACTGACTTCTTGGTTTTACAACCTAAGTCCTAGCTAGCAGGACACCCATTGATCCTGGGAATACCCTAGCTAGCTACAACTGATGCTTGCATCAGCTATCGATCTGGGTCTATGACCATATCAGATGGCACATATATAAAGAAACTCACTCTCTATCCTCCAGCTCGAATGAGCTTAGAAGCTGAAACTCCATTGTGGATGGAGCCAGAGGAAGAAGAGGGTGTTCAACCATTATTAACAATAGGGAAGGCCTTAACTTTTAAAGATGAAACTGAATATGACGCCATTAATAATTTCATCAGTGAACGCACTTCTGTCAATAAGAAAATTTATTAGATCCTGAATACTACTTTAGGTGAGAAGGAACAAGAAAATCTCATAGAAGAGGCATTAGTCAGTGACACTCATATAGTTCCAATATTGAAAAGTTCAAAAAGCATTCCTATCAACGTAGAGTCTGGAAAAACCATGAATATTAATCCCTACCTTTCCCTAGATGAACAAAAGCGCTTGATCAGTCTCTTCAAAAGAACACAAGGGGGAATTTGCCTGGGAGTACACAGACATGAGGGGTATTCCCTCTAATTTGTGAACCCATCACGTTTATATCAAAAGTGACTCTCGGCCTGTGTGCCAACCTCAACGATGAATGGACCCCAATATTAGGGACATCATGAAGGAATAAATTCATAAACTCTTGGAAGCAGGATTTATATATCCCATTTCAGACAGCGAGTGGGTGTATCGACTCGTAATAGTACCCAAGAAGAATGGTAAATGGAGAGTCTGTGTGGACTATAGAGAGATAAACAAGGCAACATAGAAAGATCATTTTCCCCTACCTATCATCGATCAAGTACTTGACACATTATCTAGGAAGAAGTTCTTCTCCTTCTTGGATGGGTTTAGTGTGCACAATCAAATCCAGATTGCTCCTGAAGATCAGGATAAAGCTACCTTCACCTATCCCTGGGGAACTTTTGCATACAGAGTGCTTCCCTTTGGTTTATGCAATGCACCAGCAACATTTCAAAGAGCTGTAATTGGCATATTTTCAGAATTAGTCAATGCTAGTATGGAAGTTTTTATGGATGATTTTACTCATGGAAAAGATTTTGAAGAAGCATTGAAAAATTTGGAAAGGGTTTTAACTCGCTATGAACAGACTGGGCTATCTTTGAGCACTGAAAAGTGCCATATGATGATGAGTGAAGGAGTGGTGTTGGGGCATTTCATCTTTGTTGATGGCATCCACGTGGACCCCTCTAAAATCAAGGTAATACAAAATATACCTAATCCTGTAACTCAAAAAGAAGTGTGAAGTTCCTTGGGGCATGCTGGATATTACCTAAGATTTATAGAAAATTTTTCCAAAGAATGTTAACTTTAGTCACCCAGGTTTTTCTTCCCTTTCAGTCCTGAAACTGCTGAAAACCCCAGTGATAAATTCACTGCAAAACCCACTAGAACGCTAGCTGGAATTTGCTGAAAATTCCACTACAAACAGTTGAAATCTACTTGAAAAATCCCATCTAAAACTCTGACACTTTGGTGATCTAAGCAACAAATTTATCCGGCGCTCAACGGTGGCCCTAACAACAATAATTTCCCACTGCATCGGTGGCTTCCTCTGCTAAAGTTTTTCCATTGTATCGGAAATCTAAACCACAATCCTTTGGGTGGATATTTCTTTAGGTAGCCAAAACTATGACCAACAAACCAACTATGGTTTCCACAGACAACCCGTTAGTGGTTCATCAATTAATTTCTGGCTATCCAAACCACTAGTCTGCCTACCGCATCGATGATTCAAAGAATAAATTTCTCCGCAATGTCTATGATCGAGGAACTATCCATCAAGTGGATAGATCCTTATGCATCTGCAATGGCGACCATAAATTTCACTATTGTTCCCATGGACCGTAACTCTGTCGGATGTCGGAACGAATAACAACTGCAATCTTTCAATCGGTGGTCGAAAACACAAACGACTACGGCATCGGGCAGTTAGTCTTCTAGGAAGCCACAATGGCGGACTCCAAATCAACTAAATTCTCCAACGTCTTTCATTATTGGTCCGATCCCTTAACCTTCTCTACCATATCGATGATTTAACCCTCAAACACATCAGCATCAGCAGTCGAAGCGTTTATCCGTCGGAAGCTTAATGCTCTAGACTTCCACAATGGCGGTGCATGAATCATCAATTTCTTCTGACATCCATCGATGACCAATACCACTATCATTTTCCGATGGCCGATGATTTTGTTCCTTAGAAAATTTTTTAATTTTCTTCATACATCGGCTTTTTCTTCAACTATTCATCAGCGATAGCATATACTAACATGTTGCGTCAGCGGCTAGGTGCCCTACACATTGGACGGTTAGTCATCAATATTTTCACAATGGTGGAAGTTCAACCAACAACTTTACCTGATGTAGTTCATCGACAAATGAATCATCTAAGCATCAGCGATGTGATCAACTAACCATCGCCGATGGCTGATGATTCTAGGAATTAGAAATTTTGTTGAATTCTTCTCTCTTCCTTTCCGAACTTCATTGGCTCAACTATCCTTTATCCTCTGCCAATATATTTCTTATCCATTGGTGAACACTTACTCTATCCTTTGTCATTCAAAAAACTGTTTCCCACCGCCACCCAGAGCTACTGTTTACTAACACCCCGGCATCAACGACTGGAAGGGCTAGTGCGTCAGCGAGATAGTTGACTAAATAGCCATAAAAATAGCTCGTAAACTTTGATCCTTTTTCAATTGATGGCCCAATCCACTAATTATTTTCATTGGTGAACCAATCCACTAGCATTTCCCAATGTTTTCTTCACTTAGGAAAATTTTTGCGAATTTCCCCTTTTTTCCTTCCACTACGTCGGCTGTCGAAGCAACTATCTATCAGGCGGATATTCCATTACATAGCTGCAATGATGGACACATCATTAGCTACATATTTCCGATGTTCATCGACGATGAGTACTACTAACATGCTCTGATGGTTGACGAAGTCAATACTTAAAAAAATTTCTGAAATTTTGCGCCATCGGCGGTCGAAGGCTCTACCCATCGAAGGCATAGTGGTCTAGCCATCCGCAACAGTGATGCTCAATTGGTTGAGCATCAACGATCCATATGTCTAAGTTTGTCGATGTGACGATGGCCAAACACTTAGAAAATTTTCCAAATTTCCCTCTCTATCTCTCGCCTCTTCGCTCATCGGATCAACTATCTGTCGGGTGGACTTCCTACTAAGTGCTCCATTGCATCAGAAGAACTTGCCATTAACTTTTTCGATGGACTGATGATCCTGGAACTTAGAAAAATTTCTAAATTTTCCTGCCACAAGTTTCTGATTGCTATTGGGCAGAAGGCAACCTGCCTCTATTATCTAACCTTGCATGGCCCATTCAGGCCCATGCAACAAACTTTGTCTCTAATACTACACTGTAACGTCCCTGACCCTCTGACCGACGAAGAGGATGATACTAACACCAAACATACAGGCAAACAGCCCCATGAACACGACCAGACATATAATGCTGAAATAAAAAGCTTAAACATAATACATAGTAAGATGCATAACCCTTCATATACATAGCAGAAGCAAACAAACATTCATTCAAGCATGCCACATGTTCATCATATTCATTGATCAGTAAATATAATTACATAGGTAAAATGGACATGAATACTCATCTGATAAGAACTCGTCCCACAACCAGCTACGTCATTGCAACGTTCCACCCAACCATAGGCCAGTGTGCTCATCAATCTCTCAGCAACACTGCCACCCCTGAGCTAGGCATGATTCCTCAAGGAATAAGGGTCAAAGTAGGATTACACATATCCAAGGTACACCAATCATCCAATCCCACACAATAGGGTTTATCAGGCTGTCAAGGAGCTAGGAAAGGATAAATGCTAAGATGATGACCTCAAACACCAGTTTTCTCAAGCACACCAGCCTCTAATCCTACTCTCAATAGTCTGAAGACCAACCACTGCATACCACAACAAAAGAAATAGTTCACATCTCTATGAAGAAGATGAAGTCAACAAGGTGACAACCCCAAACCAATGGGTGAAACATAGTTTAGGTCAAACAATGATTCAGAGTTGTTCTTGGCCCTAGCATGGCCAAAAAAACTTAGCAACAATCTAGATAACCTTAGCAACCAAGAAGCAACCCAAAACCAGGGGAAGACAACAACCCCAAAATTAGAAAGAAACGATGGCAACAACTACACAGTCTACAATTGGAAAGAATCCACACCCCCAACATGGACAGGGGAAAACTCAGCCAATGAATGTGAAAATCAATAGCCCACCAACATCCCCAAGCTCACAGCACACACTATCCCTAATCTAATTGCTGGTGAACTTATAGACGCATAAAAAGGGGAAGAACAGACTCTCAACCTATACGCAAGGGAAATAGAGACAGCCAAAGCAAAAGGTGGAAGAAAACATAGAAGGAACCCACAACATGGGTCATGAAGAACAACAAAACGCTCCACAATCTAGACAACCCAGCAACATTGACAACAATGGTCTCTTCTCAATAATGAAGCCATGACGCATTACACAATCAGCAATGGGAAAATCCAGAACCCCAACATTGACATGGAAAAAACATCTGCATAGACCACAATACCTTGAAGTAACACATATACACACAGTTTGATAATAGAACTGGTTTAGACTCTCTGCATGACGGAGGAAAACAGAGCGACTCGTTGTGGAAGGAAACAGATCCACCAACTAGTGATTGGTGTAATAAGAGAGAGCCCCTGCTTGAGTGAGATGGTCCCGACAAAACCCCCACCAACAATCGATGTGAGAGAGGAAAGGGAGAAACAACTCGCATGAGGAAAACTGAACCGTTGGCACTGGAGGGAGTGCAGTCGTCCCCCGAATGGGATCGTGGGCGTAGTGGTCTGTCCCTATGTGAATAGGTGTGGCCCCCCCAACTAACAACATGACAACCAAGGGTGGTGGTGACACATGGTTAACTCCCAATGGCCCACACGGATTAGACACCCCCCCCCTTATCCTTTGGAATCATGCCCTTTTCATTTAACGTTGCACCATCGTAGCTGGCTGTAGGTTTAATTAAATTGATGTGCATTTTTACATGATGCCAAAGCTATAATGTGCCGGATAGCATGATATACCATCGACAACGATCCCCATTGCTGAAACATAACACAACTTAATCGATGGTGGGAATTTTTCCTTGAGCTCCACACCATGATTAATTACAATATATACATCATGTACTTTTTAATGCATCCGGGTCAAAACTGGGGGTATTACAGGCTCTGCCAACACAGATCAATTTTTTTCTTCTCTAATGCGTAAAAATAAAAATAGATTTCATCCATGTGCCTTTACCTTTTATATTATTTTCATAGTGGAATATTCTATTTATCTTTCATGAAACTTCCATAGGTGAATCCTTTTTTTTCCGTAGATCTAATCCATAATTACCTCGAGTCATCGATCTTGATTGTTGATTAACCTTCCTTGTCTAACTCCGCTGCCCTACCTATCTTTTAACCTCCCTGCACTTTTCAACAATGGATCCCTTTATCACCGTAGATCTATAAGATCATTTTTTTCCACTGTAGATTTTTCTTTGCACATAATCCTCTCCTTGATTTTTCATTGTCCATATAGAAACCCTTGATCTTATTCCTTGAAAATCCCAACCATTGATTGATTTCATCCTCTAACACATTCCACTGATATCCTTTATGACTCCCTCTGTGCATCTTCCAACAACGAAATATCCCTAGACCTTAGACCTCTTCACCTTTAAATCTCTATCTTTGATTCTGCCTATGATTAAGTGGGACCTTTAACATATTCTATTTATCTTGGAAATTTAATATTCAATGCAACTTTCATTAGCAGAATCATCTCTCACTATCAATATTACCAAGCACAATCCTCAATGTTGATCTTTGTTGGGTTTTAATAATTCTGCTAATTTTCAACTTAGTTTTATTCGTGCATGTTTCCCCAGCGGAATCCTTATGCACCATAGATCATTTTCATATTTAAATCCCCATCGTAGATCTGCGCAGGTCATCAAATTTTGTTTCTTTATGCAAGTCTCACCAACGGAATCATCTCCAACCGTAGATGTTTTTTCCACTTTTTTCATGACTGTAGATCTAGGATACCCTTTAAACCTTTCTGTTGGACATCAAATTTGTTTTTACCTTGCATCTATTGGTGGCATATTGATTATTAAATGTTTATATTTCTTTCTGAAGATCAAAACTATCCAAACCTTTCGGTCTATACCACATGCACACATTTTCATTTTTACACCTATTTCCAAGGCTTAACCCATGATTTTCTAAGAAATACAGGTTTTAACTTCACAGTTAGCCCCTTTAACCATCCTTTAAGCATATTTTAAACACACCCTTGGTCATATCATCAAAATTTTCTATACCTTATTTATCCTTAGGTCTGCCCTATCAACTGCTAACCAAAAACGATGCTAAAATATAGTTTAACCAGTAGATGACATATATTTTGAAGGATATATGGATCAATAGGAAGGGTTATTTACAAGCACACACTAGTACAAAATGAGGAATTAGCTACTAGGTGACTAAAAATTCTAGTCACCATAAGTTTTTCAAGTGATTTACTACTAAACATGAGAAATTTTGATTGACCCAACTATAAACATCTAAAATTAATGACTATTTTAGTCACCAGTTAACAAATATGACTAGATAATAAGGGGCAGAGTTAAAAATGACTAACATTAATGACTAATTTAGTCACCAGTTAACAAATATGACTAGATAATAAGTGATATAGTTAAAAATGACTAATCTAGTCATGACACAAAAAAATGACTAGCTAGAAGAATATGAATTAGTCATTTATGTTAGTCATTTTTCATTGTCACTCCAAGAATGGAAAATTGCAATTTTGGGACCCTAAAAAGTCGTGTAATGGATAAATGGGGCTTCCAAAATGAAATTGTCTACCCAAAGGTTGCAATTTATTAAATAACTAAACTTATGACCCTTTTCACAAACCTTTCCTACGCATATGTTTCATAGAAAACAACTCTATGGTTGATCAAATATGAAAAGGGGTTGTTGATTCATAAGAAGATATGTTCACCTAGATAAAGTCTTAGGAACATGAGGTATTATATCCCCCTCATAAGCACATTCACATTTAATTTTTTCATGTTTTGTATCTTCAAGGTTGGTATAGTTTTTGAGATGGAGTTCTCAAGAGCTAACAATAATTACCCTATCTATTATAACAGTAATTTATGGTCTATAAGTGAAACTTTTGTAACTACCAAACAATATCAAGTATAAATCTCACAAAGTATACCAGTACTCATATATATATAATAAATCATGCAAAAAATAAGTTTATTATATTGACCAAACCCATCAATTTCTCCATATCAATAGCTCATACAATCTCATGCTTCATTTTACATTCATAAACAAAAAATGCTATAGTTATTTGCATTTTCAACAACTTTACTATATTGACCAAACCCATCAATCTCTTTATATCAATCACTCATACAATCTCATATTACATTTTACATTTATAAGAAAACATATGCTATAATTCTCCAAATCTAAAGAAATTTACACATGGTATAGATATGTGCGTCTTAAACATTGATTAGTAATTTTGTAAATTTGTTTTTTATTTTAGTTTAAGAAATTAAAAACATGCAAAGTAATATTTAAAAAAAAACTTATTACATTGAAATATTTTGTCTTATTACAAAGGAATATTTTGTTCTTGTATTAGTAAAAAAAATTACTTTACAAAATTAATATAACAAAAATGGATGAAATAAGTTGTTTCAGAGTTCTTCGAGTAGTAGACCCCCGGTCATTGTTTTGTGGGCCAACCAAAATACAAATTAGGTTGTTGACCGTGAGCGGTGATCTAATTTGAAGGGTGGGTCTTAATTTCAATTGAAAGGGTATTTATTCTTTGAGCCCTTTGCAGATGAAGGGAAATACAAATAATTGTACTTCAATTGACAAGTATAAATTAACTAAACCTTTTCGCCAAAAAAATGCAAAAAACAAATATCGTTCTTTCAAATTTTTACAATTTCAAACAATTGAGCACCCCTTAATATTTACATGAAAAAATTATATATTCTCAATGAAACTTATTTTGAGCACGTTATGTTTTCATATGTGTATCATTAATTTTATTGTTTAGTAACATAACTACTATTCTATTGTATTTTTTCGAGTTTGAGCACACTTCATTATACAAAAAGAAACTTAGACACTTCATTATTGGGGCATCCACGTGCAATCCAAGCTTGAGAGATGTAAGAATGATAAGGATTGGGCACGTAAGAAAATATCATACACAACTCAGAAAACATTTAAAAAAATCCTACATACCAAGCAAGTTAACAAAGCTAGCATAACCATGGTTGGGGCATCAATTTTTTTTGTTCAACACTTGCCATGAAAGCATACATGTATGGGATGGAGGGGCAACTCAGTGCATGTCCGAGTCTCAACTCTCTACCTTTTAAATTGAAACAAAATACGAAAAAGAAGTTTATTAATGGCTATATTTGATTTGAAAAAGTTCTAGGTGTGAGTAATTAAGAGCTCGGGGCTCTAAAATTTGTTGTGTTTTGTACTAGTCAAGACTCCACAATTCAGTGAATCGACAGTCATAGGTAGGAATTTAAGCTATTTAATGAAAACAATTAATGTGTATAACCTATATGTCGAAAATGTTTTCCATGTTGATGCGGGCCACTACCCTCTTTATTGTCTTACCAAAAGGCATGATAATGAGGAAGACGACCTAAAATTATGGACTTCACCGTCGAATAATGACTTGTAATCACATTGGTAAGGAGTGATAAGAAGATCACAACAATCCAACGTGTCAAATCGCATTTGATAGTGTTAATTAAAGATTTATATGGTAAAAGACTTACTTATAGTTGTCTCTTACTCTTTGCATCTTGATACATTTAATATTTTATGGTTGTCTTTGCGCCTTGATCCAATTCATATTATAGGGTGAGGATGTGCATGCATAATAATCCTTAGTTATGACTATGAGATGAGGATTTAAAGAGAAGAGGATGTAAAGACAAGTAATTTTTATATGTATTTTGGTAGCGCCGAGGACAAATGTTGTGAGAATCTAAATGTTTGGAAGGACGGGGAGATCACATCACGATCATGTGACCCATCAAATTGAACACTATTCTTAAGCCAACAATTGTTTTTTAAAATTTATTAATCACCATTGTTTCTCCATATCGTGTGCCCAGTAACACCTCTCTATAACAATGAATAAATCAGCTTCTGCATAGTTTGTGATCCTAGCTACATGTTATTATTTGTATTTGCATGCCATCGAGAGTTCTTTATAGTTGTCGCAAGTCCATGATATTCATCCAAAAAATAAAGTCTTATAGAGGAGGACTTATCAAACTAGCCTTTTAAATTTCATTTTGATGAGAAAAGAGTGGAAATTTGTAGCGGGGTTCACATAGGTAGTAGGAACAAAGTTTTGAGCTCGTTTCGAGCCTGTTAGTTGTTCTTTTTTGTTATAGTCATAGCTGTCGACACGTTGCCACACTTTAGATTGCAGCCCTAAGTGACTTGAGAGCCAGATTCACATCTCACTAGTGCCTCGTAGTAATCAATGATTACTGACCATCTTGCACAACTAAGCATTGAGTGCATGACATGAGTGAGTAAGTGATTATAATTGATCATATTTCCAATATTTTGAATGATGAATTAGAACTTTATAGCATAGGAATTTCAACATCTTAATAAATTTATATGGATGGGTAATTTCAAATGTTTCCCTTCTTTTGAAATGTCAATATAAATTATGCCCTTCTCAATTGGAAGGGTAAAATTCAGATTTTAACTTTTTTTAAAGGCCAATTTTAACTTTAAACTTGTGGGAAGGGCTCAATTTTCAACAGTGTGAACGGTGTCCGTGAGTATGTGGTTTTTTATATTTATATTTATTTTTATACGTAGGGTTAATTTATACTGGAATGAGACTTTAAAATATGGCTATCGTGGTATGATTACAAACGGATTTATTCCTAGGATTTCCACCAAATTCAACAATGCCAATTGCAATTACAAGGTCAAATACCTTCAGAAAGATGTAGAAGGAGGGATCATTATTTATTAGGATTGTTCTTCACCTTCATAGAGATTCAAATGATCTAAAATTCAGCGAAAAAATAGAGGCATCCTATGATAGCATCACTCTGAGAAGGTTGTGCAAGCAAGGTCGGTTGAAAGAGGCGCTCAATGTATTGACTGAAAATTTCCCTTTGAAATCCTCTAACTGTGTTTCTATTCTCTGAACCTATGTTGATAAGAGGGATCTATCAGAAACTAAATTACTACACACCCACATGATAGCCCAGATGGGAAAGAATCCAAAAAAACATATTCGTACCAAACACACTCATCAACACATAGGAAAAGTGCGGGAGTTTGGAGGAGGCGCGCCAATTGTTTGACAAAATGCCTGAATGAAATGTGGTTTCATGGACTGTTATGATTCAAGATTATGCCAAGAATGGGATTTTTGAGGAGGACTTGAATTTGTATTATCAAATGCAAAGAACAATCATTCGACCAAATAATTTCACGCTTTCTAGCTTTATATCAGCTTGTGCACGCTTGGGTATTCTGCAACATGGAAAGGAAGTGCATGAAGAGATTAATAGGAATTATAGATCTTGTGCATCAAGTTTTTGATGAAATTCCCAAATGAAATGTTGTGCAGTTGACTGCTATTATTGCAGGGTATGCACAGAAAGGGCAGGTTGATGAGGCCTTGAGGAATTTTCAGCAAATGCCTCAGAGAAATGTGGCCTCATGGAATGCTATGATTTCACGGTATGCACAAAGAAAGTGTGGTTATGATGCCACGAAGCAATGGATATGTTGATGAGGTTGTTGAGTTGTTTGACAAAATGCCTAAACGAGATGTAGTTTTCTGAAATAACCTGATTATAGGATTCATGCAGAATGGGCTGGCCGAGGAGGCTATGACGTTGTTTGATAGAATGCCTGAACGAGGTGTGATTTCTTGGAATGCCATGATTTTTGGCTATGCGCAAAATGGGAAATTTGACAAAGCCTTAAGGATCCATTATTTGATGGAACAAATTATTTATTTTGGAGCAAAAGAATGAGAAATTACTTGATGACTCTTGGCTTTAACATTTAGGGATAAGTTAAGAATGATTATACAAATCCAAAAAATGTATGTATAAATCGCTAGAAAGAAGCTTAGTGAGAATAATTCTAAAACAATAAATGAAATTTTGAATGTTTTAGTAGATTCATAATTTGTCAAACTCATGCATTATGATTCAACAAAATAAATGTTTGACAAGTTACATAATATATATTAAGGGGATGACAAGGTCAATATGGAAAAATTACAAACCCATAGAGGAAAATTTGAGATCCTTAAGATGAAATAAGAAGAGAATATTACAGCCTATTTTCTTCAAGCAGATGATATTATTAATACTGTCACATGCCTCAATTTGCAAAACATTTTTATGTTTTAGGAAACATTATGTTATATTTTATGTTAAAGTTTGTAATTAATGACCAAGTGGGGTCAAGGATAATTTAATGTAATTACAGAATATTTTATTAATAAATAAATGAAAGATGAGACAACAACTTATGGAAGCTATTAAATGAGTGTTTTACTAGTCACTTGATGGGGGAGGTTGTTGGAGTATCGGTTACCTCCACATGGTATAACTGCCGCACCTCTAGGAATATAAAACAATTGGACTAACAACCACTGCTGGTCATGGGTCCTTGTGTTGGGTTTTAAATGTTCACCAACATCTGGATGTTTTGGTGTAATGACAAACCTTACAGAGGTTGGGTTGAAAGCATATTGACATGTAGCAGCATCCTCAAACTACTTCTAGCTGTTACAGGTGGTAAATTCCTATTTTTTTTTGTCATGATTCCCCAAGAAAGTGGAACAAGAGTAGGTGGCTCATTAAGTAAAAACTGACCCAAAAGACCTAGGAATGCTAATAAAACTTCCCGTTGAATTTAGACAAGGTTAATCATTCTGGATTTGTGATCATTCTGAGTGAATGAAGTGCACAAGAGAATTCGATGGAGGGCAGTAGCTGAAGTAAGTTTGAGTGGAAAAGTGCTAAAGACCCGAACTAGTGCAGCTATTCTAAGCTGAGTTGATACTGCTGCAAGCATAACTAATTTATTGCTGAACACTCAGTGGAGTTGTAGAGGATTTCTAGACTACATCTCTCACCTAGTACTTCTAACAGGTGGACCAGGAGACAAGCTCGGGGGTCCTAAGAATTGCAGACCAGCTCTTCTCCAGGAGTTGGTTGGGAGGAACAGGTTCCTTAAGTTGTTGTCACCTCATCTATACTTCGAGGTTTTACTTGTTTAGTTCAATCATTTAATTATTTACTGTATCTAGAAAGTTTAAGATTTATCAATGATATAGTATATTTCTATTTTTATTTCTGTTAGGGTTAGTTAGGAGAAATGTATATGCTGTGAAAGTTAGTAAGTTCTGAACTAGCTAGATTAGGGTAAATGAGTAGAGAAATTACTTAGTTAATTGATAAATAGAAATAAAATACCTAAACTGTATTCTTCCACACCTTTTGCAAGGTAGTGAGTCTGGTAGAATAGGTTAGTTTATTTTCAAATAATGAATTCGAATAAAGTATGTATGCAGATGAAATTGTTGTTTTCTACAGGATATTTTGTATAAATTGTTTATAGGTTTTCTTTTGTACTTTTTAATTACTTAAGGTATTTAAACAAACAAATAGAGACAGATAGGAAAGAGCTTAGGTATTACACGCTAGTCTATGTAACATTTTACACAGTAAAACCAGAAAACTTTTATATTATAAATCTAATATATTAATCATAAATAGATAATATAGAAACAAGAAATTATCAAGATTAAGTTTAAATTAACAAAGACACTATATAAGGTTAAACAGTTACCCAATTAGTTCAGTTAAGTGAAAATGCAAAAACTAGGGTTAACAGAAAAAAGAAAAAAAAACTATCTCTATTTCAATTAAGACCTTTTCTCTATTTTTAATTTCCAGAAATAATTTCTGATTCAATAACCATGTTACTATCTAAATATTCCACTGTCAAAAGCCCTCAAATTATAATTCATTTAAAGGAAAACAAACTAACTAATAATCTACTTAATCCTAAACCCTCAAAAGGTAATAACAACAAAAATAGCTAGAATAATCAAAATATATAATATATTATCCAAACAGAGATACCGTTGATCAGACTTAAGCTATAAGAATTCCTATAAGATCAAAAATAAAACTTAACAGACACAGTCTCGTCCTATGACCTTTTACATCACCATTCAAGGCTTAAAAATCCTAATTAAAAGTATCATAATTACAAACAGAGTTCAAAATAAACAAAACATCTGTCTCGGCTATGAAAGCCCCTTTAAAAAAAACATTGCTAAAATAGCCTCTAGGCTTCATAGTTTTATTGACCAATCCTCTTGTAATGGACACCGGATTTTCCAAGCATCTACAACACAGAACTTCACACCAAGATAAAAACATAGTAACCCAATGATCTCCATAAATCAATTTTTTTTAACACCTTTCACCACGACAGGAGAAACCCCAGTGAGATTGAGGCTTACCAAGGTTTTTATGCAGTTTGGAGTCAGTGCAAGGTAATCCTTGGTGTTTTTGTTTGCACTTCCCTTTAGAAGCCAAGCACCTGCAATTTTCTAAATCTAATTAGTATATATAAAAGGAAGAACTTAGAAACATAATTATTGATGCAAACAACAAAAAAAAACTAATAGAATTCTATTTACTATAATAAGAATCAAACCTTGGGTATCATACTTTCTTACTGGTTTAAGCGACCCTGAAGAAATTTTTAAGCTCAAAAACATGGCCACCTTTTTACAAGGACAATGAGCTTCAGGAAGAGTTATGTCAGGAGGAAACACAACTTGCAGAGCATAAGATATTTTTCCTAAAGCCACGACAAGCAAGGTATAGGCCATCAAGAAAGTTTAAACAACAAACTCAGTTAGAACCTCATTGTCACATCCCCGGTTTCGACCCCGTTTGCATGATGTATATATTGTAATTAATCTTGGTGAGGAGCTAAAGGAAAAAGCCCCACCATTGATTTGGTTTTGTATGTTTCGGCAATGGGGATATTTGCCGACGGTTTATCGTGCCATATGGCACACTATAATTTGACATCATGTAAATACGCACATCAAATAAAACTAAAACCACAACCAGCTATGGCAGTGCAACGTTGAATGAAAAGGGCGTGATTCCAAAGGATAAGGGGGTGGGGATGTCAAACCTTAGTCTATGGGGGAAAAACCCATGTTTTGCCACCTTTGTTTTGTTTTCCACCTTTCTTGTCTTACCCAACCTCTCCAACCTCTTCAATGTCTTGGCTTTGTTAGTTGGGGGCAGTTATTGCATGAGGGAACATGGGCATGGGAAAACGTGGGTTTGGCATGCTGCTGTCAGTTTGGACAGTACACATGCCCAGTGGAGAACCTTCGTTTCTCTCACGCTGGTCTTCATTCTCCCCATGGTTGGTTGTTCTCATGTCTGGTCTATTTCTCCTCACGCAGAGCCGTGGTTTGTTCTTCCTCACGCAGAGGGAAAGTTTGCTCATCCGCGCGTGCATAGGAGGTATGTTCGTCCCTCATGGTGGTTGGCTCTCCCTCTCGTGTGGAAGGTTGTTCTCTCTCATGCTGTGCATCCGTCTGCTGTGGCATTTTTTCCATTCGCGTAAAGACCAGAGAGTTGTTCGCTCGTGGCCCTACCTTCTCACGCAACCAGGAGAGGAGATGTGTATCGGTGGTCAATTACGTTTTCCCACAGAGTGGAAATTGGGTATGTTTTTCCTGTGTTTTGGACTCACCGATTATGTTTTGGGGTTGTTGATTTCCAATCTGTTACCTGAGCTTCCCTGTTTTGGGACTGTGGATTGCTGTTACCGTTCATTGTGAAATTGGGCTGCTGTTTTTACCCTGGTTTGGGTGTTGTTGCTGAGTTGTTTTAGCCACGTTAGGGCCAAGAACAACTCTATGTTGCCCTGTGAAATTGAGCTGTGCTCATCTTCTGTTGGGATTGTCCCTGGTTGCTTTTGCTTCTTCACGGTGTTGTGAAGGGATTGTTTTGCTGCGGGTATGCAGTGGTTGTCCCCTTGGGATGTGCTGGCTTGGCCAATATGTTGAAGGCCTGTCAAACCCAGTTATGTTGGTTTGGCTATGTGTGTGTGTCCCCTGGCTATGTGTAAGCCAGCGTTGACCCTTATCCTTGGAGGAATCATGCCCAGCTCGAGGGTGGCAACATTGATGAGAGATTGATGAGCAAGCTGGCCTATGGTTGGGTGGAACGTTGCAGCGACGTAGCTGGTTACGAACGAGTTCTTCACCAAAAGATAACTCTACTGTCTATATGTCATCTCTGCAAATATATATATTTGATGTCAATTGAATAATCATGATGAACATGTGAATGCTGGAAACGTATGTGTGTGTTTCTCCCGCTGATTATTGAGTAACTATGTTTGTTGATGAATTATGCATCCTTATATGCATCATGATAAGCTATTAATATTCCGCATTGATGTCTATCTATGTTCATGGGGCTGTTTTCCCGGCTGTGTATGATGTTCGTCGTGTCCTCTTCGCCAGTTGGAGGCATGGGGACATGACAAAATGGTATCAGAGCTCCTAGTTGCAACAGTGGGCCTCTATGGGCCAAGAAGGAGCAACTAACATAGGCAGGACTTCATTCTACCCAATAGAGATCAAATTTTGACAGCAGCAAACTTCAAAAATGGCCTAAGTGTTGAAACAGCCGGTGGGCCACTAGAGGAAGTGAACTTCTGCCGTTGCGGAAGGCAAAGGCATTAGCCTTCCGATATAGAAAGATCGCTGACAGCCGCCGCCGCAGAAAAGTTGAAATTTGGCTAAGTAAACGGGCGACCAATCGGAAGTAAAAAAGTTTGTGCTCCACCATTGCGGAAGCCAAAGTTATTTGGCTTCCAATGTGGAAATGCTTCCGACGTCCGTCGTTGCGGAAGAGGAAAGGGTTCTGATGTCCGTCGTTGCAGGTGAAGAAGCAATAAGGCTTCTGATGGGAAAGTCTTCCGATTTCCGATTAGAAAGAATACCGATGCCGATCAATTTGTTCATCGATCGGAAGAGAAAGTGAATGAGCATCCGCTGTTGCGGAAGCCAAAGTCATTCGGCTTCCGATGTGCAAAAGCTTTCGATAGCCGATGAAGAGCCGTCGTTGCGGAAGGGGAAAGCCTTCCGAGAGTCGATTCAGCGGAAGGAACAATGGTTTCGAGAGCTGATTCAACGGAAGGGGTAACTGTTTGATAGCCGATACGTTGGAAGGTTGAGTGGAATGAGATCCGATTTGGCACAAGGCATTTTGGGATTTTCCAGTGGGATTTCCAGCCAAATTCGACTGCCTTCTAGTAGGGTTTTCAAGCACTTTTTCAGTAAATATTCATGGGATGGAAAATGAGAAAATGGAAGATATCTAATGCACCAGATTGCGTGAAAACCAATGATTTAAAAAAAAAAAAAAATCGAGGGCGCTGCCCTCGACCTGCCCTGCAGTGGAAGCCACAAGGAGGCAAGCCACAAGGGGGCAAGCCCCCTTGACCCCCGTCATCCCTTGAGACATTCATTCTATGTTTTGGGAAATTTAGTAAAACCCAAAATTCATAAAAGATGAATGCTGCAATTGAAGTGAGGTGGCTGAAGTTGGCACCCAGTCGAAAGTATAGCTGTGTGTAAAATGCAAAGGTTTGCTAAAATTCTTCATTCTTAGAAGGGGTGTTGTTTTCACACTCGAGGTCAGAATGACGCGTATGAACAGGCGTTGGAAAGCTTATGCAGTGGGGAACAAGGATAAGTCACTAGAATCTAAGCATGGAGCAGCAAAGTGCTAATGATGGCTGCTGCTATCAAATGGAAAAATATGGACAGTTGCATGCCCAGGGGTAGCAAGGACTAAGAAGTCAACCAGCTGCTGTGTGGAAAAAGGAATTCCATGAGAAGATGAGGGATTTGAAAGGGAAGTTTTCATTAGACCCTATCTTGCTGATTATAAATACATTTCCTAAGTTTATGCTTGAAATGCATGAGGATATGTATTGCATGCATAGGATATTGCATGATTGGTAAGAATATTGGAGATTGTATATTTATAATGAACCACTAATGATAATCATTTCCTTGATGTTGGCATTAGTGGGAAAACCAATGATGACATGGAAACGGATGAAAATGTTGCTGATGCTGAGGAATGTGACCAGCAACCCTATGAAGAAAGGGATAAGGCAACAAGTCCATGACAGAAGTTGGTGAGCAAATTTGGAAATCTCCTGCAAAGGGCCAACCAGATTGGTCATGTCAAGGGTGTAAGTATGACCCATGCAGGTATGAATTTTCTTATGACAAATTCCATGGATTGGTACAGGTAAGGCACCTCATACTATGTGAATATTGGAATATAAAAGGGTGTCATGCCTATATATGTTGATGATATTGGTTATAGTAATGCATCCTATATGAATTAGTCATGGTTGGGACATGCACGGTATATTGAATGCAAGATAGCATGAATGGATAGGCATTGGAAAGATTTTGTGAACCTTGTAGTTATGCAATGGATGTATGCCTATGAAGAGTGTGAATGAATGATTGCATAAGTGTAGGTGCAATGTTGTGATGTATGGAATGAATTCATTAAGATGAATGCATGTGATATGCGGACTAAATAACAACTGAAATGATGAATTAATGATAATTCTGGAACTGTTTCGAAGGCTGTTATGAATGCAGGACAGTCATGATCAATTGGCTGCCAGAAATGCTCTATTGAAGAGCAAGGTGGTATGAATGATATGCTTGTGAAGTAAGGGTATCTAAACTTTCATTTAATTGCATGAATGATATGACTATACCTTGCAATGTTAGTATGATAAGGATTGCATGAAGTAAATGAGCTTTGATAATATTGATGTGACTAACAGCTGGAAGTATTTGAATTTTATAAATTCTGAAAATGCTTCAGTGATGGTTGTAGCAATGAAAGGTTATATGCATCCATAATTACCAAGTGTTTGGTTGTTTGAAGCTTATGTTTCAGGTAGATTACTTCGAGCATGGCATTGAGAGGTAAGACCCTGACCAATGCTGGAATCTACCGTGTAAAAGAGCTTGTTAAATTTGAATTGTGAATTTCAAATTTAAGAAATTGCTGACAACTATTAGTCACTACTGGCTTGCATAAGCTTGTGTTTGGATGTTGAAGCTTATGTTTCAGGTATATTATTTTAGGCATGGAATTGAGAGGTAAGACCCTGACCAATGCCCGAATCTACCATATGATATGCACAATAGGTTTTTAAAATTCAAACTGTGAATTTCGGATTTGAGAAATTGCTGACAACCATTAGCCACTGTTGGCTTGCATAAGATTGTGTTTGGTTGGTTGAAACTCGTGTTTCAGGTAGATTATTTTGAGCATGGCGGTGAGAGGTAAGACCCTAACCAATGCCAGAATCTACCATTTATGAGAAAAAGTCTCATGGTTGTGAAAGTAGTTGATATGCATAATGGGTCATTAAATTTGAATTGTGGATTTCGGATTTAAGAATTGCTAACGACTACTAATCATTGTTGGCTTGTGTAAGATTGTGTCAGGAGGGACACATGGTAAGTGGGTAATCATGTTATGATAGTAAGCATAAAATTATAATGATCATAGTAGTGCTACTTATGAGAGACCCACCATTGAACAAGTCAATTTCTGTAGTAGATAGAATTGCAAATTCTTATTGAATTTGATTAATGTCATTGCTTGGTTATGGACGATCAATTTGGATTATAGTATCAGGTAATGATTGATTGTTTGGCTATTTGATGAATGTGTCAGGGGTACACACTGCAAGAAGATCATGTGTGATGACTTGGAAGAGCCAAACTTCATGGGAAGGTTTTCCCTTATCTTGGAAATGGGTTTCGGGTGAAACGCCATTGGACATTTTGAAATGTCTCATCTGCACTGCATGTTTGGTAATAACATGAGTGAGATGGTATGGATTATGTCGGTAAGACATGTGTGGATATGGACTGTGTCAGGGGCTTGGTTTGCTTGTGAAACCTGGTGTGGTTGGAAACCACACAGACAAAGCTAGAGGGCTGGATTTCTTCTCCACGACCCTGGGATAGCACTGGAAGGGAATGAAGGGCCCAAGGGACTGCATAGCAGAGAAGGGACTGATTCCTTGTGTTGGGTGTGTGTGGGTGTCTTAGAAGTCAGGCTAGTTCTATTGTAGGTGTTCCTAGCTCTGCAGCGAGCTCACCAGCGAGCTCACCAACTTAGCATTTAGCCTTTCCCAACTCCTGGACGGTGCCTAACAGATGTAAAGGCATACTACGACGGCTAATGGATAAGTGTTCTGTGACCCTTGCTATGAATATGCATGTTTAATTATTGAATTCCATATGAAGAACATGCTTTGATTTAGTATCCATTATGACCGAATGATATGAAATGTGATTACAGTTTTAAAGCAACAACGCTGATGAGTTTGCTTGTACTGCTTGTGTTGCTTGTGTTGACAGGTAAATGGTTGATATAAGTGTATGGTGATATAAGTGTATTGTTGGTATAAGTGTATTGTTGATGAAAGTGTGTGTTGGTATAAGTGTATGTTGGTCTCTGATATGCCTGAGGATCCATAGTAGATCCTAGACCTAGAAATGGTCATGATAAAGTTCCAAGCCCAGTTGACATGGTTATGTACTGGCTGGACATTAATTATTTGATGTTGTGGAGCAGCCGGCGTGCTGACCGAACATCTAAGTCCATAGGCGATCCCAAGGCTTGCAAAGCGAAGCAGGATCCTGTGGACGAATGAGGAAATGCACAATACAAATAAGTATTGGATTATTTTGCTTATGACTAAACATGTGTATATGATTTGGTTATGATGTTTTATCTCTAGAACAAGATAAAATTAATGAGATTAAACTAAACATGTGAATCTATTCAATGTTGGATATAGGTATCGCTGGGAGCGAGGACTATGAGAGCATCCTAGAGGTGCACGTGGACATGTGACTGTCCTGGAAAGCTCGAAATGAGCGGTAATGAAGAAGGTGCTAGTAGGACAGGGGAGTCCTAGCAATTGAGACAAGCCATATGGAGAGACTCCATGGTTTAGAGGTCTGAAATAGACCAAAGACACTAAGTTTCATGACCGAGAAGGATTGGTCCAGCATTCACGGTGAAGTGAAAGAGGCTGAGAGCATGAAAGGCCACAGCGGTGGTGTGGGTTCCAGGATGGAACAAAACAAAGAGGGGAAAAACTCTTACTACTCTCTCTTTCCTTTCGATTATATATATATATATGTTTATGCATTGTGAAAACAAAGGATTGTTTAATGCATGTATTATTGAAATGAAATGTGTGTATTTGCTTAAAGTGAATTATGAATGCTGGAATAGTTAATTCCCTTCCCAGGAATGGACATGAAGGAGCTCATGTGCCTGTTGGGAAAGGCATGAAAAATATGAAAGCCTCGTTAATGAGACTTGGACTGTCATGCCGAATGGGAAATTAATTGACTGATTTTAATGTCTATATTATGCTTGGTCTGATAGAATTTCAATGGTGCATTTCACAGGTGAGAAAAGTGAAACCAGGTGGTGCACATTGATCATGGAAGCAGATCAAAAGTTGTTGGACTTAGCTGGAAGTCTCCTTCAAATGATTTCCAAGACCCAAGAGAATATTGGGGAGATGCTCAAGAATACAGAGAAGGTAGAGTGAAATGAACCACCAGATTTTGCAAGACTCTATTGGTTTGCAAAGGGAGGTGAAAAGCCTTCTGGGAGCAATGGAAAAAGGAAAGGAAGGTGGATCAACAATGGGACAATTGTCCAAGCGACCCGATAAGAAACGGTCCAGGCATGAAGGCTCAAGGGAAATTGAGCAGGTAAAGATGAAGCAGCCAGTGAGACGCTGGAGATGCGGAGGACATCATTTATGCCGGGACTGTCCAATGAGGGAACATGATGAGGGAAATAGCCGTAAAGTTCCTAGACTTTGGGATCAACTGGAAGCTAAGAACCAGCAGGGGAATTCCATGGAAGCCGAGAGGCTTGGTCGTGAATGTTCAAAGTAGATGATTGAACGTGGGCCAGATCTACAATTTTGAAATTTTGATGTGCAACTGTATATGTATTGTATATATGTAATGGAACACCGAGGACGGTGTTATTCTAAGGGGGAGGGGAATTTCACATCCCCGGTTTCGACCCCGTTTACATGATGTATATATTGTAATTAATCTTGGTGAGGAACTAAAGGAAAAAGCCCCACCATCGATTTGGTTTTGTATGTTTCGGCAATGGGGATAGTTGCCGATGGTTTATCGTGCCATATGGCACATTATAATTTGACATCATGTAAATACGCACATCAAATAAAACTAAAACCACAACCAGCTATGGCAGTGCAACGTTGAATGAAAAGGGCGTGATTCCAAAGGATAAGGGGGTGGGGATGTCAAACCTTAGTCTATGGGGGAAAAACCCATGTTTTGCTACCTTTGTTTTGTTTTCCACCTTTCTTGTCTTACCCAACCTCTCCAACCTCTTCAATGTCTTGAATTTGTTAGTTGGGGGCAGTTACTGCATGAGGGAACATGGGCATGGGAAAACGTGGGTTTGGAAGGCTGCTGTCAGTTTGGATAGTATGCAAGCCCAGTGGAGAACCTTCGTTTCTCTCATGCTGGTCTTCATTCTCCCCATGGTTGGTTGCTCTCACGTCTGGTCTGTTTCTCCTCACGCAGAGCCGTGGTTTGTTCTTCCTCACGCAGAGGGAAAGTTTGCTCATCCGTGTGTGCCTAGAAGGTCTGTTCGTCCCTCATGGTGGTCAGCTCTCCCTCTCGCATAGAAGGTTGTTCTCTCTCACGCTGTGCATCCGTCTGTTGTGGAATTTTTTCCATTTGCATAGAGACCAGCGATTTGTTCACTCGCGGCCCTACCTTCCCACGCGGCCAGGAGAGGAGCTGTGTATCGGTGGTCAATTACGTTTTCCCACAGAGTGGAAATTGGGTATGTTTTTCCTGTTTTTTGGACTCACCGATTATGTTTTGGGGCTGTTGATTTCCAATATGTTGGCTGAGCTTCCCTGTTTTGGGATTGTGGATTGCTATTACCCTTCATTGTGAAATTGGGCTGCTATTTTTACCCTAGTTTGGGTGTTGTTGCTGAGTTTTTTTGGCCACGTTAGGGCCAAGAACAACTCTGTGTTGCCCTGTGGACTTGAGCTATGCTCATCTTCTGTTGGGATTGTCCCTGGCTGCTTTTGCATATTCACGGTGTTGTGAAGGGATTGTTTTGCTGTGGGTATGCAGTGGTTGTCCCCTTGGGATGTGCTGGCTTGGCCAATCTGTTGAACGCTTGTCAAACCCAACTGTGTTGGTTTGGCTATGTGTGTGTGTCCCCTGGCTATGTGTAAGCCCGCGTTGACTCTTATCCTTGGAGGAATCATGCCCAGTTCCGGGATGGCAGCATTGCTGAGAGATTGATGAGCAAGCTGGCCTATGGTTGGGTGGAACGTTGCAGCGACGTAGCTGGTTGCGGACGAGTTCTTCACCAAAAGATAAGTCTGCTGTCTATATTTCATCTCTACAAATATATATATTTCATGTCAATTGAATAATCATGATGAACATGTGAATGCTGGAAACGTATGTGTGTGTTGCTCCCACTGATTATTGAGTATCTATGTTTGTTGATGAATTATGCATCCTTGTATGCATCATGGTAAGCTATTAATCTTCCGCATTGATGTCTGTCTATGTTCATGGGGCTGTTTTCCCGGCTGTGTATGATGTTTGTCGTGTCCTCTTCATCGGTCGGAGGCATGGGGACATGACACTCATCCATCAAAACCTTTCTATGACAGTTCAAGAGCCATGCTCTTCTCCATAGCTCACCATTTGTACCGGGGTTTATATAGAAACACTTACAGAGCTAAGTATCAACGATGAGGAAGTTTTTGTTCCAAAAACCAGAGAAGGAAATCTGTATACCCTATACATGAAGTAGAAGGAGTCTATCAGCAAGGAGTTTGAAATAGAAAAGTAAAAAATAGCCTGAGCATCCAAGAACTGGGGCTCTTCCTCCAAAACCAGTCAAAACGATAGGGTAAAATGAGTTTTTAGGGTTTTAAAAGGATTTTTATATGGAAAAAATCTATAAAGTAAAAACCCTATCCACTGAGCTTCGACGATGTAGTCCAAATATTTTCTTACAAGAAGGGTTTGTAATATAGTTCAAAACTCGATTTTGGCAACCTACACATTTTAGGGTAAAACCATTACTATATTGTAAAAATGTCATCATTTCATTGTTTTTGTGATGGTGTATGTTATTTAAAATCATAGTAATTAACATGGGGTTAACAAGTAAACTAGGTTATAATTGTAAACTATAAACCTTGAATTTGTATAAGAAACTTACATTACTCACATATTAAACAATACTATGTAATTTAAGTCTTGGGAAAATACAAATGAAAAGCAGATCATTTGTAAGTAGATATTATAACTCTAGAAAATATCTTGCTAGGATTTTATTCAAGGTATTAGAAACTTTGGACACTAAAATATGATCTAATTAGAAAGTACTGTACGAGATAAGAATATCATACAAAGAACTATATAATAGAATCCCTCGAAGGATCATTCTTACCTTGAAACAAAATGGTATTAATCCTATGTTTAAGAAAAACATTAGTAATAAGGCATCTCAAGTTTTGGTAGGTATCAAGTAGTCATAAACTATATTTTATACCAAGTACTAGTGTCATGTGTATTTAGTGGTCTAAATTATTTCTTTCATTTCAAATGGATCATAGATCCTTTAGGTTACTGTACTCTTTAATCGTGGAAAGATATCTGTTCCACAAGATGCAACCACTAGTTTTGCATACAAGTATTCAAGTGATAAACACAGAATGCCGGTTTAATAAACAAGTTCTGGGATAACAAGCATAACTCAACCTAATCTATTTTATTAATATATTGTTACTACTAACATTTATAAAGATTTGAAACAAATAAAATCAATGATACCTCTTACTTGGCTCAAGCTGTAAAGCAAAAAATTATCTAGCAATTTTATTCTATGCTAGAGGAGATGATAAATCTTGATTTGGAGAAACTAGAAACAATGTCTTACCTATAAAAGAAGCATCACTTTCACTGCATTAGCTATAAGCTAAGTAAGCCCCGATATCAAGTAAAGTTCATCCTACTTGTCATAAGACAGTAAAACAAACTTAGTGCTAGAATTTTAAACATATATTTTACTACGGTATTGTTGCAGCTGCAACATTTTCCCAAATTTATAAAAATTTGGGACCCTCCTTTTAAATTTTACTTTGCCTGAATTTGTTTGAGACTCCTGAGATAATTTGATTCTCGATATTTGAGGTTAAGTTTTTGAATGACTATATTTTCCTGCTAATGCTGTTGATTTGAACTTGATACTTTGAAGTTTAGATGATTTCCTTTTTACTATTGGAGGTCTTTTGAACTATGAGTCGGGGCCGTAGTCATCTATGTAGCCGCCATTGCGAAAAATTACTTACGATTGAACCGATCCAAAGATTTGTTTTCTGATGATGCGCTTTTTGTTTTGTTTTATTTTATTTCGGCGTTTTGTTTCATCATCGTCGGATCATTAGTGCCTTGTGTTTCCTCCGTTTCGGATGGTGAATGGCAAAGCACTATGATAGAAGCTTATATCTTGTTGATTCTATGGGTTTATTGTTTTTATTATTTTAGTTTATCGTTGTTGGAATTATGTTGAATTTGATTGGGGGATTAGTTTTTGACTTTTTCGATCAGCGATGTTTCCCGTTGTCACGGAGTTCATAGTCTATTTGTGTTCAACCGTTGTGGCTCCGGAGTAGACTAAACATCCACCTTATAGCTTTTCCTTTCGTCGATGTTTTTTTTCTAATTTTTGTTGATGGTTCACTTAGCGGTTGGTTCTAGTTTTCTCCAATTTTGACTGGTCTATAGAACTTTGGGTCCTTGTAAATTCCATCGTTGCGGCTTTTCAACATACTAGTCACTCAATGCTATAGTCATTTTGAGCTCCAATGCTGAAGTTTCTAGTTTGTATCTCACTGACATTTTATTGTGCTGTGAAACTCATAGTACCTTCATTTCCCACCATTGCAGTGTCTCATTGAATTAATCGTCGATTCCTTAGTTGTTCCGCTATCCGATATACACGTTTCCTGCCGACTGATTTTCACAGAGGTCTATATATATGGATGGGTCATTATTTTATTGTTATCCCTATGAACTCATGCTTACAGTGTCCCCGTCGATTCAAACTGTGCGTTCATGCCCAGTTGTTGGGATCTCATTTGTGGGTGGTGTCTCCGTGGAGTTTTTCTAGATTTCTTGGTCGATTGCACAACTCTTTTTTGAGGTAGGCCAACCATGGTTTTACCCTTTCTTTTAAGTTTCGGAACTTGGGTCTTGTCCTTTGGTTAGGTTTTCTTGCTGTGGTAGATGGTCATATATGTTTGGGTTTGTATATTATCAATGCGTAGTGTGGTCCAGTTTGACAGTTCGCAGATGGGGGCTTTTGTTTTTCCTGAGTTGTTTTGCAAAGCCATTATGGGGGTTCCGACCTTGTCCGATTGTGTAGGGAATTGGTGCATACAAGAGTTACGTTGTCTGTACTAGTTTTTCTGGGTTTGCATATGGCCATTTGGGGGAGAATTCCAACTCTTGTGCCATCATGGGCATTTGCCTTGTTTTGCTGGGACGTCGGGGGGTTTTAGTTTTTGGCAAGACTGGTTTTTTTGGTTTTTTTTCGCATAGTGTTGATGGGGTTTTTCCATGTTAGAAAGGAGTTATTATGAATCACGATGATCGTTAGTTGTGAACATGACTTAGGATTGTTTAGACTTATTTCTTTCAAAAGTTCTTGCTAGTTATTCCTGATTTTGCATTTGCATAGATTTAGCTGTTGTGAATATGGAGGAGGTAATTCTTTATACAGTTTCTTCATTCTTCAAATACTAATTAATAGCTCAAATAAGCCTAAATGCATTTTGTTTTGTGACACGACAACTTTTTCAAAGGAGAGATGTTGAAAATACAGAAAAAAAGGCTCTTGTTTCTAAGGGGGAACCTGAGGTGGAAATTATTATGAAGGTTGAGTATATTTATGAAGATACTAGATCCACCACCGGCGTAGAGCCTGACTACAAGTGGGGCGATATCTATCGACTGATTTCAAACCAATAAGTGCTTGATACTGGGTTTGAATAATTAACAATATATGCCAACATTGAGAAGTCTGTCTTGATGAAGATAGCTACCAGACCTGAGCTGTTCCCATGCTCTGAAGTGATTGGATGGATTTTGCCTAGGGCAGATGTGACAACTATGATTCTAGCCAGCATTTCCAAATAGGGCTATGCCTCTTACAGTCATGGTTATGTCTCGTTATCTTATCACTTACCTCCATCCTAGGTTTACCTAACTGAATATTGGTTGAAAGAAATTAACTTAGACTTGGTTGAAATAGTAAAGAGGATGACGATACGTGGTAATTAATTTTGAACCAGGCCCTTGGATGAGTATGACACAACCACTCTTAGAATCCCTTATAGGTTTATAGCATTAATGCTGAACATATTTTTTGGGAGAGCCCATAGTAAGAGTTTCAAGTTGGGTTGGGTTCCCATTATTTTCTATGTAGCCACCCAGGGAACTGTATTCAACTAGGTGAACATTGTGTCCAACAGTCTCTCAGCTTGCATTTCTTCAGCTTTGGGAGGGGTGTCTTAGAAGAAGTATGAGTTCTACATGAGCTCCATATTAATAGATTGTATACTATGCACCCAGCCATTTCCATCCCTAAGGTGCATGTGGGATAGGGACAAAACCCCTGTGTACACAGCCTACAAGCTGTTGTGGGCACACAAATATTACAACCATTATAAAGAAATCCGTGAACATTTTATTATGCCCTTATATACTTTGATCTTCCTAACATAATGCAATTGTATGTCTAAGGAGTCCTTTAAAGTCATCAAGGAGTATACAAATTATTATTTGACTGATGAGGGGATGTACATTAGAATGTATGGTTGCTCTAGGGCACCTGCTTTGCTCCCCAAGTATGCCACTAGTTTTGTGGTACATAAAGAAGCAGTCAGGCAGGTTTACCTGGATGGTGTAGGGAGTTTTCTATTTGAACACAAGAAGGCACCTTATCCTCCCATACCTTTCAGTCTGGGAAGCTATAAATTTTCAAAGGTTAAACAAACCATTGACTTTGCATAATAATTGGAGCACTTTCACTTTGGGGAGATGAATTTCCACATAAATGATTCCCAAAAGAAAGTTGTAGAACATTGCAAGGAGGAAAATGTTCACTTTGAATATAAAAACTACCGGGACAAAGATAAAGAAGTTTTTAGGAATGCAAGGAACATGACTTCATTAAAGAGAAGATTCAAACAGAAGATCACCACTAAGGGCGGTAAGGGCCAAGATGAACAGAAGAAAGTTGATGAAGAGGAGGATAGGAAAAGAGAAAAGGATGTTAGGAGGCTAGCATAAGAGGCTGAGAGTTGGCTTAAGAGCAAAGAAGAATAAAGGAAGAAAGATGAACAAGAAGCAACAAAGAATGTAGAGGAAGTTGCAAAGAAGGAAGAAGAAGAAAGGAAGAAGAAAGAAGATGAAGAGTGGAAGAAGAAAGAAACTAAAATTTTGAAGCTGACAGGATCCACAACAGACCAACAAACTTTTGACCTAGCAAACATTCAAGATGTGCAGGATCAAGATTTTCCTAATTCTCAGGAGCTCGCCACAACTTTTGGCAGAAATATAGGGCAAGTTGTTGTTTCTGAATTGAGGCTAATACCTATTGAGCAGAAGAAAGGAGAAGAAATCCCATATTTTAGCACCATTTTTTATGATAGAGAAAATAAGAGGATTATAAAAAGGACTAAGAAGAAGGTTGAAACAGGTGGAAAATCAGGGATGATGGTCATTGATAAAACCTTGGTGCATGGGAAAAATAAAGATCCAATACTCGCAGTCAGAGCTGGAGCAACATTAATCCACTACACTGAAGAAAATGTGGATCGACTAATGACAGACCTTGAGCAATCAAGGAAATATGTAGCTCAATTAAAGGACACCCTAAGAAAGGAAAGGGAAGAAGGAAATAGATTAAATAGAAAGTTTGAAGATATGTGAAATGAATTGAAGACTTCAAAAGTAGAACTTCAGTCCCTCCAGGAAAACAAGATGACTTTGGAATTTGCCACTGAAAAGACAGGAAGTGATGCTCAAAATAACCTAGCAGAATTGCAGAGGTTACAGCAAGAATATCAAGAGCCAAGGATAGAAATGGATGGACTCAAAAAAACATATGAAATTCTTAGTGTAGAAAAGACCAGTTGCACAACAAAGTTTGGGAGTTGGAAACACAAAGGGCTACCATGGAGGAGTGGAAAAAAATTCCAAGTGCAGGAAACAGATTTTGAAGGACAAATTGCTTCATTAACAGCATCTTTAAAAGAGTTTGGTGAATAGCAAACTGAAATTCATCCTTTCAAAGAGAATGTCCTAGCCCAAAGAAGGAGAATGCACCAACTGCAGGTTTCTATTAAGGAGGAAAGATGTAACATCTTGTAGGTAGATAACAGATTGGAGGAAATTTTGGAGACTACCTCGTATTTTTTAGATAGGTCTTAGGACATTTTGGAAGTCTTGAATAGAAGGATAGGAAGGATGGAAGCCAATGAAGAAATGCATGCATATTTACCAGCCAAAGATCAACAAAGCTTAAAGTAGGATTATGACTTGTTGGAATTTGCAGTAAATAAAACAGAGTATTTCAAGAAGGCTATGAAGAAAACAAAAGGAGCTTGCACTGAGTACTATAGAAGGGTATTTATCGCTTACAATCGATGCCAAGTGGCTGCTGAACAAAGATTATATGCACTTCTAGAGCATGATCTTTTCATAGGAATGCTACAGAGCAGATACCAAGAGGATGAGTAGAGGATTTAGCAAGTTAAGGTCCTAAATGAGCAGATCCTAAAGAATGAAGTATCTCATTCAGCAGTCAGTGTCCACTTGCTTGAGGATCAGTTATTCTTAAGCTCAGTAAGAATTGAAGTGATTAAAAATCAGTTTGCAAAGTTTGAAATCAACATTCATTTTCTTAAGCCTTCAGAATTTGAGAGCATAGCATCAGAAGCCCAAGCATGGAAAAAGTTCCTAAATAATAAAGTGGGGCCCCCTACTTAAAAGTGTTCTATTAGTTTGTTTTAAATGTAATATATTGTAAAATGTATGAGCACTCACTATAGGACAAATGTTTGGGAGTTGAAACGTTGGGGAAGCCCAAGAGTCATTTGGGGCAGCCCAAAAGTTTTGCTTTTTGTATAAGTATAGGAGAGTTAGATAAGAAGAAGGACTTTTTCCTAGTTAGACTTGTGAGAACATGTTGTAAGAGGAACTATTTCGTTTTGCAATAGATAATTACAATTTTGCCTATTGGAGAAAGCTTTGGTGGAATGTTCAAATGCTGTGCAATGGATGTTGTTGAAGGGGAACTATTTCATTTTCAGCTTTTATTCAGTAATCGTGATACCGTTCTAACTTGTTGAACCTATGTTCTTGTATGAATGTTCTCTGGTTTAATTTATGATAATTTCCATTATGAGTAATGAATGCTTTCATAAAAAATGATCTATCTTGTTGTTCATCTTTCTATTCATGTTTATGTGTTTTGAATTAGAGAACAACTACCTGTGGTTTTTCTTAATGCATGAACAGTAATACATTACTCATTTAAATGCTAAAATCGCTCCCTAGGAACAACTTAGTTAAATAGTTTTATTTCTTGCTGTGTTTGATTTAGATGCGAGAGAGTTTAAGACGAGAGGTAAGAACCTGTGCATCACATTGTGACCGCTCCTTGTACTCTTGATCAATCTACATTTTAGATAGGCGCTTGCATATCATACTTAAAACTAAAAACACAAAAATATACACGGTGGACCGGGCCGCAACCGGTAAAACCTTTTATTTTTGTTACTTGACCTACTGTAGCCGGACCATAAACCAGACGAATTCCCTATACCAAATAGTCACGGGCTAGTTGGGAACATTGACTGGGGAGAATCCCTTGCTATTGTTGCCTACGTCTAGGCCTAAACAGTTTTTGGCGCTAGAAGGAGGCCACTAGTGCATGGATGGCCGAGGAAACCCATTTCCTTGAAATTGCTCCACCAGTGATAGTTTTGAAAGCAGTTCATTTTCCAATCTGAATCCTGAAGAGAAGTGGAAAGAACCTTTGTTGTTTGTAAACAACGAAGTAGTTAATGATATGAGAAAACATGCTAGAGCATATGTGAAAAGTATTGGAGGATTACCGATTTTCCCTGATTTACCTATAAGAGAATACAAGAAGAAAGACCATCCTATATTGCTGCAGTGCTGTAGTATACCTCGATGACATCATGATATTCTCAAAGAAAAGAGAGGAACATGCGTTTCATCTAAAGCAAATTTTTGGGCGCTGCCGAAAATATGGTATCTCACTAAACCCCAAGAAGTGTGTGTTTTCCATTACCAAAGGTAAGTTGTTGGGTCACGTGGTTTCTAAGAAGGGGATCTCCATAGACCCAGAGAGGATCAAAACTATCGAACAGATTCCCTTACCCCATAACAAAAAGGGCATGCAATCATTTATGGGGACCATAAATTTCGTGCGAAGGTTTGTGCTAGATTTCGCTCAAATTGTTAGACCTTTGCAGCAAATGGTAAAGCAAAGTGTACAGTTCAAGTGGAATGATGTAGAGAAGGATGCATTTAGTAAAATAAATACAGCTGTTGCACACGCACCCTCCCTCAAGGGTCCATATTTTGAGAAAGATTTTATTTTGTACACTTTTGCATCTGAGAATTCACTAGCAGCGGTACTTACCCAGAAGGAGGATGGGGGAGATGAGTTCCCCATATCATTCATGAGCACTAGTCTGCAAGGGGCTGAATTGAATTACCCAGCTGTAGATAAACAAGCCTACACAGTGTTCAAAGCGGTAAAACAATTCAGATCATACATACTTAAGAACTGGACAAAGGTAATAGTTCCACACCCAGTTGTGAGGTCTCTTTTCATACAAAAGGAATTAGGAGAAAGAAGAGGAAACTGGGTAATAGCTCTATAGGAGTACGACCTCTAATTCAAGCCAGCCTCCATAGTTAAAGGGAAAGGATTGTGCAAACTAATTATTGTAAGTAAAGACAATGAAGAAAATGACTAGGAAGACGAAGGTGAATTACATTTGATGGATGTATGTCCTCTTTTCACAGCTCTAGACTCCTGGTATCGAGACCTTATGCATTACCTTTAGGAAGGATTATTACCAGAACATTGGAACTCTAATCAAAGAATATCACTACGTCTTAAATCAACCTCATATCAGGTTATTGAAGGAATATTATTCCGAAAGAATTACGATGGAGTTCTTCTTAGATGCCTAGAGAAAGAAGATGTGAAGAAGGTCATGATAGATTTAAATGATGGGCCTACTGGAGGACACTTCTCCAAATATACTACAGCTCATAAAATTCTCAGAGTTGGATATTATTGGCCCACACTATTTAAAGATGCACACTCCCATGTCAGAAAGTGCGACATTTGTCAAAGGTGTGGTGGAAGACAAGTTAAAGCAGCAGGACCATTAAATCTTGTGATGATAACAGAACCTTTTGAGCAATGGGGGATGGATATCGTTGGGGAGGTAAAGCCAAATTATTCCCTGCAACACAAGTATATTCTGATAGCAACTAATTACTTCACTCGTTGGGTTGAAGCCATTCCGTTACGTAAAGTGAATGAAGATGCGGTCATGGACTTCTTGCAAGAACATATTATGACCAGGTTTGAAGTTCCAATTTCTCTAGTTTTCAATAACGTCAATTATTTTTCCTCTATTATATTAAGTGCATTTGCTCATGAAAAGGGAATTAAGTTGCATTACTCTGCAAATTATTATCCACAAGGAAATGGTTTGGCTGAATTTTCAAACAAGAATCTGATTAGAATTTAAAAAAAGGTTGTAATAGAAAACCAGAGAAGGTGGCATTCAGCACTACCCAATGCTCTTTGGGCTGATAGGGTCACCCCCAATAATTCATTAGGTGTGTCCCCATATACCCTTGTTTATGAAAAAGAGGCCATTCTACCCCCCAATATCATGCTACCCTCTTCCATAATCGCTCAAGAATCCAAAGGATCAGATAATGAAGTCTTGCAAATGAGGATACATAATCTTTTGAAGGCATAAGAATCTAGATCCAGGGCTAGAGAATGTTTTAAACAACAAAAGGAGATAGTAAAAAGGTGGTTTGATAGGCACAAAGATGGAACAAAAGAATTTGAGGTGCAAGATTTGGTTCTCAAGTGGGATCACCCTCATGATGAGAAAGGAAAACACACAAAATTTCAATAGTTATGGGTAGGCCCTTTCCAGATTTCAACAAAGCTTGGCCCCTCAACCTATAAGCTGTAGGATTTACAGGGATTGGAAGAAAACTTACCAGTAAATGGTTTGGTTCTTAATTCTTATTTTTCTTGATTTTGTTTTATTTTGTTCCATTTTGTATATAAATAATTAACTTGTTTTGCTACTATGATTTGTTATTTTCCTGTTTGTTTAGTGTAGTTTTTCTTCTGATTCCAATAAAGGAAGCAAAATTTTGGTCACATGGAGAGCATTAGGACCCTTGATAAACTTAGATTCTTTGAGCATTGGACTGTTTGAATCTGTTGGAATTTCTTCTATTAAATAGTTTTCCTAAAGTGTCTATGAACACATTGAAGTCCAGCATAATCCCTGAAATATCTCAGAATCAAAAGGTCTGGAATACTATTTCGAGGCTCCATCCATTTCACATCTAAAATGTCCTAGGGGGTGACAGCAAAAGACCCATGGAAAGGGAAGTAGGGTACACAGTATGTTATATCTAAATGATCCCATGCCAAGGATTGAAAGCCAAAAGGAAAATAAGAGTAAAAAATATCCTAAGAAATCAATATGTATCAAAACGAAGAACTAAACAATATGAGTAAAAAATTTCCAAAAGTTCTTCTCCGTCCGTGAGCTGAAAATTAAATACATCTCTCACACAAAAGGACACTATGGATAGAGGATCCTGGATATAAAAAAATTCAGAAAAGAAAGGCATGCAGGAGGACTCAAAAGACAAGACAAAACGTCCAAAAAGGCACAAAAGTGCAATTGGCATGGGAATGAGGAACAAATGAATATTTTTGTTCACCATGTGTTCCAATCATGTGGCATCTAAGCTGGAAGCTACCCAAAGATAAAGTTAAAAAGAATTCTGCCTACTTAGGCCTCAAAAGAGTCATCCTGACCTTGAGATTTTATTTTCCATTCGCCCCCAAAAAAAATTGGACTATCATCAATGATTATAGGTCCTTATATGTGACATGATGGAAATCCAGACATTTAGAAGAATTTAGCATGTCAGCTCCACTGCTAGACAGTCTATTGCTCAAGGAGGAGTTTATTCAGAGATCTGGATTCACCAGTGAGCCACCAATTGTTGCAGTTGCAACTGTTCCCAAATTTCTAGAAATTTTGGACCTTCCTTTTTTTATTTTGTTTTCCCCACTCTGCTATATGTTGGATTATTTGAGGCCGTTTCCTTGCTATTTGAGTTTTTGTCTTGGTCTGTGCATATTTTGGACTGTAAGGCTCTGCCGGTTGTACTTTGTTTCATATTTGAAGTTTAAATTCAGTTTGTTAGTTGCTGTTCTTTTGGGAGTCAGTTAGACATGGTGCTGATCTCAGTGTCTGTTTTGAAAAGACCTTACCTTACGTTTTCAAAAATAATTTTGACTTTGATCAGAGGCCATAGGCTGATTGAGTTCTATCGTTGCGGCTCTATAATAGGATAGCTGCCCATCAGATTGTTTGTTTTTTTGATGATTGACTGGTCCATGGTTTTTCCTTGACCTTTGAACTTCCCTCGTCGTGGCTCTATAGCTCACTAGCTATCTGATGCCTGCAGAGGATCTGACACCTGATGTTTCATCGCGCCTTTTTTAGTCTGTATGCCAGAAATCCTAGAGTGTAGGTTACCCACGGTTGTGGCTATGTAACCCACTAATGATCCGACTTCAAGTGTTTCGATTCACTGATGGAGTTTTTTATATGCCCTTTTCTTAATCATTTTTGCCATTTGTTATAAGGTTGTCTTTTTCCATAAGAGACCTGTGTGCCTTGTTTAGACAAATTAAATGATGGATTCTCATTTGTTTGCAGATAGACATGGTAGTTTCTCAGATCCCGTTGAAGATTATTGCGGCAAATAAGGTGCGTTTGAAGGACAAAGCATGTTAAAGCATGCAGTGGTGGAATCATTGCTTGAAGAAGAAAATGATGAGGGTCTAAAAAGAGACCGAGGAATGGTTGAGCATAATCATTAGAGAGCAGAGGCTTGTGCTTGGGAATTTTGTCAGTTACCTTGATTTTCCTGTTTTAATAAAATCTTTATCTGGAATGTAACATTTGGGTAAATCATTAGGATTCACAAAGTGACAAAACATTGAGAGGGAATGGTTGGGGAGCCAAAATGTTTTTCCTTTTGTATAAGTATGATAGAGTGAGAAAGAAATAGGAGCTTTTTCCCAAAGAAACTTGTGACTTACTTGTTGTAAGAGGAACTACTTCGCTTTGTAATAATAAATTACAAATTTTTGCCTTTTGGAGAAAGTGCTGTGTGGAATATTCAAATGTGATGAAATGAACAATGTTGAAGGGGAACTATTTCATTTTCAGTTGTGTTTCATTCACTGTGAGAGCATTCTAACTTTCTGAACCTATATTCTTATTTGAATGTTCTTTGGTTTATTCTGTGATGATTTCCACTATGAGTAATGAATATTTTAACATTTGACGATCTATCTTGTCGTGTATATCTTTATTCATGTTTATGTGTTTTGAGTCTTAGAACAACTATCTATGATTGGTCTTAACATATGAATAGTACTACATTACTCATTAATTCATCATCTTGCTCCCTAGGGACAGCTTAGATAATATAGTTTTCTAGCTTTGTGTGATTTAGATGCAAGAGAGTTTAAGACGAGAGGTAAGAACCTGCGCATCACATTGTGACCACTCCTTGCATTCTTCATTAATATGCATCTTAAATAGACACTTACACATCATAATTAAAGTCAAAAATAGAAAAATATATACAGTGGACCAGGATACAATCGGTAAAAAACCTTTGTTTTTGTTACTTGACCTATGGTAGCCAGATCGCAAACTGGAAGAATTTCCTACACCAAACAATCATGGGCTAGTTGGGAACATTGACTTGGGATAATCCCTTGCTGTTTTTTCCTACGAATTTCCAGGCCTCAAAAATTTCTAGCTCTAGAAGGAGGGCCACCAGTGCATGGTTGGACGAGGAAATCCATTTCCTCGAAATTACTCCACCAGTGATAGTTTTGAAAGTAGTTTATTTCCTGACCCAAATACTGAAGAGAATAGAGAACATTTTTTTTATGTAGACAACCAAGTAGTTAATGATCTAAGAAGACACACACGGGATTATGTAAAGAGTATTGGAGGATTACCCACTATCCTTGATTTACCCCAAAGAGAATACAGGAAGAAAGATCGTCCCATCTTGGAAGATTCAGTGTTGGTTGCAGATTTGGAAGAGTTGGTAGAAGTAGCATTGCAAGAAGTTGTTCAAACTTTGAATCAAGTAGACCCAAACAAACCTTACTGCTCTCCTATGCGTACTCCTGTTCCTTCATCTCCTCACTCTCCACCCAGACTCATGGCAGGTGTAAATGTAAATCAGCCACTTAACCCACCAAATCCACCACTGGCTTGGAAAGCCAAATCACCCTTAAAATTAATGCCTCCATTGCATGAATTACCTCAATATTTTGAAAATATGATGCCTAAGTTTGATCCAAATGAGAAGATATTAGTAGATGACCATTTACAAAGTTTCTATTTGGCAATAGAAGGGTTGATGGCTAGGGAAAATGAGGATGTAGTTTGTAGACTTTTTCTGCATACCCTTAAAGAAGCAATAACATCATGGTATTTTGGTTTCCTTGCAAACTCTATCCCAGAATGGGATACCTTTGAAAGGATTTTTAGAAGTAAATATGCATCCCAAAAATCTCATGCGGCTCTGATGAAAGCATTGTGCACCTTAAAGAAAGAAAGAAAAGAGAAGGTGCATAGTTTTACCCAAAGATTTGCAGCTTATCTTAAGAATTTTTCTGAAGCTGACAAACCCTCAGATAAAATTCTGATTGAGTATTATACTTCATCTCTAGGGCCTGATCTGGCCATGTTTGACAAAATGAAAGCCAAACCTACACTAGCAGAGACTTATGAAGAAGCAGAAAGTGTTGAGGCTGAAAAGGAAAGTATCGAAGACTGTCCTGAACAGTCGGGAGAGAAAACTGTTGGAAGTAAAGCTTTGTTATTTACTAAGCCTAAAGAGGAGCAATCACCAGATTTCAAAGGAATGGCGAAGATGATGCAGAATCTATCTAACAGAATAATAAACTTGGACAAGGAAAAGGAAACCCATAATTTTTATAAACCTTATTACAAGAAAAGGGAATATAACAATCCATCCCAACCCCCTCTTCATGGCCCTACATCGATGAACTTAACAGAGGTGGGGATAGATAAATTTTGCGCTTTTCACCATCAACCCCATTCTGAAAAGAATTGTCCTCAATGGATAAATTCAATGATGTTGGTAATGAACAAGCTTTCGGATTCCAAGTTAACCGGGGATAATGATGAAGAAGGGAAAGACAATAATAAATCAACCGAAAAACAGGAGGATGAGGTCATGGTTCTATGGGAATGTGTATTGTTGTTTGATATTGAGAAAGAAAAGGACTGGATACACGAGGATACCTTGGAAACAAATGTAATGACGAGAATTCAGGGGTTGATTAAGGAAAACAGTCTTAGGATTCCAAAGATAAAGAAGCTTCAAAAGAATGTTAATAAATTTCAAAAAAATACCTCAGCTAATGAAATTCTAGAATTTGCCACCACCAGTCAAAATCCAAGACAGATCAACAGGCCTACTAGGCCCATTGAAGAGAAAATAAATAATGTTAAAAGTCATCTCACAGATCATAAGATGGATTATGACATCATGGAGGATATCAAAAGGGTAAGAGAAAATATCTCGTTATTTGAGATGTGCAATATGCCGTAGCAAAAAGAAAAGTTATGGAAAGCACTTGAAATGACAGAGGAGAAAATCCCCACTGAAAATCATCCCCAAGAAGAATAAATTGGTGAAGCAAGTGTGGGAGGTAAACCTAAATGCAAGACCCCTCCTTTTCTCGTCACTTTTGAAATTTTCAATCACAACGTGCACAATTGTCTAGTAGACTCAGGTGCATCACTCATTGTTATGCCGCTGTCAGTCTGCAAATAGATAAATGGACAATCTAAACCATCTACCTGGAGGGTCATTCAGTTATATAGAACGAATGTGAAGGTAATTGGGGAAATGGAGGATGTTCTCATTCGTTTGTCTTCAAATGATAAGGTATGTCAATTCATCGACATTGTGGTGGCCGACATACCCAAAGCTTATCGACTTGTCTTGAGCAGAGATTGGTCGGAAAAGCTGAGTGGATATTTTTCCTTGGACTGGTCACATCTATGGCTACCTTATAAAGGAATCCCAAATCAAATTAAAATTTTAAGAGAGCCACACATGAAACACAATGTTATTCAATTTGAAGAAAAAAATGAACCAATAAATTCTGTTTTGGGAAATTACTTTATTGAACTAGAACCGGGAAATTATCAAGCAGAAGAAGCCAACGATACATCAGGCGCTCAACCTGATCTCCTTCAGTTCTCACAGGCTAATGAAATCAATTGTAAAATATTAGACTTAACTGTAGTTGTAGATATTGATTCACGCACAGTAGTGGTAAGCGATTGTTGGACACTTTTCTTTGATGGTTCTAAAACTTTGGAGAGGTCAGGGGCTGACTATGTCCTGATTGATCCTAAAAAAAATAAACATTTTCTTCCATGTAGGTTAGAGTTTGCATGCACCAATAACATGGATAAATATGAAGCACTAGTTCAAAGACTAAGAAAAGCAATTGAATTAAAGGTAAAAAATATGAAAGTGTTTGGATATTCTGAAATAATTGTAAAACAAATTCGAAATCAAATACATTTCATTTCTCCTCATTTAAAATCCTATCAAAATGAAGTATGTGATCTGCTTAAATTTTTTAATGCATTTAACATTGTATCAATTCCTATACTTAAGAATGTGGTAGCTGAAATGTTGGCCACCTTAGCTGCGTGGCTTGTGCCCTCTAATAATTGGTGCTCTATTGAATTGCTTTTTAGGCCTTCAGTTCCAAATATGATTACCAATCTATGAGTTTTTCATGATGATCAGCAAATTATAGAATTCCTAACAAATGACGAGACCTTCAAAGGGGCGATTATTGATGATGAAGAACATCAAGCGGAGCTAAAATTCGATAATTTTATTCCTAAAGGAGTCAGGACTTTAGATCAAATGTTTGATTTAAACAAGAAATTTAGAAGGCTAGTGAATGTGAAGACTCATAGCTCGTCTCTACAGTTTGAGTTGCTTAATTTGGGGACTGAAATTGAGCCTAAATATGTGAATTTGGGAAAGTGTTGCTCTCCAAGTGAAAGGAATAAGTTCATCAGTTTGTTCAAACAATAAAAAGATGTTTTTGCCTGGACGTATGAAGATGTGAAGACATATGACACCAATATTATTCAGCATGTTATCCCCATTAGATCTGGAATCAAACCTTATTAACAACCTTTAAGGAAAATGCATCCAAAATTAGAGCCTTTGATTTAGAATGAAGTAAAGAACTTGTTGGATGCTAGAATTATCTTTAAGGTTAGACACTCGAAATGGGTTTCAAATTTGGTACCGGTAAGAAAGAAATCTGAGGAAATTAGACTATGTGTGGATTTCAGAAACTTAAATCGCACTTTGAATAAAGACAATTATCCTGTCCCACCCATGTAACAGATATTGCAAATGGTTTCGGGTTGTAAATTATTCTCTTTATTAGATGGATTCTCAGGCTACAATCAAGTGTTAGTAGCTGAAGAAGACAGACTTAAAACTACATTTAGAACTAGATGGGGAAAGTTTTCTTACAGAAGGATGCCTTTTGGACTCATAAACGCTGGAGCTACTTTCCATAGGGCTATGGACATAGATTTCTGTGGTCTGATTGGCCGCAGTACTGTACTATACCTCGATGACATCACGATATTCTCAAAGAAAAGAGAGGAACATGCGTTTCATCTAAAGCATATTTTTGAACGCTGCCAAAAATATGGTATCTCACTAAACCCCAAGAAGTGCATGTTTGCCATTGGAGAATCCCTTGCTATTGTTGCCTGCAAATTTCTAGGCCTTAATAGAGCAAACAAATAAAGGAGACTTTAAATGAATCAAATAAGGCTCACCCATACATCCATGAATGAGAGAATCATAATGATATAACAAATTATGTGGCTGGAAAAAAAATGTTCCCCAATCATAAATCTATTCACCCCAATGTTGGATGAAGTTCCTCCTTCATCAAATGAACCAAGTGTTGAGCAAGAAAAACCATGAGTCTTCAAGTGACTCAAATGCATATCAAAGGTGCATCCATGTAGATGTGCATCATCATAAAGTAACAAAGGATGTTTCTACAAATGTGAATAAGAATGTGATCCAACCATGTCATCATAAAAAGTAAATCTAGGAGTTCCATATTCCTCATGTGGCACCATAAAAAAAAACCCTTTCACCCATACTTCATTGAGACTAATGCTGCAAAACATGGAATTGTAGGATGGATTCGAATGAACTAACTCACCCAAATGATCAAAAAGTGCAGAAGTTTCATCATGGGAAGGATCCATATGGGTAGTATCATACATATCCTTCAAAAGTGTGAAAAAAATGTCATAGATTGGTTCCAATGTAGAGGAATCACACTCTTCTTTAAAAATGGTATAACCTTCATCAAGAGACAATTCAAGTTCCTCTTCCACCACATCAAGTGTTTGGATATATTCAATTTCATCTTCAAACACATCTAGAAAATTCAAAAATCCACATTTCTCATGATCCACCATGTCATGATAATCCTCCAAACAATCTACCATTTGAAAATATTTTATGTGGCACATTTCTCTTTGAATCTTCTCCATGTCTTCAAGGAAAAATGTTTGCTCCAATGAAGTATCTCTCCAATAAGAATTTGACACTAATTCTTGAGTGTCATGGAGTATGCTAAGGGACTCTTGGATCTTATTTTCATTTATATTTAAGGACCGAGTCAAGAAAATGAGGTTCCTGAAAATGAAACTCAAATTCTTCTTTATTTTTTGGACCAACTTCTTGAATCTCAAGTGGTGATGGGGAAGTTGACCTTGGTTCTTCATTAGCTACTACAATCTCTTCATATTTGTGCTCATGAGAAATTTGGCTTGCAGAAACATTATAAAATATGATCTCTATGTCACCAACATAGAGTTGTGATCACCCATCAATAGGTACTCTTTCATAGTTCAATGATCCATCAATAAATTCTCTTTGATTTTCACAACCACCTTCAGTAAGGATTGTGTGCTTGTATTCACCTTCCTCTTTATGTTATTTTATGCAATCACCTTGAGGTAATTCATGCTCCACTTCATGATTATTTGTTTTTTCCTTTAATGGTGTATCTAATATATTTTCATCTCCTTTATAACCAAATTTATTCCACATATTCCATGTGATGTCTGTAAAAGTGTTTATAACTTCCTCGTTTATAGTGTAGGATAATATTTGCTCTTTGCACAAGTAGGATAATTTTTATTTGATGAGTTCACATTTTCCTTCTTGCGCTTAAATCCATAATTGAAAAGATATTCTTGTAAATAATACCACTCATGAATATCCCCTCTCAAATTTCTATACTTTTAGAGACATGCTCCAATATCTACGGTTGTAATTTCTGTAATTGTTGGTCGGGGAGGAAGGAAGGTGGGAATTGTAAAGACAAGGCATGTATGATAATTTTTATTCAATGTATGGTATTAATGAACAGGTTCCAATACCATGCTATGAGACTACTTTAATGTACCTTTTTAATAAATTTTATTGAATGACCAACTTTTCACCTTTTTCTCTATTTCGACGTTTGACTAGTTTTGATGTCTAGGTATTCAAATAGACCCAAATGCTCCCAAATAGTATGATAAGTTGTATGAATTATATTAATACTTGAATATTATTTTTATATATGATTTATTACCCTCCAATTACTTCTGAAAACTTGTTTAATATTCTGGTCAAAGTAGGAGTCTTTACTAGCAAATTGGGGTTCCAATCCCCCCTAGGTAAATGCTGGAATTGGATTCTCAAATGATCCAAAACGCACTCGAATTTCTGAAAATCATCAGAGGATGTTTAATATACATTTTTAATCTATCATATGCATCATTTTTCATTTTATACATTCTGTTATGACCCCCTCCAAAATAGCTACAAAATCACTAATTCGACCCTTGGGGAAATGGAACCAAGTCTTCTCCAAATGCAATTAAACTAAGTAAAATGACCTCAAATTCTTAGATGATAAACATGAAAATTTTAATACTCATAAATTTTATTCCATTCATAATAAATATTCCATAGTTACATTCTTCCATTTGAAATAATCAACATTACCGTGGCATACAACAATATGGTGGGGAAATAGTCATTTTTTGCTCATTAATATCCACTTCTACATACAAAAATTTGGTATTTCGACCTGATAATTTATTAGAATGAATAAAATAGGATATTAAATTTATTAAAATCGTAAATTTATCATGATAAGATCGAAATCATCAGCATTCAATGTCATACATACATATAGTTGGGGCATGGTCATTGTTTACTCATTAATAATCACTTTTACATTCAACCATTTGGGATTTCGACCTGAGAATTTATGAACATGGATAAAATATAATATTACACTCATTAAAATAAGAAATGGATAAGGATAATCTCTCACAAAGAGTGCAATATCTCACCCAAATCACAATCCCTCCATGAGCAAGAATATGCAATAAAAATTGGAAATGGATGAAAGAAAGTGATGCACTAGAAGGAACCAAGAGATTCCCTGTAGCTTAAAAATGAAAACAAAAAATCCATTAAATCTCTCTGAAATACCTAAGTGGCATCTCCAAACACCATCTTGGATGGGAATCTTTCACCCTCCAAATTGGCTAAGGCAATAAACTAGTCATCCACTAGTTCTCTCAATTCACAAATGCAAATTTCTCAAATTTCTCAAAAGATCCCTTCATTATTTGTTCTTGAAATTTATAAAGTTTACATACTCTCTATGGTTCTAATTCCTTCTAATTAATGCATTCCAGCTCTAGTTGGGAAGATATTCCAAAGAATGTCACTTGTACAACAATTCCTAGTCTCCCACTTCCACCAAATCACATGTGGAAGCATATTAGCTTCCCTAACTCACTTGTGTGGCATATTGGATATATTTTATCCCTGACATGTCATATGTGTCACATGTCATCCTTCATATCTGATTTGTGTCATAGGTGTCATATCATCTTCATCATTGTTGTCATAGAGCTAGGGAATCTAGTCCAAGTGTCTCACTAGCTCCAAAATGCCTCTTCCTCTTCCACTTAAATTCAACCTTAATTGATTCATGAAAAGTATATTTACCTTCCAACTCATCCGAGGACCCTTAGGCTTCTTATGGATTCGAAATGACAAGATAAGGATGACATGTGGCATAGACAATCTAACTTGTGTGGGTCCCACATGCTCCATGTGTCTTCTTGATCAATTTCCACTTTGATTTTCCCTTGTATTTATTTATTTATCTCATTTATTAAATATTTATGCCATTCTAACATCATTTATTGTCCCCCTTATTCCAAATCCCAAAGCTTTCACCCCCAACCTAGGAAACTAGTAATTTTACTCCTTGGAAATTATTTGACTCCTGGCATCAATTTGACAAACTCTCATGAATATGGAAAATGTGATTAGGCCATTGTGATGCAGTGCAAAATTTGGGACAATAAAATTTCTAAACAAAGAATAAAACACACAAACAAACCTATGCAAGCTAAGGCTACAAGCAAACTTAAATGAAAAGATGGGCTTGAGATAGCTGGCTCCTCACTAGGATTGTTAAGTTGTCACAAATCGTGATATACTGCAGGGTCCAATAGTAAAACATGACAAGGAGGATTGGGACTGTACCCTTTCCTAAATACCTGACTACCTGGATGGTGCATTGCTAGTAGCTCCCCAAGTGTTGTTCTCAGTGTATTTCTTCAACAATATGACCAAAAGGACGTGCTTAGTTGATTAAGGTATCCTATAGGGGTCTCTTAATGTACACAAAGTATGTGGGAGCTCAAATCTGTATTAGTGCAATGTAATGCACAACCATTCAAAATGGGCCTTCTAATATACAATCGAGTACATGAAGTACCTTTCTATATACCTCAAGGGTACGTGAAAGGCTATTAGATATATCAATGGTATGTTGAATAACCACACAACCCCCAAGATGTAGTGGAGGCATAAAACGTCAGCTCCTGTGTTTTAAGATGACAAAACACGTCTCTACTCTATCACTCAAATTGCTAAACTAAGCTTCTGTTTATTTTATTTGGATGGTTAGTGAATGTTTGTGAGGTGTATATCAAGATGAAAATTTAAGAAAATTTAAGATCTATATGTCATGCAAGTATTTTTCTTCGATGAAATCTAAATAGAGTAGGGGAGAAATCTTTTCTTTCAAAACCAAGATGCCATGCTACTTTCAATAAACCTAACTTCAATATCTATGACAATCTCTTCAAACACACAATATTTTCACCATTAAAACTATCTAATATGTGAAAGGGGAAAAGAATTAGAGCCTCTAATGTATATCAAAAATAAAATTTCTCAATCAAACTCATAAAGATCTACTTGCCTAAGCACTCATACAAACCAAAAATGAATGTTTCCTAAACACTCATAAAGAAAATTCTTTTAAGTACTTATGCAAACAAAACAATCTATCTAACTCCTTTTGTATCATTTTAAGTGATTTTGAAAAAGAAAGAACATAAAAAAATTGAAATAAACTAATCTCAAAGAGGATACATATCTTCTTGTTTCACAACAAACTTTTCAAAGAATGGGCTAAGCCAGTAATGCATCCAAAAACAGTAAATGAAACACAATTCATTTTCACTGCAAATTCCTTATTGATGAAAAATATTAAATCCAAACTCAAAATATGAGATCAGGATACCAAGCTCTCAGATCCATCAAGCAAATCACACACCAAACTTTAGAGAAAAAAATTGAAAATACGTGCTATAAGGAAGTGATGTACTTACCTCGATGCACTATGTATGGTTTCACCAGAGTGCTAGCAGGTGGATGATGCACAATCTTCACTGAGTAGAGGTGTCGGCGGCACTCTGTCTGATATGGTGGAAGGTGCTAGTGGTGCTTAGTGCCAGGGTGCAGTAGGTTCCAGAGAAGGATGACACTCTGTCAAATATTCTTAGGTGCACTAGCGAATTCACAAAATAGAAAGGGTCAATCACTTGCCAAGAAATCGAAAGGACTAAGTTGGACTGATACAGAAGTGAATAACACTTCAAACATAGGAAAATGATGAAAACTTAAGGTGGATCACTCACCTTAATAATCCAAGAGTTAATAAAAGAGGATGGAAGTTTTACAAGTGAGAATGTTACCAAAAGTTATAGATATAACTGGATCTACTTCAGATCTAAGTGGATCTACTTCAAATCTAAGTGGATCTGCTCCAGATATGACTGGATCTACCCAATATCTGACTGGATCAATCTATCCCCATTATGGTCACCGATTTTTTTGTAGGAATTCTGCAATTGGTGTGGACGCCACTTGTTTCTCTACCCTTTATGATATAAGTATAGAACAAATCACCACCATAGTATATCATTTCCCTAGATGGTTAATCTGCTGATGAAAATCACTCTTATACCTCATATCTGCAAGCTTTAGTCTTTGTTCCACTACTCTCCACGTAGTCTACAGTAACTATAAAGAAGAATCAAGAAAGAAATACAATAAGATGAGAACAACTATATAGGTTAACAATATATGTTAGTGATCAAGGAATCCAACAATATTCAACTGATATTAACACAAATCAAGTATGGGAAAGGGAAACACTTTTGTATTAATTAAACAAGAAGGTAAAGCTACAACCAAATCCTTTATGTTGCTAGATTTTTCTTCCACAATGGTCTTACAACACACTCACAACACTCCACACTCACACAAATATCTTTGCACATAAAGTCACTCTACTTTTCCTCAATACTAGACTTCAATCCAACAACATAAGGATGTTGTTCTTGGTCTCCCCCCACTCACTCCATGAAATATTATTTTATAGGCCAAGCGAGGTTCATATGGGATGATAAATGGACAGGGGATGATCCCTTTGGTTTATGAGGTCAAGTTCCACCTCTCCCTAGATTATAGGAACTACCTCCATGAGTGCTTTCACGTGAAAGTTTCTCAAATTTTCCTTTTTTACCATTTTAACTTTGTCGGTGATTTTTGTATAGAGGATAAAGGTGCCAACACTCCTTGTGAACCAAGTAAATGAGTTTGCGGTGCATGATTTTAAGAGACAAGAGGAATCAACACTATTAGCATTATTAATCCTCCCTTGTCCAATTTGGTCATATGTCTAAATCAGGATTCATGTCTAAATCGAGAGTCCTTCCAGTCTATTTTTAGTCACTAGCACCATTGGGTCCACTTGGCCTAATTGGGGCACATATTCCAGCTACTAAGTGTGGGGAAAACTTATTGAGGCCTACTACCACTGATTCCATTTGCATGCATTAGTTGAGGAGCCTTCTAGACCAATCCCTACAATTAGGAGCCACTGGGAGTGTCGATACCAACCAAGGTCAGTTGAGTTGAGTTGGTGTGTAGTCAAGCTAATTTAGGAGTCAGTTACATTTAGTTCCAGTCCTCTATATTCAGTTAGCACTAGGTTTGCATGGATACATGAAGGAGACGTATTTCTCACCTACCACAGTTAGTTACCCTCAGTTAACACTGAATTAGACACTTGAGTTGTGTTTTAGAACTCTGATGAACTCCGATAATGGTTTAGACAAGGTCTTAGTTACCTACAGTCAAGTAGAGTCTAATCAATTCAAATTTCCTCATGTGGATTCGAAATGCATGTGGCTATTTAGGCATTGTATTACAGTGTAATTAATCATCTAATTACTTTTTTATTAATGAAAGAATTCACAGCTGCAAGCCATTTTTGCACTTTTCCATTGTTTAATTGCTAAGTAAATTGTGTGATATATCATGTGAATTGTGTTTTTGTCCACATATCTATGTGCTCAATTTACTATGGTATCAGAGCCTCGGTGGACAAGGCACCTCTCCTCCTCAGATATCTAGTTGGATCATCTTTTTAGCAAAATTTTCTCCTTCCAGTACTGCACCAGAAGTGGATCAGTTAACACTGAATTAGACACTTGATTTTTGTTTTAGAACTCCACTGAACTCTGATAATGGTTTAGACAAGGTCAATTAACTATTGAATCGTTCGATAATGATTTAGACAAGGTCTTAGTTACCTACAGTTAAGTAGATTCTAATCAATTCAAATTTCCTCATGTGGATTCGAATTGCATGTGGCTATTTAGCCATTGTATTATAGTGTAATTAATAATCTAATTAGTTTTTTATTAATGAAAGAATTCACAACTGCAAGCCATTTTTGCACTGTTTCATTCTTCAATTGCCAAGTAAATTGTGTGATATATCTTGTGAGTTGTGTGTTTGTCCACATATCTATGTGCTCAATTTAATATGTTATCAGAGCTTCGGTGGAGAAGGAACCTCTCCTCCTCAGATATCTAGTTGGATCATTTTTTTAGAAAAAATTTCTCCTTCTATTACTGCACAAGAAGCAGATAATTTACCACTTAATATCCCAATTTAAGAAGTTGTTGGTCAAGCTTGCTTGATCAACTATGCTTTGTGTGAAGAAAATTCCAAAAGTGTAGACTGTCAGCCTTATTTTATATGTTTGATTGTGTGTTTTACAGGTTATCATCTCCTCTCACTACATTTGTTACAAGCATCTTTTTTCTCTCACAGCATTCACTATAGCAGTTGAGTCTTCTCTACTGCATTCAAATGTTCCCCCTAATGGAGCAGCTCACCTCCTTTAACTACCACCAATGGAAGGAAGACATGGAGAGCCTCCTTCACACCAAAAATCTCTTCAGACTCACAGAAGAGGAAAATTTAGTACCAATTCTTAAGCATGACAAAGAAAAGTACTTGAATAGGATTGGTGAAGCTCATGGATACGTGTTCCTCTCAGACTCTCAAGATCTTCATTTCCACATCCAATGATTGAAGACTCCCAAGTATATTTGGGACAATATTGCTTCCTTATTTGATAAGCAAGATGATATAAGGGTCCATCATCTAGAAAATGAACTAATCTCTCTTAATCCATCCAACTTCAAAACACTGAATGAATATTTCACAAAATTCAAGAACCTGATATACCAGTTGAATCAATGCAAGGTGAATAAGGAGGATGATCAGCTCATCCTTTTCATTCTCTCGAAACTCAGTGCAGACTACTCAGTATTTGTATCAACCTTTCAATCAGTGAATCTCACTACTCCAAACTAGAAAATTCCCACTCTTGATTCTTTCATTGCATCTCTCACTTATGAGCATGACAAGTTGATCCAAATGGGGATCATTTGATATTCTAGAGATCAATCACTAGTTGTAGGAGGATATAAGGTAGAAAATGATAAACGGAAGCAAAGAGATAAGTATCCTATGAATAAAGAGTAGTAAAATGGTCCTTCAGGTTCAAAGAGAAGCAAGAATAATGGAAAAGGAAAGGTCCCTTGTTCTTACTATGGAAGGGGCTTTCATTCAGAAAGCTCCTGTATGAGAAGACAACTTGATGAAATGGCTCTTCTTTTGAAGAAACATAACATCGCTACACATGCTAGTGTAAGGAAGGATGACTCTAAAGAAGAAGATGAAGAACATCAAAGGAAAGGCCATGCAATGAAGTCTATATGTTCAACAGCACAAATCTTTCTCATTGATTATGGAGCTTCCAATCATATGGCTGCTTCCAGAGAATCATTCTCTTCCTTACGTTCCTTTGATGGTCCTCATATTCAGATGGGAAATAAAATTCAAATTCGAACCAAAAGGAAGGGTTCTATCAAGATTGAACATGGAAGATTCAAATATGTGCTCTATGTTCCCTCCCTAGCTTGAAACCTGTTATCTATATACCAAATGACTCATACTGGATCTCCAAAGCAAGTGATATTTGGTCTTGACTCAGTGGAGATCATAGATATCTCTACTAGAAACATAATAGAAAAGGGTGTTGCAAATAATTCCTCCAAAGAATATGATTTCTTACACTTCATGCCTCCTTCAAAACCAGTGCACTCTCAGTAGCCACTCCCAAGGGAAGGTAAAATCATTTATCTACTTCTTTTGAAACTTCTACTAGTATTACAGATATAGCTATATCACTGTATGAGATTTATATTTAGGGTGATTTAGATCCAGATCTAGTCCCTACTTCCAATACGAAAGCTAGGAAGATGACTAAAAACCCACCTGACGCTCAGAAGGGAAAGACCCTTGTGCTATGTCATGCAATCTTACCTCCTTCAGAGAGATGCAATAGACTCCCTATAAGATGCTACATGGAAAAGGCTTAGTCTCACTACATTTGGAAGAAAAGATAAGATCATACTCCTCTTCATCCAACAAGAGACAAAGGTTACATTCCTCCTTCCTTCCATCATCATTTTTGAAGAAGAAGAAGAAGTCTACATGAGAGACCCTAGAATACCTATGCACAACACACCATGCATGCTGCCTTGCTACATCATAGAGATGAAGATTGCAGCAACACATTTTCAAGTTTTTCAAACTTGAATCGTGATTCTACCTGCTTAGATAGAGGGGGGCATTTTTCCCATGTGGTTTTTTCCCTAGCTCCTTGTATTGAGTAGTTAATTTACTTTACTTGATGTAATGGGTGACCTATGGTATTAGTTACCACGGCCCATATATTGTCCAAGTTAGCTTTCAGGGAGGGTGTTGGGATTATTAATCCTCCCTTTTATAATTTTGTCATATGTATAAATCGGGATTCCTTCCAATCTATTTTTAGTCACTAGCACCATTGGGTCCACTTGGGCTAATTGGGGCACATATTCTAGTTACTAAGTTTGGGGAACATTGATTGAGGCATACTGCCACTGATTTCACTTGCATGCATTAGTTTAGGAGCCTCCTAGACCAATCCCTAAAATTTAGGAGCCACTGGGAGTGTCGATACCAACCAAGGTCAGTTGAGTTGAGTTGGTGTCTAGTCAAGCTAAGTTCGAAGTCAGTTACATTCAGTTCTAGTCCTCTACATTTAGTTAGCACTAGGTTTGCATGGCTGCATGCATGACAGGAATATTTCTCACCTACCATAGTCAGTTAGCCTCAGTTAACACTGAATTATACACTTGAGTTGTGTTTTAGAACTCTGATAATGGTTTAGACAAGGTCAGTTAACTATTGAGTCCTCTGATAATGATTTAGACAAGGTCTTAGTTACCTACAATCAAGTAGAGTCTAATTAATTTGAATTTCCTCATGTGGATTCAAATTGCATGTGCCTATGTAGCCATTGTATTACAGTGTAATTAATCATCTAATTACTTTTTGATTAATGAAAGCATTCATAGTTGCAAGCCATTTTTGCACTGTTTCATTCTTCAATTGCTGAGTAAATTGTGTGATCTATCTTGTGAGTTGTGTGTTTTTCCATAGATCGATGTGCTCAATTTAATAAGCACTCTGTCATAAGGGAGAAAAAGTTCTAGCCTTCTCAATAGTGGGAAAAATCATCCAGAAGACTCCTTGGCTAGATTCTCTGAAGGGTGCTTGGGAATCATTGGATATGTTAGGTGCAACAATAATTAATGGAGTAATTTTTAGGAAGAACTATGATGGAGATTTTATCAGGTGTCTGGAGAAAGAAGATGCATCTAAATTGGTCAAAGAACTGCACAACGGTCTTGGAGGAGGACATTTCTCTGGGGATACCACAACTCATAAGATACTTAGACCTGGGTACTACTCACCAACATTATTTAAAGATTCCATGCTTACAACAGAAAGTGTGATATATGCCAAAGATATGGTGTTATATTGTCAAAGGAAGTAGGACCATTACAACCCATTGTTATTTCAAAACCATTTGAGTAGTGGGGCATAGATATTACTAGATAAGTTAACCCAAACTCCTCATTGCAACATTGGTATATCCTTACAAATACAGACTATTTTACATGATGGGTGGAAGTGGTTCCTTTGCGCAAAGTAAATGAGGATGTAGTCATCAACTTCATGCAAGAGAACATCATGACCTGGTTTGGCGTTCCAATTTCTCTTGTTTTCTATAACGCATATTATTTCCTATCTATCAAAATAATTGAATTTGCTTGTGAAAATGGAATAAAATTACATTATTCAACAAATTAATATCCACATGGAAATGGGTTATAAAAATAAACAAATAAGAATCTCATTTGAATTTTAAAGAAAATTGTTATTGAGAGTCAAACAAATTTGCACATAGACCTTCCTAATGCACTATGGGAATATAGGGTTACCCCAAATAATTCCTTATGAGTTTCTCCCTATACTCTAGTCTATGGGAAGGAAGCCATTTTACCCCCCAACATTATGCTCCCCTCCTTGCAATTATCTCAAGCCTTAAGAGGATCCGATAACGAAATTTTATAGGCATGAATTAATATTTTGTTAAAACTTGAAGAATTGAGACAAAAATCCAAACATAGATTCAACCAACACCAGATTATTTTCAAAATATGGTTCGACAAATGAAAATCCTGTGAGAAGAAATTTGAAATAGGAGACATAGTCTTAAATTTGGATCTCCCGCATGATGAAAAGGGAAAACACATGAAATTTTAACATCTATGGGTTGGTCTTATTAGATTTTTGAGAAGCTAGTCCCCTCAACATACAAACTTTAGGATTTACAGGGACATGAAGAAAGCATTCCCATAAACAACCTCGTTCTTAAATAATACTCTACCTAAGTTTTGAGCACTTTTGTACATAAATAAAACTTTTATTTTATTGATTTTTTCCAGTTTGATTCTCTATTTTAGTTTTTCCTTGATTCATAGTTTTTGTTTATAATAAACCAATTCAATACATGACGCTTGCAAGTGTAGGGATATGAATAATCTCAAATATCTTGGAAAGTCAAAAACCGCTCATGGGAAGACATGTATGATAAAGTTTGATCAATAGGAGATTATTTAATTATTGTCATATTGTAGAAAGGGAATCTAGCTTCAAGCACACATTTGAGTCATTTTAAAACCTATGAAATAACTAGGACTCATGAGGTCTAGAGTACTATCTTGGGGGCCATCCATTCTTACATTAATATCTATTTCAGGAAGCTAACCATGATCGACCCCCAGAAAACAATCAACTCTGATGGATGTATGGCATTCAAAATGATCCCATGCTACAATTAAAAATCTAAAGGCTTGTATTAAAGAGTCAAAATTCTAAGACATACAGTATCCATTAAGGAAATGATGTTGAAGGAATAAACCATCAGATCAAAAGGGTTGGTTAAACAAAAAATATCAGATGGGTTCCTCTCTTTTACTGAGCATGATGAGAAAACAAATTATTTCTCACAAAAAAGGACATTATGGATGGAAGAACCCATACCAAATTCTCAAAGAAAAGAAATCAATCAAGGAAGAATCAGAAGACAATTATCGTTCATAATAGAAGCATAAAAAATGTGCTTATAGCATGGGAATGAAGAACAGACAAATACATCTTCCTGACTCTGTTACGATCATGTGGAATCACATATAGTGGTAACCAAAAAATAGAGGTAAAATGAATTTCTTATTTTAGGGACCCTCCTATTTTTGTTGAAATCTTACATAGACTAGTTTTCTAACTCAAGGAAGTCCATCCTGCACGGTTAGTTTTCTTATATGTTAGGGCACTAATTTTTTTGATAGTTTAGGGCCCCTCCTTTTGTTTTTGTTGAAATATTACTTAGACTATTTTTCTAATTCAAGGAATTCCATCCTACACACTTAGTTTTTTTCTTCAAAAGTTTGACCAACATAAGTTTTGGCTAAGTAAAACTTACTTTTTCTCTCCAACAAATTGAAGTAACTTGGCTAGTTTCTTCAATGTGTCAGAGTAACTTGGCCAGTTTCTCTGAATTAGTCAGCTTGATCAAAAGAAATTTTTTTGCACTCAGTCATTTTGACATAAGTAAAACAAATATATCAACACTGTCTGATGTAACTCACGAATCGTTGCCAAAACAGTCGGAGGAGCTTGGAAATGTTACTGATATTAAAGGTTGTCGAGTTTTAAGGGAAAATAAAAAGTTTCATCGATACGATTGCATCAAAACTGAAGTGGCTGATAGGCTCAGCATCGATAGAGTCAATTGAAGGAATTCATCAAGTCATAGCCAAAACGGTCGGAAAAGACTCATTAGTTCTCACCAAAACATTCAAAATCGTAGGTGAAAATGTATTATCAGCGCTGATATTATCAGAGTTTTTCAAGGAGTATTGTCTACATTGTTGGTGTTTCTATTTTTATTGCAGCAATCGACATTTGTTTTCATCCCAAACAGGGTTTTCCAACCACCATATTTAAATTACCCAACCACCACATTTAATGTCTAGCAACCGCATTTATGGACTTATTATTCATTTTTCTATATATGTGGGCGGATTTATTTAGCTTTTATCACATTGAACATCATCTAACTCAACTGCCAATCATGGAAGGATGATTGAAGCCATTATATCCAGTCACATCCCATGACTTTTGAGTACTTGACAGGTAGGCACCTCATCTTTTGAACCCTTTTTTTTTCAAAGGTAGAATATTTTTATTGGTAATTTTGGTGGATCTACCATGGCGTTTTCAAGTCCACTTAAGGTCTTCCCACCTATACTTATTTGCATGTAACCTCCATATCTAGTATAAGTTCCCATCGTGCCATCACAATGGTATAAATTAGGTTCCCTTGGATTTTCATGAGCCAAAGTCACTTTAATTATGTTTGGTTTTGCTCATCTTCACGATTGGTTACACACCGCAACGGGTAGAGAAAGAACACCCTTAGGGATCTTTTTTGTTTTATACCATTACCAATTGAAGTTTTATCCCCTGTGTGTGTTAATGGTTTACCTTTTACTCATCTGCTTATCCATTACTCAGTTTTGTGTTAGGATGTGCGCAAACCCAGGTTTTATGATTAATTTATCCATTTGCTTGGATATTTTGGTGTACGCTTTCCTAGGGTAGATGATAGTAGTAGTTGGATTCTCATTTAGCGATAGTAGAGTATGAGCAAACTTAGGGAATGGGTGGGTCATGTTAGTTTTTCATCATATAAGCTAGCATTATTATCTTAGGATCTTTTAACTGAGAGAATAAAAAGCACAGCAATAAAACATAAGCACATCACAAGAGAAGAGACACAAAGAGTTTTCCTTGGGAAAACCATAAAGGAGAAAACCTTGCAACTTCCTCAGAGATAGAATCAGCACCAAAATAGTAAAATCCCCAAATAGTAAGATGATCTCCCAACAGCAGTAGTCTGTCTCTCTCTCACTGAGAGAGCTTCTCCTCTCTCACTCATGCGCCCCATTGAGTGAGTGTGTGTGTTGCAAGTGATAAATAGAGAGGCTCTCACTCTCTATTTATATTCTTTCGTTCACTTGAAGTGCACTCCAACATGTCGGCCTCACTTAACAATTACTTACTAGAGCCAACATCTCTAGGAGTGTCTAATAACCATAGTGCCCCACCTCTTGTGGGGACTTTGCCTCCTCTAAGAAATAGGAGGGTAACATAATGGTGGGGAATATTGCCCTGACATACAATGACTCAGCTAGGGTCGACTTCACTAGGATATTCTAATAACCCAAGGGCCCCAAAACTATGGGGAATTTAACCCTTGACCAATAGGAGGGTTACCCACAATTACTTGACATGACTTTCTCATTATAGAAACTTCCCGGAATAACATCAGGGTATGACATGACTCAAATACATTAAAATACATCCCAGAATGAACATTGGGTTACAATAGATAAGAAATACAAGTGAATACATTCTGAAGTTACAATTACATCAACACTCCCTCTTAACTAGGAAGGTATTCACTCGACACAATTTATCAGCACTGGTCTTCTTATCTGTATCATCTGGATCATCTCGTCTTCAAGTCATATTCGTCTTCATATCTGGATCATCTCTCGATCTAGATCATCATGGAACATCATCACTGGATTTAGATCATCACTCGATCTGGATCATCACTGGCTACCATCACTGGATCTGGATCATCACTCGATCTGGATCATCATTGCTGGATCATCATGACTGGATCTGGATCATCACTTGATCAGAATCATCACTGGCTATCATCACTCGATCTGGATCATCACTAGTGCTATCTCATGATTCTTCTCGTCACAGGAAGTTCTACAAAGCCAGCCCTTTTTTATACTGGTTGTAGGCCTAGCATCCATGTAGGTCTTCACCCAACACTTATATCTCACCTACTCTTCAGAAAGGCACACCCAGCACTCACATATGATCATATAGGACCAATCCTATAATCACATCAAAAAGGCCCAGCACTCACATTCACCAGCATGGTAGGCACATCTACTACCATCTGTGAAATGGCTCTGCACTTACATCTGACCTACTCGTCAGAAAGGCACATCCATCCAGGCGGGAACACATCCTACCAAAATGATGGAAGACTCTCACCCAGGCTGGAACACATCCTACCACAATGATAAAATATTTCCACACATTCATCCAGGCTAGAACACATCCTACCACAATGATGAACGACTCCCATCCAAGATGGAACACATCCTACTCACAGTGATGAGAGATTTCAGCACTTATATCTAAGCACATGGGAACACATCCCTTGGTCACTCTATAAAGGCTCGTGCACTTACATCTGAGCACATGAGAACACATCCCTCAGTCACTCCAGAAATGTTCCTGCACTTACATCTGAGCACGTGGGAACACATCCCTCAGTAGCCCAGAAAGGCACTGCACTTACATCCATCCAAGCGGGAACACATCCTGCTCACAGTGATGGAAGGGCTTGCATTCACATCTGATCATGTGAGAACACATCCCAGCAATCATATCAGAATGGCCCCCAGTCCTCGACTAAGCTACCTGATAACTGACCAGGTTCCTCCATTCTCAGAATGGCAATTGCACTTATATATGACCTGCTCCTCGGAATGGCCAACACTCACATCTGACATGGAAGGAACTTAATCCTTTAGCCATGACATAATGGTTCAGCCCTTACATCTGATCAAGTGGGAACACATCCCTCTATCACATTAGAATGGCTACTCAGTCCTACACTGAGTGTTCCTGGTAACTGACCAGGTGCCTCCATTCCTAGAATGGCAATTGCCCTTACTTCTATCCTACTCGACATTATGGCCAGCACTCATATCTATCATGGAAGGGAGAAACCCTATCACCATGACAGAATGGCTTAGCCCTTATATCTGACCTACTCGTCATAATGGCTATGTATCTCAGGACTCATATTTGACATGGAAGGAACCAATCCTCTCACCATGACAGAATGGCTCAGCCCTTATATCTGACCATGGAAGGAATCAATCCTCTCACCATGTCAGAATGGCTATGGGTCTTATCACTTTCTCTTGGAGGAAACCTCGATCTGGAGAACACCAAGCTTCTCCTTGAAGTACTCAAACTTCAGCCTAGCCAATGGCTTTGTTAATACATTAGCTATCTGTTCCTCCGTCGCAACATACTGGAGCTTCACTGCTCCTCTTTGCACCATATCCCTAATATAGCGATACTTGATCTCAATGTGCTTCGACTTGTCATGGAACACTGGATTCTCTAACAACTTCATGCAACTCTAGTTGTCACAATGTATACAAGTAGCATCCAACTAGAGATCAAATATATCAGACAGTAGCTTCCACAGCCATACTAACTCACAACTAGCTGAACAAGTTGCGACATACTCTGCTTCAGCTGTACTCAGTGCCACACAGGATTCCTTTCTGCTAAACCAAGAGATCACACTTGATCCCATATTAAAGCAACATCCTAAAGTGCTCTTCACTTACAAGGTTGATCAAGTGTGAATCTGAATCAACATAAACCTCGAGGTTAATCTTCTGATTCGTATCGTACTTGAGCCCATAATCAACTGTACCCCTCAGGTACCTCAGAATATGCTTTTCAGCAATAAAGTGAACATGTCTTGGATCTATCAGGAACTGGCTCAAGGTGTTCACAGCAAAGCACATATATGGTCTCGTGTTCATTAGGTACATCAATGACCCAATCATTTGACGATACATCGTAGAATCAACCGTATCTAATGAAGCATCAATCAATAGCTTCATGTTCAATGCCATAGGTTTGGTCATGCAGTCCATCATCCTGAACCTATTCAGGATCTCTACTGCATACTTCCCTTGTCCACACCTCCATGCCTAGAGAATAGTGCATCGACACATAATAGGAGCATCACTGGTCTTTTGCCTTCAACCTTGAAGCAAAGGTTGGAATCCACTTTACTCTCAGTAAAGCCTAGAGTCATCAGTAATATTCCCATCCTTTCGTACCATGTCGATCCTCAAGATATTCTGTAGTCACTCCCTCTGAAGCGGAGGATCATACTCCCTCTGTCTTCTGTACTCTATGCACTAAAAAATTTTGTATCGGAGTGACAAGTAGCTTCCTATGCTACTAATATTCTATGTGACCATCTAGTGTATAGACTTGCATCTTCAACCTTGTCGCAAAGGTTAAGATCTTCATCAATATCATCATGTATTTGTTTCCCATGGGTGTCTTATGAACTCGTACAATGCCTTCTTTCATTTGGTCTCTGCATTCTGGATCTTCACATTCTTCAACTGGTTTCTCAAGGTCATATTTTGATTTATGTTCTTCCCTTCAAATAACTTGGTCAAGGAATCAAAACATCGTTGGTGTCTTTATGGAGACACTTGTATTAAAAGTTGATTCGTGACTGAATCAGCAATGATCTTCTTGGCCTTGACCAAGTTCTTCTTGTGTAAGGCTTCAACCTCATCTCCCTCTGAAACTGGAACCTCTATACTCATGTAGGTGTCCAATCCATTTTCTTCAGAGAGATCAAATAATTCTATTCTTAGAATTTGTCAACTTCACCAAGCTTATCATCAAGCTAATGTGATAAATCACTTTGAAATGAGAACCTCAAATGAAAATAGCAAAGGATTAGATCTTACCGATTTGAGGTGTCTGTCTTGGTTCCGGAGCTGGCTGATCTAAGGTTTGCCACATAAACCCTAATTTTAAAAACTTGGAATATTTCAGATATGATTGGATAGATAGATATATCGCTTCAAATGGAGTTGTCCAATGTACTCCTTTTCTGAAAACAATGGAGGGAAGCTCCCGAAACAAGAAGCCCTAGTTTTCCAATTTCTTCCGCAGAAATGTCTGTTACTGTTTCTATGATATCTTTGAAATTTCAACTCCTTTGTGTCTAAAATTTATCAATAAGGTATTTTCACCTATCCCTGATCCACTACCATAGGTTTCATCAGAATTTGTTTCACCATTTGGGATTTATGATCCGTTTCCCAAGGTGACCTGTTACAGGATTGTTCAGAACAACGAAGTTGTATGGCATTCCAAGTGTCACTAGTTGATCTTCTGAGTCTAATATTTGGACCACCAAAGTTAAATTCTGTTCCCTCTCTAGAAAATCTTCCAAAATTCCATTTGGACCTCTTTAGACCAAGATATTGCAATTCTCCCTAGGTGTCTTTTTTAAGGATGAATTCTGGAAGAGGCTGGAACCCTAAATTGGAGGGATCATATCTCCCAGAATATAGCGAATATGAGACTGATTTTTCGATACATTGTTCATCAGGATTTTATCTACGGCCCCTAAAATTTTCATATTTTGAGGCTTTTCCAAACTAGGAATATAGCAAATGTACCAAAACGTATCCGTTTTAGTATTTAGGGTTTTTCCTAGCTCGGGGTCAAACTAGGGTTTGACTTTCCCAGAGTTTCACCCAACCAAATTTCTTGATCCAGGTCTCTAAAATTAAGTTTTGATGAGGAGAACAATCCTATGTGGGTCTCACTCAAAAATTCCTCTTCTGTAGAAAGTCCTAATTTCCACATCAAAAACTGAAAATTCTCAAAATCGAATTCCGCTTCGACAGAAAGATGCACCCTTCAATGGAGAGTCAGCCTAGCATACTTTTGCTGATAGATTGTGGAAAGAGACCCAAAAAGTAAGAATACCTAGCTTCTGTAGCTGCACAATGTCTTCTTCTTAGGTTAGCTCTGATACCATGTTAGTTTTTCATCATATAAGCTAGCATTATGATCTTAGGATCTTTTAACTGAGAGAATAACAAGCACAACAATAAAACATAAGCACATCACAAGAGACAAGAGACACAAAGATTTTTCCTCATGGAAACCATAAAGGAGAAAACCCTACAACTTCCTCAGATATAGAATCAGCACCAAAATAGTAAAAGCCCCAAACAGTAAGATGATCTCCCAACAGCAGTAGTCTCTCTCTCTCGCACTGAGAGAGCTTCTCCCCTCTCACTCATGCACCCCAATTGAGTGAGTGTGTGTGTTGCAAGTGATAAATAGAGAGGCTCTCACTCTCTATTTATATTCTTCCGTTCACTTAAAGTGCACTCCAACATGTCGGCCTCACTTAACAATTACTTACTAGAGCCGACATCTCTAGGAGTGTCTAATAACCCTAGTGCCCCACCTCTTGTGGGCACTTTGCCTCCTTTAACTGATAGGAGGGTAACACAATGGTGGGGACTATTGCCCCAACTTACAATGACTCACCTAGGGTCGAATTCACTAGGATATTCTAATAACCCAAGGGCCCCACAATTGTGGGGACTTTAACCCTTGACCAATAGGAGGGTTACCCACAATGACTTGACATGACATTCTCATTATAGAAACTTCTTGGAATAAACATCAGGGTATGACATGACTCAAATACATTACAATACATCCTGGAATGAACATTGGGCTACAATAGGTAATAAATACAAGTGAATAAATTCCGAAGTTACAATTACATCAATAGGTCAAACTGGTTACTTTGGAGCACTACACCCACGTAGTCTTATTTTATTTCCTCGAGATATTTAATGAAACCTGCTCACCAGGAAACGAAGTTACTCACTTCAATTTCTTAAAGGAGATGTTAGGCTTGAGAGAGTTTGTTAAACCCAGTATAGTCGTGGAGAGTCTGAAAGTAGTCTGGATAGAGGATGTTGCTAAAACAATTTTTGATGCTTTGAATACATTTTCCCCTTTTCCCTTTCCATAAGGAAGATGTGTTTCATAAATTTTCATCTTTCGCTCCTTATATCGATTTCTACCAAAGTTGTGCTTTTCCTTTTGTATTGGAAATGATTTTAAAGATTAAAATGAAGAATTCTTTAAGTATGATGGGGAATTTGTGGTATTTAAGCAACCACTGGGGTTGATTATTTTTCTGCTCTTAACAACATCTCGTAGTGTGCCACTAAAACCTCGTAAATATATTTTTGGGTGGAAAATAGTGGTAAAGAAATGGATAAGTTTTAAACCTGAAGTCACCTACATGGATATATGTTTTATCCTATCTTCAAACTGCCTTTTTTCCATACTATGGAACACATAGTTGAAAAAACGCTTCACTCCAGAAGTAACATGTTTATCCTTCCATCTCAAAACCACACCTTTCACTCCATCTACCCATCTCAAATCCATCATACTTAAGAGTTGTTATTTTTAGTTCACACTCCACTAAGTTTGCATTCCACCACTTGTCTTTGAACTCTAGTGAGTGAGAAATACTGATGAAATGTTTATTTTCAATGTTTTTTCTTTCAAAGGTAAGAATGATAGGTTAGGATTAGAAGAATTCATTAGACAATATTGCATTGTCATTACTTCTATATTTTTCTACACTTTCACACAATGATGCATTTTTTCTCACATAAAATGATTATTATGGATCTCTTTGGATATTTAAATCAACTATGGTATTACATTTCAAGTCACTTCTCACAGGGTCTATTTTTGCAAAGTTAGATTACTGAGAAGAATTTGGAAATAAATCTTGAAACAAAGAATTGACGTGAAGACTAAGAAAGGTAGCAAAAAGAAGGAAAATCCAAGTGGAGAAGGCTCAAAATATGAAATCATCTTGGGCACTAAGACATAAACTATGTTTGAAGATATGAAGGAAATCATCGGGATCACTCCCGAATTCAAAAGGGGAGATATTTATCAGATGATTAAAGATAAAAAAATCCTAGACGTAGGCCTTAAAGAGATAATATTATATTAGAACATAAAGAGATCTGTCATTACCAAATCTACTATGTTTTCGGAGATTTTTCCCTATTCATAAGTTCTTAGGTGGATCCCACCTCGAGCGGATCCTACCTGCATCCAAAGTAGCCAAAGAAATGCATGATGGTCCCTGTCGGGGGACATTTCTCTAGGTATACCACAAATCATAAGATACTTAGACTTTGGTACTATGGAAAAACTCTATTTAAATATGCCCATGCTTGTGCCAGAAAGTGTGATGTATTCCAAAGATCTCGTGGAACATTGTCGAAGGAATCAATACCATTACATCCCGTTATTATTTCAGAACCATTTTGTTAGGATATTTATACACTTAGGAGTTAGTTAAGATTAGCTTATGTAATATATACGTTAGGTAAAGTTTGTTTCTTTAGTATGCATTAATATTCATTTGTAAATATTCTAATCCGACGGTCACGATATGTTCTAGACATAAAGTGATCCGACAGTTCAACTTCTTTTAGATCATACCTACCATTGATCTGTGGATTAACACCCAATTAGTCCATGATCTCTATTTAAAGAGCATGGAGGTTCCTTGGCTAGTTGATTGATGATGAGAAGCTCATCTGTAACTTTCTTTCTTTTGCATAAGAAATTGCTTCAAGTAGCTATTTGGCTGGGGCCATGGACTGTTTCCCTCTTGAGGATTTCAACCATGTCAAAACATTAGTGTGTTCATCTATGAAATGTTTGTGTGAGTGGGTTTTCTTGGTTTTCGGTATTTTGGGAGTAACTTGTGTACCCAAACATGATATCATAGTGTTTATGAAGAGTCCCTTCTATTTGTGATCTAGATCTTGAACCAGTGTTGCTGAAACTTTTAAAGGGTTTCTGGTTCTAAAATTTCTATATATTTGTGGCCTATGGGAGGTGTTCCATTGTGTCTAGAGCTCTGTTTCCATTTGGAAATAGTTTTCGTTTCATCAAAAACCATTTTTGTTTGCTCTAGAAACACCCATTTCGACAGATTTGAAGGTATAATGTTACAATGACTGATTTGTTTTTTTTTTTTTTAAATCTCTCATATATTTATCAGTTTTATTATCTACATATTTATTGATTTTTAGTCTTGTATTGTTTCCTCCCTATCTGTGTATTCTCTTTTCCTTGCACCTTGCATGATCATGGTGAATCAGAAATAGAAAGGGAAAGGGTTATCTCGGTTGTGTATGCTCTTTAATGCCGTGCACCTTGTGCCATCACGGTGAATCAGAAACAAAGAGAAAACATAGAATTTCTGGGTAAGCTAACGAGATCTAACCCCAAAAGCATGGAATTTTTTTTTTTTTTTGGTTTGTGGTGTTATTTCTAGGAAAAAGAAGCAAGCACAAAAATCGAGAGAGAAGAGTAAAAAAATAAAAAAAATCCCCTTCCTCATTCCCTTCTTTTACGTACCTTTTAAACATAGCTCACTTGGTCCAAAGTTTTTTTATTCCTTAATAGGTCTTGAGTTCAAGTCTTATTAAGTTACTTTTTAGTGTATGCAGTTTCTATTTTCAAGTCACTTTATTGTAAAAGTGCATCTCACTTAAATAAAATAAAATAAAAGTTACTCACTTAAGTTCTTTTTATTGCCGCACTATTTAAAGTACCATTATTTTAAAAGTGAACATCAATTATTTTACAAAATTGATTCACTTAAAAGCAACTTTCTTGTAAGTTATTGTCAAAGGTTCTTTTGGGGAAGAAGGGGGGTCTTTTTTTTAGTTGGTCAAGTTAATATCTGTCACGTCACTATTGGGGACATCTTCAACATTTTCTTTGATCAAGCATAACTTCATCATTCAGAATCAGTTTTCATTGCCATTTTTTTTAAATAGCCTAATGTTTCAAGCTCTTTGCATCCAGACAGTTAGTTTCTTTTCTTTTAGCCATTATTTTATAGTATGACCACTCCTTGTGATATTCTACTTACCAGTTCTAATTATTTCTCATGGAAATCTTGTATGGAGGATGTTCTACGAAGTAGGGGACTTTTAAGAATTACCTTAGGGAAAGAAACAAAACCCACTGATGATGATAAGAAAATAAAATGGGAAAATAGATGTGATGAAGCTCATGGATTGATTGGGATGTCAATCTCTACTGATTTGTGATTCCATATATCTATAATTGATGAACCTGATAAAGCTTGGGAAAAGTTGGAATCTGTTTTTGGTAAACACAATGAAATTCGAGGTCATCAACTTGAGAAAGAGTTGATTTCTTTGAATCCAAGTGATTTTTCATGCATTCAATATTAATTATCTAAGTACAAAACTATTAGACTCTTATGTGAAGAATGCAAGATTAAGAGAGAAGACAAACAATGTATTTATCATATTCTTTCCAAACTTGGACCTGCATATTCTATTTTTGTATCTACATTTTACTCCATAAAAGAATCGTTGACTGTAGCAAGCTATCAAGAGACTAGTCTTGATTCCTTTTGTGATTCCTTAATTAGAGAGAAAGATAATCTCATTCATCTTAGAATAATTAACAATGCAGATACATCTGGGAAAGCCTTATTGTCCCAATAGAAAGAAAAGTCCAAGCCTCCGAAGAAACAAAAATTTTGCAATAATAAGTCAAACAAGGGTCCCAAACCCTCTCAGTAATCTTCTTCTTCAAAAAATGACAAATGATCCAAGCAAAAAGGAAAGAAGACTGAGTGTCATTGCAACTATTGAGGGAAAGATAATCATGATGAATCTAAGTGTTTCAAGAAGATGGCAACCTTGGAAGCAACAATGAAGAAGCACCACATCAGCCTAGATTCATCTTCAGAATCTACCTCTCATGGACATGCACTTTGTGCTTTTGGTTATTCTTATACTACATATTCTACTTATACTCAAAATGAATGGCTCATTGATTCTGGAGCATCTTATCATATGGTTGTTATATCTGATTTCATCACTCCAGGTGAATCACACTTTGTATGGCCTTCCCCTATCCTATTGTAGACTCCTTAGACCCCTTGGACCATTTTTTTTCCTTTGATGTTTCCTTGACCATCCCTAAAAAAATTGTGAAAAATGATACACGTGACTTTTAAACCTATAATCGCGTATATACACGGGTTTGACCACTAAAACCGCATACATAGGGATGTGTACAAAATCCAAATCCTTTTGGATTTTTCCTTGACATGGATCCGACTCACTTGACTCCTGGCCTTCCCTATGCCTTGAGATCACTTGGATTCGACCTTTCATTACCCCTTTGAAAAGATATATAAGGAACTCTATGGTACATTAAAGGCATATGAGAGAATTGAGAGCAAAGAAACTATAGTTTATTGTTTCTAAAACTTATGCTCGATTTTGCATCCCTCACAATCGCGTATACATGCGGTTTTCTCTGCGATTTCTGTGTATACACATGGGTTTACTGAGAATAGTCACATATGCCCTTATTTTTTCCTTTTAGTGGAAGTTAAATGGTTGTTGGGTGAAGTTTGATGATCGTTGAGTCTCCTTTGACACTGCCTGAGTCTGTTTATACCTCTGTTTTCTACCAGAGACATTTTTTTTAGGCTAATTTTTTTCTTTTTAAGAAGGTTCTTGTCATGGCATTTTCGATTTTTTGTTTGATATTAGTGCATTAGATTTATTTTACCTTAGTGTTTTGCTTGAGTGCTGTTTGAGTGTGCTTGCAAAGTCTGGGGGTTGTAGAATCATCCTTTTTCTTTTTGTATCTCATTTTATTTCAAAAAATCCAAAAACATTTGCTTATCATCATGCATTGTACTTGCACTATATTTGCTTTGGAGTATTAGTTAAGATTTCATATAGGAAAAGCTTGCATTTATCATTTGAAGAAGAGTTGTGCATTTCACGTAGTAGCATATCCTATTTTCATGGACACAATGCATTTGCATTGATTGTTAGGTGTGCATTTTACTTCATGTTGCGTCATAACACCATTAGTTGCATGACCATATCCCTCTTTTTAGTAATAAAGCCAATTAAAATCAACGCTCAATTAAAATGAACTACACTCTTTTCTTTTATAGGGTGCACCAATAAGATTAGGTTTTAGGATCTTGGAATAGTTCATTGTGAGTAAATTCTCCAAGATCACTAAACAACAACATGTATATGTCTGTCCAGTTGAGTGTGTGAAATCCTTCATATAACCAGTGTTTCTCAGCATCCTCCTCTCAAAAGGGAGTTAAGCACAAAGAAGTGTGAGCGGTTATTGATTGGGATGACCCCTAGTCATAACTGAGTAGCACCGGAGATATTTCCAGGATTGTATTCGTATCTGGGGGCTCTTTCAAACGTTTTGGGCTTTGCTACCCTGCCCATACGGTCAATCCCACCTGCGACTGTCCGCCTAAGCATTGATTATATTGAGGTGACCTTAAAAGCCTTACCTAGGATATTGAGGGGGTACTTTGCACGGGTTATTCTACGGGTGTCCCAGCCAGGTTGGGGTTGGACAACACAGTTTCTTTACGCGTTGAATCTGAGGTCCACAATAATTGGTTATGTACCTCCACTTGTTATGTATGGGAGTCTCAAACCTCTCCTAGGCAAGACATACTTGCTTCATTTGGGAGCTCACTTATCCTGCCCTTGATTTCTTGCATTTGGATTTAGATTTTATTAGTGATTTCTCTGTGCATGATAGCTTGCCTAGGGTTTGTGTAAATAGAGAGTCTTTTCTAATTCTTGAGTCACTGTGGATTCATGTACAGCTCCTCGCCGTTCTTGTCATTTAGCAGGAATTCCACCTTCTGCATCTCCTCCTCCTTTGGGAGAGAGACCTAGACAGTCCAGGTGGACTACTTCGCACATTGATTCACACACCATGGGAGACCATATAGAAGGTATTCCTGAACCACCTTCTCCCATTAGTGTAGATGATGGGGAGTTTACTCCTACTTATGATCCTTCACCTGACTAGGCTGAGTTAGGTCCTGTGATTTCTAAGATAGGAGCCTTTCATGATAGACCTACTGACTCTAGGGATGATTCCCCATTGATGCATTACCAGTATGGAATGTGAGAGGATACCGAGACTCATTTTTAACCCCCCAGCACTAGCTATGGTAGTTATGGTATGTCTGGTTTTTCCACACATGATCTGGCATTTCATGTCGAATCTGAGTTCGAGCCTAACACTATGCTTGGGGGCACTCTCATTCCTTACCATGCGGAGAGTTTTGGGAGCACTAGTCACATTGCACCTTCCATCCTGGTGGTGGAAGTTACATCACATATTCCTCCTAGGTCTAGGGTTAGTAATCCTATTAGGATACCTGATCCAAGACGAGTGACAATAGGGAATAGTACATATATAATTACTCAGGCCCATTATTCCTCTGTCCCTAGTTCTTTAAATGTTCACCCTCCACCTTATTCATGTGGTCCTTCGGTTCGAAACGTTGCTACGAGTTATGTCTGTACTGCGGTTACTAGACTGTTTGTGTCTCAACTTCATGTACCACCCGTTGTTTCGGGAGGTCATGCTCATACTTCTACAGGTCACATTCCTACTTATAGAGTCTCTCATGGGACATCTCATGCAATGACTTGTAGAACCTATTATGGGACGCAGTATGGATAGGGTTCTTTACCTTATGGGGGTGAGTATCAACAACCTACTTAATCTCCAAATTATGGCTTTGTAGCTCCTAATAGTCAAGGTCCACCACACTATGGTTCTTCCATGCCACCCTATATGGGTCAAACAGGAGGAGGGAACTATGGCCAAGGCCATGGTGGTGATCATACCTATATAAATCAGGGAGCGGTCCATTGACCTCATCATCCTAGGATCCCTTTCCTCGCAATGTTGAATCTTCCTAACTTTTCGATATTGACGAACGATCCTGTAGCTCATGACCCAGCTTGGTCAGTTGTCCCTACTAAGCTTCCCTCGGACATATCTGAATTCGAGGGAAAATCTAGAGAGGATCCGAGCAAACACGTTACTACATTTCACCTATGGTGGTCTTCGAATTTGTTACAGCGGGAATCCATCTGTTTAAGGCTATTTCAACGCACCCTTACAGGGCCTACCATGAAATGGTATATAGACCTACCTAGAGGGGCATTCACTTTGTTCAATGACCTTGCGATGACTTTTCTTAATCACTTCCAGCTACCAGTGCATTATGACGTTGGTACTGAACTCTTGTTGACATTTCTCCAGGATAAAGCCACATATATCTCGGATCATATTCAAGAGTGGCGTAGATGGAAGAGGTTAATTAAAGCCTTTATACCACCAAAATTCCTCCTCAAATGGTTCCTTAAGTCATTATTTCCATATATAGTGAAGGATGTTTCTACATCTAGAGTGCAGAATGAGGAAAAAGCGATTTTTAGGGCATAAGAACTGGACTTGATTTATGCTCAGTCCGGTTTGTTATATGAGATTATTCCCAATGCTCCGTGTTTTAGTTTCGACCCCAAAGTGAAACCTGGACCACATGCCGATGGCATTGTGGGTTGTGCAAGTGCGAAACCTATGGATTCGGTTGCAAAACAAGTTATTCAATTGTCAATCAAACAATTTGCTTCGGGACAAGCTACAACTTTGTCTCAACCCACCCAAATGGCGAGTGTACTTTCTGTGCAATCATCGGACCAGAAGGGTAACCAGCAGCTAGGACAGAATAGAAAAAAGGGTAAGAATAATCGTAAGGGTGGGAATAAGAATGAGAATGATAATAGTAATGACAAGAATGGCCGTAATGATGGGGGAGACAATCAAGATAAATGTAAGGTTAAGTTCCCTTGCAAGTTGTGTAAGGACAATCACCTCACTTACTTGTTCCCTCGTATTGATGAAGCCTCAAGGTTCTTGGCACAGGGACCAGCTGTGCTAACTAACCCTTTACCACACAATAAAAATATGAACTCAAGGTCCCATGACCATTCTGGTGCTGATCAAGATCGATCGGAGGGGATTGGTCATGGGTGCATTAACATGGTCCATACTATGAAAGTTGTGACCCATGCAAAAGATTATGGTTCGTCACAACCCAGCATAGGAAAATAGCCTGATCCACCAGGGTCCCATTTTCATATTGAGAAACCTATGGGTAAACCTGAAGCTACACCTTGCATTTCTAAGGGAGTCCTTAAGCGTTCGAGGCACAATCCGAATGCCCGAGCCACCCAGAACTATTTAGTTGTTGGGGATTTGGGCCACACTCCTTGTGTGATGTCTGCATTGGAAGTGCTTCAGAGTTGTCCTTCGCAAAGGAAGGCATTGCTTTCTTCCCTTAGTGTGAACGATGATGATTCTTCCTCCGTGATTAAATTTGAAACCATAAGACTTCAGCCTTGCTTTCCTTACTATGTGTCTCATTTGATTCATGTAGAATGTCTTAATATGATCTTCAAGCGCACTGTTATTGATGAAGGAGTTGCTGCCTTTGTGATGTATTTATCATGTTGGAAGGGTTTAGGTTCCCTTGATCTGTCTAAATCAGTGACGATGTTAACTATGTTTGATGGGAGATCGTTTAGGCCACATGGCATCCTTCCTTCCCTTAAAGTCCATTTGGGAGGGAAGATCATTGCGATAGAGGTTGAGGTGGTTGATGCACCCCTTGAATACAATCTCTTGCTGGGTAGGAATTGGATGTATAGTATGCAAGCCATTGCTTCTTCCCTGTTTCGCATTGTATGCTTTCCACACAATGGGAATATAGTCACGATTGATCAAATGACATTCAAGAATCTGTCTATTACCACATCTTTAGGAGCTTCAATCCTGATCATTGAGCACTCTTAGCCAAAAACTGGGAGTGTGGGTGTAGGCATGTATCCATCCCTCATGGGAAGATTTAGTTGTCATGCACCAATTCTTATGATAGGTTTTAGTTCCGGTGAGGCTTTGACATCTATGAGATCAATGTCTTTTCACACGAGTCATATGGAAGATCCTTGGATTCTTCCTACACCAAGAACTCCAAGTGAGCCCATCGTGATGGACATGCCACTGCCTGAAACTATGATGGCTTATCAAGCCAACCTTGAGTCTGTTGCAGAACCTAGTCCTTCTTCTTCATGGACGAAGGAAGAGGACCCTTATGTGCTTCTAGCATGGGTAGTATATTCTTCTCATGCACACGACTGCCTTGATATGATTTTCCATTTAGATGAAGCGATTATTGAGGCTATGTCAGGAGTCGAGCCACCATGGAAGGAACTCCATCATAGATATTAATTTCTTCCTGAGCTTGACTACTTGGAGCATGAGGACTTTAGGGTGGTTCTTAGTGCAAGAGTTGGTAGTCCTATGGTTCCGTTAAGCTATCCTGATTAGATGGATGACGGAAACATGGTGAACATATCTTTAATGATTCCTATCAACATCTCTCACGATCCTGGCAGGATAGAGAATGTCTATATTGGGGCGGAATGTTCCCATGCAGAGATTCTAGAATACTGTGAGCTATTTAAAGAATTCCATGACATCTTTGCTTCATCTTATGACAAAATGCCAGGTATTGACCCTCGTATTGTCGAGCATGAGATTAATACTTACCCCAATGCTAAGCTTGTTCGACAACATTTGTGTGTGGTGAATCCTAGGAAAGCACCCACGATTAAGGCAGAGATAGAAAAGCTATTAAACGTCGGTTTTATCTATCCCGTTCCCTTGACGGAGTGGGTTTCAAACCTTATTCTGGTGGATAAGAAGTAGGGAGTGATCCACATATGTACTGATTTCCACAATTTAAATCGTGCCTATCCTAAGGACAATTTCCCCACACCATTTATTGATCAGATTTTGGATGAGTGTGCGGGTAGCGAGGTTTTTTCCTTTATGGATGGCTTTTCTGGGTATAATCAGATACAAATTAAACCTGAGGACCAACATAAGACTGCATTTATTTGTCCTTAGGGAAATTTTGCATATCGAAAAATGCCTTTCGGCCTTAAAAACACTAGAGCTACATTTCAGCGGGCAATGACCTTGATCTTCCACGATCTCAAGTCAATCATCGAAGTATTTTTGGATGACCTTGCTGCTCATTCTTGTATGAGAATGCGTCATCCCTATCACTTGATATTGGTATTCAAAATATGCTGGCACTATTTGGTAAGATTAAATCCTCATAAGTGCATCTTTTGTGTGAAGTCAGGTCATTTGTTAGGATTCATTGTTTCTAAAGAGGGCATAAGAGTCGACCCTTTGAAGGTTGAGGCAATACTTCAGTTGTCTCCCTCGAAGAATATTCGTCATCTTCAATGTTTGCAAGGCATGGAAAACTTCTTACAAAGGTTTGTTGTCAACTTTGCCAATTTGACTAGAGGCTTTATGCATCTATTGAAGAAGGACACCCCCTTTTGTTGGGATGAGCGAGACCAGGAGTCCTTTGATGCACTCAAGCGATCCCTAGTATCGACCCCAGTGATTAGTCCCCCATACTATAGCCATGATTTTATAATTTATGTGGCCGCATCCTTGAAGACGATTGGTATGGCTTTGGTTCAAGAGGATGAGGATCTCCAAGAGCATGTCATATACTATCTAAGTCGGAACCTTATTGACGTAGAGATTCGTTACTCTCATGTCGAGAAGCTTGCTTTAGCTACCGTACATGTGGTTCAGCAGTTGAGACATTATATTCTCCTTCGCCGAACCTTGGTTGTAGTCCATGTCAATCCATTTCAATTCATCCTCACTCGAAGGATGATTAGGGGAAAATATAATAAATGGATTGTCATTTTGCAAGAATTCGATCTTGAATTTGTTTCGGCAAAATCGAAGAAGTCTTTAATTTTTGCAGAGCTTAAATCGGATTTCCCGAGTGAGGCCGAGGAGTTGGTTTGTGAAGATACGTTTGTCGATGAACATATCTTCTTAATCTCAACTTTGGACCCATGGTATGGGGATATCATAATAAATTTACAAACATTGAAGGTCCCTACTCACCTCTCACGAGATGAATGATGGTGATTACATCACGTGTCTAAGAACTACCTCATAGTGGATAACACTTTGTACCACCATGGGGTAGATTCCATTTTACAACATTGTTTAACTCATGAGGAGGCTGAGGTAGTGTTGAATGATTTCCACGGAGGGGCATGTGGTGGTCATTTATCTGGGCTTTCTATAGCTCAACAGATATTAAGAGCGGGTTATTTTTGGCTGTCGATCTTTAAGGATTATGTAGATGCGGTCAAGAGGTGCCACCCTTTCCAGGTGTTCACACGTAATATGTACTTGAAACCTGCCCCGTTACATCCCATTATCACTGCCGTTCCCTTCACTAAGTGGGGGTTTGATTTTATGGATTTCAACCCAGCTTCGGCTGGGGGGCACCATCATTTTATAGTGGTTGTTGATTACTTCACGAAATGGGCTGAGGCTATGCCTATAGTTAAATCTGACGGTGAGATAGCTACCCACTTCATATTCAACCAAATTATTACTCGATTCAAAATTTTGAAAGAGCTTGTCACTGACCATGCCTCGCACTTTCAGAATCATATGATGGAAGAGTTGGCATCAAAGTTAGGGTATAAGCAAGAGCATTCCTCCTCTTACTACCCTCAAGCGAATGGACAGGTAGAAGTAGTGAATAAATCACTCAAATCCATTCTCCAACGAACCATTGCACAAACCAAGAATAATTGGCACATCATATTATATCCTGCTTTGTGGGCATATAGAACCACTGTTAAGACTGCCACAGGTTTTTCTCTATATCAACTTGTGCATGGAGTGGATTCAATATTGTCGGTTGAATGCGAGATTCCGTCTTTGAAGCTAGCCGTAGAACTCTTACTAGACACTTCACCATTGGAGGAGCATTTGGTCCACCTTGAGCAACTTGATGAGCAGCGTTGAGATGCCTTGGTGGCTCTAGAAGTCAATAAACGTCATGTAAAGGTCCAGTACGATAAGTCTTTCTATCCAAGGAGGTTTAGTGAGGGAGACTTGGTCCTTTTTTGGGATCAACCGAAAGAACCCTTGGGCACAGGGAAGTTTAATCCTATGTGGCGTGGTCCTTACATGGTCAAACGTGTCTTAGAGAAGGGTGCTTATGAGTTAGTGGATTACAAGGGAACGGCCTTGGCGGAGCCTATAAATGTGCTCTATCTCAAGAAGTACTATGCATGATTTTCAGCCAAGGCTGGTTACTATATATTATTGTACAGTTTTGCATAGTTACATCTTTTTCTTATAGTGATCGGGTTTGTGATTAGTTTATGTTTCTTTTGGCAGATGTCAATGTAATATTCCACATACATAGGATTCATGGATGGTACGAGCCATCACACTCAACACTCAGCCTCTGCTGCTTGGGTGATTTATACTCCTATGGGTCAGGTACTATCTTCAGGAGGTGTATGTCTACGACCATCTTCCAACAATGTTGCTGAATATAGTGCCATTATTGAACTTCTACAGGATGCCATTTCACATGGCGCTCTCTCTCTTGAGGTACATCTTGATTCGGAGTTAGTACTGTCACAGCTTAATGGTTTGTACCATGTTAGAGATCCGATGTTATTAAGAAGATTCTTACGTGTGAGATTATTAGAACAGAAATTTGACAATATAACATACATTCATATTCCAAGAATTAATAATCAAGTTGCTGAGTCATATGCTAACTATGTGTTAGATTGGAATTTGTTCCATTCATAATAAATTCATCACAAATACAATTTTTACACCTGTAAATAAATAAACCAATCACCATAAAACTTTTTATATACATCCCAAATGTGGTAATACATAGTGTCATGATATAAAATTAGGGCTCTCAAGCCACCAACATGTAATACATGGTAGTACAAAATGTATACACTCCGAGGTATCTAATCTTCTAGAGGAGGAGGAGGGTTGTGATCATGGAAGGTCACTACGGCTCTAGCTAGCCATCAAAATAATCGCACCCATGCTCGTGGTACACCCACCACTTGGCGCTGCATAGCCTCAGGAAAGTCCTCGACTTGCGCCATGGGAATCCTATGTGTCAACCTCACAAAATTGGTATGAATTCTTTAAAGCATCCTCTCCACATCCACACTCGTGATATCATCTCCTCTTCCCCTCCATCTGTGACAAGGGAAGCCTTCTGGCCATTGTGGTCCCACATCTGCACCCAAATGGTAGATGTCACTATGTATTGTCACGCAAAGATATGTTTTTTGATTCCATATAATCAGAAAACACAAAAACATATAAATAACTCAAAAATTAAAAAAGAGAGGGTCAAGATTCATTACCTATATTGCCATATGCCGATCCTGGTGGTAGCGGCAAGTCTGGGTCCCCCTAGAAATCTATCCCTGCATAGGGGTAGTCATCGATGGAAACTATCTATCGTCACCGCCATGAAAAGAATTCAGCTGGATAGGGGTTGGACACCCTACCTCCCCCCAGTCTACGCATAGAATCTTCCCAATGCCGTTGGGATGGATCTCAAACCCAGTGAAGAGGAACGTCCACTCTGGGGCTCAGTACTAGAACACACTTGAAAGAAAACATGCTCAATATACTACTGAACCCAAAGTTCCACACTCTTCCTGCCTTACACTAACTAAGCTAATGTTTCATGTTGCTTGGTAGTGTAGTTCTCTAGTCATAAATCATGGGTCTCATGCACTCCACTACATAGAACATCAGAGGCTGCGAGGCCTGGAGGAGTGATGCCAAGCCTGCTATCATGCCCAATGTCAATAGTATGGCCTTTAGGCCCAGCACCTGTATAGCATTGGTAGGGACCTGACTCCCCATCTTCTCTGTGTCTGGATAGTAGTACACCACAATGTACTCGTCGATAGTCAGGCCACCTCCTGGCCCACCATCACAATGAAGGTTCACTACCTCCCCCCATCAAGAAATCCCTGTAATGAAGTATATGTCCTCCACCTCTATAGTGAGGGACATCCCATCTATCTTGAAGGTCTCAGAGTCTAGATCCCAGTAATCCACCAGCATATACAATAGTATTGGTTCGGCCTGCAAGACACCAAGACACCAAAAATTATAGAGTCGACATGCACGTAGAGCTTCTTGAGCCATTAGATCGGCCCTTACTACTTCCTCTACCTCACCATGTTCATGCTCTTTCCACTCTAGGACCATCCTGCATAAGAAATTGCAAAATTTTCCATTAGATTATTGAAAAAACCTTATGTGTGGCCTCATATGTGACTATTTGTAAAACAACCACGTATGTAAATGAGTATGGGGGCATTTTCCACATATATCCATCCCTATACGCGGACAAACCCTCGATTTCCACGTGGGCCACAGCGCCCTTTTTAGTTTGGCCTAGAAAGCTTAATTGACCATGGAATTTGATAAAAAAATGCATTAAAATGGAAGAGAAGAGCATGGGTAAATACCCGAAAGAAACGTTAGTGGATTCCCCCGGCTGGATCTCCTAGAATTTGCTTTTTAAAATCTGAGCTCAAATGGGTAAAGGTTTCAAATGTTTTATAATATTTTAATTTTTTTACTATTTATAGAAAATTTTCAAATATTTGAAAATTTTTACCCCCTTTCTTATAGTTTTGACATTTTCTAACCATTTTAGACCATTTTTGACATAATTCATGATGTAGAGGACCTTTTTTAGTGCCGTTTCAGCCATTGGATTGACTTGTTCATGCCAATCTATGGTATCATCTCTAAACTGGCATATAGGTTAGGTTTCATCACCATTTTCATTTTGCATGACCTTATGACCATCTCATCATGACCTTAGGTACAAACCCACTCTATTATGTCACGGAACCTTCTTGCCATTTTAGAAGTGGCATGATATGAGTGGTAGAGCTTCACCTTACATGGGTACCCTATTTAGCACCTTATTTGCATTTGGTGCCCATGCTGACATTTTCTCCTTTAGGGTGTAGGAGTCTGTTGTATAGTACTCCCATGACATTTTGTAAGAGCCTCATACTCCTCTTGATCTTTTGCTGGCCTATTTACCTCAAGACTCCCTCATGTCAAGTTGTGAATGCATTATCATGAGCTTTTCCTGCCTTATTGACCTTTATGCTCACTTCCCTAACACTATGTTTCAACCATATAGCTTGAGCTTGTCTCATGTCTAGCCATGCAGAGTCATTTTTTATATCCTTCGTAGCTTGTTTCCCTTTTTACCAGGAGGGGATTTTCCCCCAAGTGTCGATATCCTACACATGTATCCTTGCATTGAGCATAGGTATGTTCCACTGCTTGGAACTAGTTTGTTTGCCCTTATGACACTCATCTCCTCCTAGTCTGTAACTATAAATCAATTTTGTTCTTTTTCAAGCTTTTTAAATAATTGGAAAAGTCCAAAAAAATAAAAAAACCAAAAAGCCGAACAAGGAAAGATGTTATCTTTGGAAGCTGTCAAGTTGTGTCACCTTCGAATAGAGCACTATATATAACATCCATTGGTTGGATTTATAGTTTGAATTTAGGAGATTTACTCATTTATTTGAGTTTATCTCCACTGACTGGTTAAGCTTCTAGTCCCTATGGAGCCTTTGTTGATGCCTCCTGTGTCACAGAGATGTCCTTGTTTGTATATCGAGTCTATGCTTCCTTTATTTAGTCACCATACGCCATTATGCTCTTGTTCAAAGGAAGTTGAAACCTGAGTCGTCCATTCCTCAATTATCTTGACTTTGCATGTCTTCCATTCCTGGTACAGTTACTTGTTCATGGACCTTATGATCAAGTCCTTCCACATCATATAGCTTTGCTGAGTACCTCGTGTTGGATTATGGGGGATGCCTTAATTCCCTCATTCCAGCGGATTTCATCCCATCGACTTCATATCATTTATTCTGGGATTGGAATCTAGAGTCATTTTGAGTGCCTTGATACTTGCAGTCATCAGTGGCAGGTTCTCTCACCATCCAAATTCTTCGGGAATACATCAATGTCCCCTGATCGATGGATCCTCTCAAGTGTTTGACCTCAACACATTTATTCACACTTGTTAGTTTGCACTCTAGTACCTTGATTCCCATTTTCATTATCGGTGGGTGATCTTGCGTCTGTTAATGGTATACATCAATGATTGGTAATTAGACGATGGACTACTATGTTTGACCTCGACACCTATATTCACATAGTAGGACATGTACTTGTATATGTTTCTATTGAAGACCTTCCAAATTGGTGGCATCTCTTATATGCTACCTCCTTGATCGTGCCACTATGGAGATATTGATCTGTTATATCTTCAACCATTATGGAGATCATGGTCCTTTGTATATATTCATCATGGAGATTCTGATCTATGTATATTGTACATGGAGATGACCACTTATGTGATATCTTGTATCATGCCTATTCATGGCCATGGGAATATTATGTATGTGGGACTGCTATATGTATTTGCAGTTATGTGCAGAGAAGTATTATTGTACTATGCTGATTGGGTGGCTAGTCTTCCATTTGGGATCCTTCATCACTCCACTTCTGGGATGGAATTATAATGTATTTTGGCCATCGTATGACCCCTCTGACCTCACACATTAGGGGGCATCTGTTATAGCTTATTTCACCACTCCATGTGAATCACACTTTGTATGGCCTTCCCCTGTCCCGCTGTAGACTCCTTAGACCCCTTGGACCACATTTTTTCCTTTGATGTTTCCTTGACCATCCCTAAAAACATGTGAAAAATGATACACGTGACTTTTAAACCTATAATTGCGTATATACACGGGTTTGACCACTAAAACCGTGTACATCGGGATGTGTACAAAATCCAAATCCTTTTGGAGTTTTCCTTGACATGGATTCGACTCACTTGACTCTTGGCCTTCCCTATGCCTTGAGATTGCTCGGATTCAACCTTTCATTACCCCTTTGAAAAGCTATATAAGGAACTCTATGGTACATTGAAGGCATATGAGAGAATTGAGAGCAAAGAAACTATAGTCCATTGTTGCCGGAACTTATGCTTGAGTCTGCATCCCTTTGTCCCTTGGAGCACTTTTGTGTTCTTCCCAAGCTTGCCTTTTGCTTGTGAGCTTGCTATCGAGAGAGGGAGGATTGAAGTTGTGGAGGCCCAAGTGGGGGATTTAGTTTCTCTGATTCACAGACATGTCGGTAGAGGTTGTATCCATTGTAATCTCTGATTTATATTAATAGAAATATCTTTTCTTCTCCAATAATGTGTGTTTGAATGAATATTTTATCCATGGGATTATGTCAAATGATTATAAATTATTGATTATATATGCTAGAATACATCTAACACCATGATATATAGAATGCTTGTATTGTTTACTTGTTGTTGAGGAAGTAATCTATCAATTCAAGCTGAAGTTGGAAAGCTCAACGGGGATCTACTTCAACCGTCCGGAATAAGGTACGAGGTTCTATCCTTTAGTGTTAGACATTTAACTTCTATTGCATATTGTAAAGGATTGATTGACGGAGTCAAGCTATCTGTTGTGGTACCCCAAGCCATAGGAATTTATCTCTGTAACAATGGATAAGGATCAGTCCATCTTTTCTACTATGCATGAATGTAACACCAAACAAATATTTGTTGGTGATGATAGATCTCTAAGTGTTGTAGGATCTGGAACAGTTCGAGTAGAAAATGGTCATTTTAGTGACGTACTATGTGTTCTAAGAATTTCCTGCAATTTGTTGTCAGTCTATGAAATCACTCATTCTGGTGAAGGTAAAACTGTAATGTTTACACCTCACCAAGTTGTAATCAAGGATTTTAAAGATCCTCAAAAAGTCCTTGCTACCAGAATTGTTGATGATATTACCAGCTTGTACAAATTTAACAACTTTGGGTCATCACCTTTTCCTTCAGTTTTTGTTGCTCATAGTGATAACTTGAGTAAACTTTGGCATGAGTGATTTGGTCACTTGAATTATCACTCATTGCAACAACTATGTAAACACAATATGGTAGCATGTCTTTCGATGGTATATTGCAAGGATGGTGTTTGTTTTGGTTGTGTACTCAAAAAAAATCACCGAGACAATTTTGAGAAAGGTGCCCCTTGGCATGCCTCGGTTCCCTTGGAGCTTGTGCATAGTGAATTGTGTTGTCCTCTTCCATCTGCTTCATTTTCTGGTTTCAACTATTCTTAACTTTCATTGATGACTACTCTAGATGCACTTGGATTTATTTCCTAAAACTTAAGATTGAAGTATTTAACATTTTATTGGCCTCCAAGGCCCTTGTTGAAAAACAATCTGGTCATCAAATCATTAAGTTAAGATTCGACAATGGAGGAGAATATGTTAAAAAAACGTTCACTACTTTCTATACTAAACAAGGAATCCAACAACAATACACTGTTCCATATACACCACAACAAAATGGTGTAGTTGAATGGAAGAACCACCCTTTAAAAGAAATGGCTAATTGTATGATCCAATCTAAGAGACTAAGTCTTCAATTTTGGGCTGAGGCCATAAATCATGAAAATTACATAGTTAGTAACACCCTCACTAAATATTTACACGGTATAACACCAGAAGAAGCATGGAGTTAAATTAAACCAGATGTAAGTCATTTTTGTGTGTTTGGTAGTGAAATATGGGCTCACATTCCAGATGAAAAACGGAAAGCATTTTAGCCTAAAAGTGAAAAGTACATATTTGTTAGATATTCTGAAGATGTAAAAGGTTATAGAATTATTAAACCACATTCAAATTATGTAATCATTAGAAAAGATGTTAAATTTTATGAAAATATCTTGGCCTGCAAGCATAACTTGGCGGTTGTGCTGTCTTTGGCCTACGATCCTGATTCGATTGTTGTTCCTTCTTCTACTTCCAAATTCCTTGCCAAATTTCCAAATCTAGTTTCTGATGATGACAGTGAGGATGAAAATCCACCTCCACCTACTCATGGTCCGCTAGTTGCACCAACACCATTACTTTCTCTATGGGTCCGTTCAACATGTGAAGCAGTTGGTGATCTTACCAGTGATCCTAGAGATCAAAGTCGAACACGTTCTCAGTTTCAGCGATCCTCTTCTACTTTCCTCAATTTTCCCAGAATCATGATCCAAAAACTTTTGCAGAAGCTTCAGGAAATCCAAATTGGGATGCAGCTATGGATGAAGAATATCGTTCCTTAATGGCAAATGATACTTGGGATCTTGTAGCTCTTCCAAAAGGAAGAAAACTTTTCAGATGTAAATGGGTCTATAGAACTAAGTATGCATCCAATGGAACTGTAGAAAGACTTAAGGCAAGGTTAGTTGCCAAATTTTTTTCCCAAGTTGAAGGGATTGACTACAATGAAAACTTTTCCCCTATCGTAAAAAAGAACTCCATCTGCCTTGTTCTTTTCCTTGTAGCCTTACATAAATGGGAATTCCATCAAACAGATTTCAATTCTACCTTCTTACAGGGTGATTTATAGGAGTAAATTTACATGGAACAACCTCTTGGATATGTTCAAAATAACTCTATCCTTGTCTGTATCCTTAAGAAATCCTTATATGGACTTAAGCAAACTCCTAGAGCTTGGTATACCAAAATGGATAGCTTTCTCCTTGACATTGGTTTTTCTAGATGCCATTCTAACCCCAATGTCTATACAAAGAAAGTAGGAACCATCTCATCATACTTGTTCTTTATGTTGATGGCCTTATCCTTACTGGTAGTGACCCTAAGCTTTTAACTCATGTGAAATCCAGTCTTAAGAAAAATTTTGAAATGTCAAACTTCTGAAATTTTCATTCTTTTCTTGGTCTCCAAGTCTTGCAAACCAAAGAAGGAATATTTCCTTCCCACTCTAAGTATGTTTGTGACCTTCTTCGTCGCTTTCACATGGAATATTGTAAACTAGACCCTTTTCCCTTCCAGTCTGGAGTCAAGATTTCTACCTCTTGTACTTCCCCTAAAGTAGATACCACCTTGTATCGTTAGCTTGTTGGTAGTATCTTATACTTGACTCATTCCTATGATGACCTTTCCTTTGTCATTGGTCATGTTTCCCATTATATGCAAACACCTCATGAAAGTCACTATAAAGTAGCAAAAAGAATAATTCAATATATTCAAGGTACAATTCAGTTTGGGATTCATTACAGTATAGGGGGGACACCTTTGTTGGCTGGTTTCATTGATTCATATTGGGCCCACGATCCTGATGATCTATAGTCTACTACAGGTTATGTTTTTGGTCTGGGATATGGACCTGTCACTTGAGATTGTAAGAAACAAAAATATCTTTCTCTTTCTTCAGCAGAATCAAAATATCAAGCCGCAGTTAATGCCAATCAGGAAGCTTTATGGCTTCGCCAGATCCTTTCAGAGTTTGGATTCGAGTAGCAACATCCTACTCCACTTTGGTGCAACAATCAAAGTGCCATTAAGCTTTCCAAAGATCCAGATCTCCATCAACACAGAAACCACATTGAGATACATATGCACTTCATCAGAAATCTTGTTCATGATCGTGTTCTTGAAATTCTCTATTTCCCTATAGATGATCAAGTTGCAGACATCTTCACCAAGTATCTTACAAAAGTGAAGTTTTCTAAACTTCAATCTATGTTAGGATTTCAGGAATGTGTCATTAAGGGGGGATAGGCTCTAATGCCTCCTTTCTTCTCCTAATAGTGTCACTTTGTAAATCCTTCAATCCCATTCTAAGTTGTTCTAAGGGGGGATGTTAGGATATTTAGACACTTTGGATTTAGTTAAAATCAACTTGTGTAATATATACGTTAGGTAAAGTGTGTTTCTTTAGTATGCATTTGTAAATATTCTAATTCAATGATCATGAAGTTCTAGACATAAAGTGATCCGATGGTTCAATTTCTGTTGTATCATACCTACCATTGATCCGTGGCTTAATAGCCGATTAGTCCACGATCTCTATTTAAAGAGCATGGAGGGTCTTTGGCTAGTTGATCGATTGTGAGAAGCTCATTTGTAACTCTCTTTTTTTGCATAATAAATTCCTCTAAGTAGCTATTTGGCTGGGGCCATGGACTGTTTCCCTCTCAATGGTTTTAACCACGTCAAAACATCGGTGTGTTGATCTGATGTTTGTGTGAGTGGCTGCTTTTGGTGTTCTCTCTTTTGGGAGTACACTGTGTACCTGAACACATTTGAGTAGTGGGGAATAGATATTATTAGAGAAATTAAACTGAACTTCTCATTTCAACATTGGTATATCCTTACAACTATGAACTATTTTACATGATGGGGTGGTTTCAGTTCCTTTGCATAAAGTAAATGAGGATGTAGCATGAACTTCCTACAGAAGCGTTGAGCTTCAATCCACTACTATAGATTAAACCTTGAGTTTATGTCAATCCGTAGTTTGTAGACTTAGAGGCATATCCAAATATAAGGACTCAAAGCTAGACCTAACTTGGAAATCTAGTTTGTCTATGAAATAAACCTATTGAAAGATTAAGTTACTGTGATTTGAAAACACAAAAACTCCCTTACAGAAGCAGCTTCATTTGATCTTTCAGTTACACAGCAAGTTATATGTGAAATCTTCTGAGATAAAATTAAAAAAACAAATTAAACCTAACCCTATAATATGGACTACGAGATTCTGCCTATTATTCCAACATTGAATAAGCAATCAAACATCAATTTCCCTTACAGGAAAGCATTCGCAATGTATAACTGTTCTTAATACTCCATCATTGAATAGGCAAGCAATATACAACAATGTGAGATAGTAGTCTGAACTATTCCTACAGCATATAACTAATGAAATAACAGAGTTTATAAAACTGATTCAAAACAATCCAACTCGTTCTGCAGTAAAGAAATCAAATTCTACAGGAATTAAAACATACCACTGGTAACAATCCAAATCGTTTACTGGCAACAATCCAAATTGTTCACTGGCAATAAGAAGGTGTGTAGACTTGAAAAAGGGGGCCCTCCAATGCCTCGTTCACACATGCAGAGAGAGAATCACAGAGTTTAAACTTCAATTATATTCACCATAGGAAATCGATCATACACAGTAATCAAACAATGCTATGCGTTTTCTGTCTCAAAAATAGGGATGTGTTTCTCCTCTATCTTATCAAATACTTAGACAAACTTTTCAAAAAACTAGAAATGCTATTAATCTGGAAGCTAATAATGACATATAGTCCTCAAGATCCTCTATCAGATCCATGAAAATAAACAAAATCGAAACTGCCCTGCTTTTGTGCTGAGTGGTAGCACAGGTGGTCGTATTTGACTGGCATTGACTTGACACCTGTGAGAGCCACATAATATATTCGTTGGAAGTTTAACCATCCTTGGACATTGAGGATATTTTCACCATCTTTCATTTCATGCCTAGCTGGCCTGTAAGTATCAAACCTTGGAGAAATTACGGGAAGTTAGCACATCCTGTAATTCTGAATAAAAACCTTAGTTTAAATGCCTTAAAAATCTCAAAATTCAATTTGTTAAAAAGAAATGACATTTATACCTTTGACCAAAGTTTGTGGGTGAAATTAAGGCTTTATAAATCAGTATGAAGGTTTTATGGAGGGAATTAGAAGAAGTTGCATGTCCTCAAAATGGTGCCCAACATCTCCCCCAAGAGGAAGTTGTTGCATGTCCTCATGCCCAAAAATATTTGACCATGTTTATATCAAAATTTTGCTGTTGACCCTCTGTTTTTAATCTCCCATCTGAGACGATGCATCTGTTGATGCTCAAGATGCATAAAGGACTTTCAGCCTCTCATACTTGGTTTTATAAACCTTCTTTTGTTTATACCATCTATACGCATGCTTGGAGATTCATGTCCTTTGAACTTTAAGCTTCCAATTTGTTTCTTTTAACTTTTCATTCCTCAGTTCTAATTCCTTTATTTCAAGTTTCAACCTCCTAATCTTTTTACTAATTTTGGAAGTTTTCTTCTTTTTCATCTTTATTGGAAGCTGCACAGAATTGGTGTCCATCCCCAATTCTTCATTCTCTTGTACTGAATCTTCTTTCTTTTCTCCTTCCACAGTTTGCTGCTCTAAGAAAGGAGAAGCTGAGACTTTTATTATTTCTTGTCTTGATTGCTTTTTCTTTTCTTTCGCTTGCTGATCCAAGAAGAGATTGATTCTTTTTGTCTGTCTTATCACTTCATCATTTTCTTGGATATCCTGCCCTATTTCACCTGCTAGATTTTCTTCTTGAATTCCCAAGGTTTGTATGTGCTCATCCTCTTCTAGTGTTGACTTACTTCGAGCTTGTTGATATTTCCTTGGATTTCTCTAGTAAGTGGTGAAAATATGCTCTTGCTTTTGAAACTGTTTTTCTTCTTTCATCACACTCTTGGTTCGTATCCTTCTCTGAGGCTATTTTGAACTTGCTGCCTCAGAGTTGTCTTCATCATCTGAGATCAACAACACCTTTTTTTTCTTCTTTTTCCCCTTTGGAAATTTTGAGCTTGTTGCTTCAAGGTTTTGTTCTCCATCCTTGGGGTATGTTATCATCAATAATTTATCTTCTTTTAAACCTTCTTCAGGAAATTCTTCTTGTTCTTCAAACTGATTATGATTTACAAATTATGACCATGTCAAATTTTGCTTTTGTAACTCATGCTTGATGATGATTTTGATGAGTCCACAGTGAAAAAGGCTTGTCATTTTATCTTTTGCACATGTTTGAATAGCGTTAGCCATTTTGGATAGACTCTGTAATAGGAAATGGGGCATATTAATCTCACAAACACATTTTAAATGCTGCAATAGCTTGATATGGTAAAGATATACAATACTGAATCAGCCTTCACACGTAATGAACTTTTGGATAATATAAACTACTTCATCCCAAGGATGAACCAACTAGCTCTTTGGTATTCCTTTCTTCCAATTCACTGATCCTGCCCTTGATCTGCACAGAAAGGGTATCCATGCCTTCTCCTTGAATTGTTTAGTTTTTAAGAATCTCTCTCCTTGATGTGGTAGGCCAATAATTTGTGGTAAAATGTCTTCAGACAGTCTAAAGTGCAAGTTTCCCACTGTAGCCCTTTCTCCATCAAATGATTCAGCAAAAACTAGACTAACATTATCATTGTGCCCATCAAACTTTTCAAAAAAAGTTACCCACAATTTCTTTTCAAAGATTTCCATGCATTTCTCATGAATATCAGTGGGGTTGAATTTCTCTGGTTCTAGTCTAGATGTCATTTTGAACTTTGATAGGAAAAGAAACATGCACAGGAAACTTTAATATTACAATTTTTTTTAACTCTGTAAATGTTTTCTTATCCCAAAACGACACTCTGAGATTAGAATTGTTGTTGGTCTAGTAGATTCTTTGGCAAAAAGGTTTAAGTTTTACCTCCCTCCTGGTGTAATTGCCTTCAATTCTTCCCGTGCGATACTTCCACAGCAAATTAGTGCCTGCGTCCCTCCTGTAATCCATGCCTTCCTTTCATTGAAAACTATTACCCACAGCAATCGGGCTTTTGCAGAGAAAAAGAGTTAGATTTGGTCCAAAGAAAAATGACCAAATCGTAATCCCTGATTTCACCAGTTCATGCAATTTTCAGGCACATTTGTATACTGTCATGGGGCATATAACCACGTTTCTTGTCATCATTACATGAACATTCCACTTTTCATTCAATTATTCTCTCAGGAAAGAAATTAAAGGTGAGGTTTTTAATTCATCTCCATATAATATACTTTAGTTTCTTTGCATGCCCCAATGTTTGATTAGAAATTGTAATGAAGGGATTTCTTCAGCTGCAGTGGACTCTTTTCACCTTTTGGAAACACACACGGCCATCAATGTTCTAAATTCTATATATATGTTTGCTTAATGCATGATGCACTAATATATATATATATATATATATATATATATATATATATATATATAAAGAAAACATTTGAAATTCCATTTTCTAGTTTATTTTTTATTTTTATTTTTCTTAAAACACTTTACTTTCTGCTGAGAAGGAAACCCTGCCTGTAGATTACAGCATATGTTTTGGCCATTAAAATTTTGCTTCTGGGTTTGATTTTGACCACCATTTTGACCCCTAGGGTAGGATAATGAAAAGTAAATGGAATGCTGGCAGAGATTATGAGGATAATGAAATAGGCAGTCAAGCTTATGAGGATAGGTAAACATGTCATTACTTAGAAACAAAGAATCATGCAAATTTTAAAGCACAAAAACTAAAATCCTTACAGACTTTACTTGATATCCCTTTATGATGAGCTTGCTGCTTGATGTAGCTAGTTTGCAGTTTATTTCTGATTCATATATGTCCTTCTGATGTCTTCTTTTTAAAGATGTTTGCTATCTCAAATCCCTTCTACTTTTCTAGAAGTCAGGTCCCTCTGTAGATTTCTTCTGCTTTACTGGAAGTCAGGTCCCTCTGTATTTCTAGAAATCATTGTATTACTGGAAATCAGGTCCCTCTGCATATGAAAAAGACTTGGAGGGTTCCAAGAAAGCATAAAAATGCTTATCCCCCTCGCAGGCCTACTTATTGACTTGTCCTCAAGTCAAACAAGAACTTCATTATTGGAAATAAAACTATGTAAAAGACATGAAATTTGGAAAAAATATTTTTATGAATTTTCAATGGCTAAGTGAACCTGGTTTTCCATGGAAAATTCAAGTTTATGTTGTGCCAGTGGCCTGGTTTTCACAACTAAACTTTCTTCTTTTTTTTGTATTATATATATATATATATATATATATATATATATATATTATTTTCTATATCATATCAGCTAAGGAGCAAGTGAAGGAGAAACACCAATGTGTCTATCTAGCACTTCCATTTCCCGTTGTTGTGAAACCTGCTGTATAAAATCTTCCTTGTTGATAGGCTTGTTATAAAGTTTGAGCCGATGGCCATTGACCACAAATGCACATGCTTCATCATCGATTGTTTGAAGTTTGACTGAGCCATTGTCATATACCTCTACAATCTCATATGGACCAAGACAATGAGTTGTGAATTTGGCTTTGAAGTCTTTGATCTTTGAATCAAACAATAGTGCCCAGTCACCGTTGTGAAATTGTTTCTTTTTGATAAGCTTGTCATGCCATTGGGATCTCTGCTATTGGATCAAGATATTGTGTTCTATTGCAGCCTGTCTCATCTCATCTAGTTGATTTAATTGAAGCATTCTTTCTTGATGTGCCTCAGAAAGATCCATACCCAAATCTGCTGCTAATTTGAATGTATGAATTTGAAACTCTATAAGTAGGAGGACTTGCTTACCATAAACAAGTTGATAAGGAGAAAAACCAGTACTATTTTTCCAAGTGATTCGATATGCCCATAAAGCTTCAGTAATCTTAGCTGACCAATCCTTCCTATGCATCTGGACAGTTTTGGTGATGATTCCTTCTAAAGTCTTGTTTGTAGATTCCACTTGGCCATTAGCTTGTGGATGGTAAGGGGTAGATTTTCTATGCTTAATCTTGTACTTTGTTGCTATCTCTTGCACTAGTTTGGAAGTAAACTGGGCACCCTGATCAGTTACAATCTCTCTAGGAACCCCAAATCTAACAAATATCTCCTCAAAAAGAAAGTTTACCACAGTCTGTTCTGTGGCTCTTGGTAATGGTTTGGCTTCTACCCACTTGGTAAAGTAGTCTGTACATACCAAAATGTACTTCTTCCCTTGTGATGGTGGATGAATTGGACCAATGAATTCAAGAGCCCACTTTTCAAATGGTTCTATGAGGATTTTTGGTTGGAGTGGCATTTCATCAGACCGGACTAGCCGTCCCATCCATTGACAAGTATCACAACTTCTAACATACTTCTTAGCATCTTTGAAAATAGAAGGCCAGTAATACCCGAAATTGAGTATCTTGTATGATGTTCTTTTCTCTGCAAAATGGCCACCACACGGTTCATCATGGCATGCTTTCAAAATATCTAAAACTTCATCTTGTCGTACACATCTCCTAATAATTAGATCATATCCTGTGTAAAATAGATCACCATTAACCCATATATGCCTAGCACTTTTTTTAATAATATTTTTATTTTCTTTAGATGACATAGATGGTGGTAGTTGTCCTGCTGATAAATAGTTGGCAATGTCATCATACCAAGGAGTGATAACAAAAATTGAAAATAAGTGTTCATCAGGAAAACTATCTAGAATAGGAACAACCTCACCAGTATTGTGTAAGCGAGACATGAAATCTGCCACTTGATTTTCTCATCCAGGTCGATCTAAAACAGTGATATTGAATTCCTACATTAATAGTAACCATTTGGTTATCTGACCATTTGTGATAGATTTATTCATTAAATATCGTAAGGATGAATGATCTGTATGGACAAAAAATTTGTAGCCAGTAATGTAATGACGGAATTTGTTTACAGCATGAACTACTACCGACATCTCCTTTTCAGTGACTGTATAATTGAACTCTACATGTGTCATATTTTTACTGATAAAATAGATAGCATAAGTCATGGTATGTTCTTTTTGTCCCAACGAGGCCCCTATTACTGTAGCAGAGGCATCGGTAGAAATATGGATAGGCAATGTCCAATTTGGTCCCCTTAAAATGGGAGCAGTGGAGAGCTTCTGTTTAAGTGTCTGAGATGCAGATTGACAGTTAGTATCCCATTGAAAAGGTACATCCTTTGAAAGTAATTTAAACAGTGGCAGAGCTATCTTACTAAAATTTGCAATAAATCTACGACAATAGCCTGCATACCCTAAAAAGATTCTTACATTTGTTTGAGTTGTTGGTTCAGATAAATTTTCAATGATTTGAATTTTAGCAGGATCTACTTTTATTCCAGATGAAGAAATATGATGTCCTAAAACTATCCCTTCAGTCATCATCATAAAACACTTTTCGTTAATAAGGGAAATATTTGAGTCAACACACCCTTTTAAAATTTTCTCCAGGTTTGCTAAGGAATCCTCAGGCACCTCCATACACAGAAAAATCGTCCATATAGATTTCAACACATTTGCGAATTAGATTTGCAAAAATGGCCAAGAATGCTCTCTGAAAGGTAGCTGGGGCATTACATAATCTAAAAGGTAAAACCTTGTAGGCATATGTGCCCCAGGGACATGTAAAGGTGGTTTTGTCCTGGTCTTCTTTTGCAATGCTAATTTGATTATACCCACTAAACCATCTAAAAATGAAAAAATATTCTTTTCCAGCTAAGGTATCTAACACTTGATCAATAAAAGGTAATGGAAAATAATCTTTTAATGTTCCCTTATTTAATTCCCTGTAATCTACACATATGTGCCATTTACCATTTTTTTTAGGAACAAGAACCAAGGGAGAAACCCATTAGCTGTCGGAGATGGGATAAATAAATCCTACTTTTCACAACTTCTGCAACTCTTCCTTGACTATCTCTTTTAGTATGGGGTTCATTCTACGTTGCGGTTGTCTAAGAGGTCTAATTTTATCATCTGTGTAAATGTCGTGAGTGCATGTTTCATAATAAATACCTAGCATATCAGTGTATTCCCAAGCAAATGCATGGGAATGTTTATTCAATAAAGCAATCAATTGTTCTTCCTATGATGCAGTAAGATGTGCACTTATATTCAAATGTTTTCCTAGACTGATTTCAACTGTTTTGCTTTGAATATCTGTGATTGAATGAACATTAAAAATATCGTGAAGTGCCAATGCTAGAGAATGTACTATACAATTTTCCTGAAAATTATAGCCTAAAACTTGATCTGCTATAGCATACTGCATATCTCTTAATTCTTCAGAAATATTAGGTTCAACAATGAAATAATCTAACAAATCTTCGTTGTTTTCTTCCTGAAAATCAAAGAACTGATTGATACTTAGGACAGGCTGAATCACTTCTTCTTCCTGTTCCTTGGTCTCATTAATCCATGATAGCTGATCTAATGTAGAAGGTCTTTGGGAAGAAGGATAGAGTATAATTTGTTTTCTTTCTGTCCCATGTGAAATGAGCATACTTCCTGACCTATACCCTATGAAAGCATCCGCTGTTGCCAACCAGGGTCTGCCAAGAATCAATGGGTGACCTCCTAGATTAGACTTTGTTTGTAGCACTATAAAATCAACAGGATACTCCCAAGAGTCTAAAGAAACAATGATATCTTCTAAGATCCCTTCAGGTGTAATTTTAGACCTGTTAGCTAGTTCCAAAATGGTTGTGGTTGGTCTGATATTTTTCAAGTGAAGGTATTCCATTGTCTCTAGTGTCATGACATTAATGGCAGCACCTAGATCAATCAAAGTTTTTGGAATTGAAAAATTGTTAACAGTAATTGTAACCATTGGTATTCCAGGATCTATATACTTTTCAATAAAAACAGTGTTAGACATTAATCCTGCTAGATTTCCTACCACATGAATTTTTTATGGATCCTTCCTTATTTTATTAAGACATAATTCCTTAACTGCTTTAGTGTAGATTGGAATATCCTTTATAGCCTGCAGTAGGGGAATTTTGACACACACATTGGTTAACTCATTCAAAACATCAAAATCAAGTAGGGATATTGAAATTTTTTCTTTGACTAGCCTTTTTGGAAAAGGAGGTGTATAAGATACTAATGTTTTCCCTTTTTTACTGTGATTTTCTGAATGTAATTTTTCTATATTTAATTTTTTTGGAATTTTCTCATTTTCTGTTTGTTCTTCTAAAATAACAGGAGATTCTTTTTGTAAAGTTTTTCCAGATCTTAAATTGATATTTTGAAGTGGGAAGATTGAGTAGGGGAGTGCCATTCCATCATCAACATTATACATGGGTTTGTCTATTTTATTATTTGGATTTGGAATTGGCTGGGCTGGAAGTTGTGTAGGCCGGGGTGGAGGATGATTGGATGGAAATTGAAGCTGTTGAGGTTGTGGAACCAATTGAGGAACCATATTGGGTTGTTGAAAAGATGGGACTTGGACTTGATTCTGCTGGTATTGGGGATAGTCAGAAGGTTGTTGATAGGGCTGTAAATAGGCCTACTGATATGTTTGGTTACCATGAGTATATCCTCTCCAATTTGGAGTAGATTGGGATAATGAAGAAGACCAAGTTTTCCAGGGCATGGGTGCACTCCATGAATTCTGAATAGGAGTTTGATAATTTGTATGAAACTACTGCATAGGATCTTGAGACATACCTAAAAATTGTGGCTGCCAAGGTCTTCGTTGTCCCATAAAATAGAGAGACTCCATGTTTTGATTCTCCTCCATTCAAGCTTCCTGCAAATCTTTCAATCTGGGGAAATCATCAGTTTTGTGATTTGAAGTACATAAGCCACAAATTTCAACAGTATTTAAAGGACATTCTTTTAATCGATGTTTCTTTCTACATTTAGGACAAAAAATAAACAAGGCTTGATCTTGTTGGTCCTGTTGTTCTTGTCTTTTCTTGGTCTTTGATATTTCGACTTGTGTGCCTAAGGTACTCAATAAATCAGTCTTAAAATCTTCTAACAGATTCCCAAGCTCAACTCTCGAGATACCACTGGTTGCAGATTTAGTAACTTTGGTAATGACATCCCTTTTTCCAGTTTTACCTTTTCCTCTTGAATACTTTTGACATAAGTCTTGTATCTCATCAAAGGGTAAGTAGGAGATGTCACCTTTTCCCATAACATTCAAAATATCCAAATATTCTTCTCTTATTCCTTTTAGAAATATTGTCCAAATCATCTCAGGTGTCAAAGAATTGTATTTGGATTTCTGCAGGTTGTATGAGAATCTTTCTAGATACTCCTCCAAGCTTTCATCTTCCTGTTGAGACATTCTAAAAATGTCATCTTTTAAATCCTTTGATATACAATATGCCTGATATTTTCTAAGAAACATTTTCCTCATCTCATCCCAACTAGTTATAGAATGCTCTCCTAAGCCCATGAACCATTTCAAGGCATCTGATTTAAGAGTAGCAGGGAAACGACGAAGCTTATGGGTGTCATCAGTGTATCCACTAGTTCGAGATAGAATATCAAACTCGAATAAGAAATAATCTGGATCTTCAGAAGTCATACCATAGAAATTTGGTAGGACAGATGGTGAAATATTATTCATTTTTATTTCTTCCCCTAGGGTAATACTAGCGTCCAAGATGGGGAATTTAAAAGTGGCTTCATGATCTTCTTCGATTCTTTCATCCCTCTCATGTCTCCTTTCTTCTTCCCTTTCATGTCGCCTCTCTTCTTCTCTTCTCTCTTGTCTTCGTTTATTTTCTATTTCCAACATTCTCCCATACTCCCTTCTCTGTTCTGTAGTTGGCCCTTTTGATGTTTCTTCCTCAGCTATTTTGAAAGTACAAACTATTGTAATAAATCCTTTTGGAAAATAAGTTCTTGTTACTTCTGTTTTTGGGGGGTTTTTGATAAATCTTCCTTTCTCGTCTTTTTGTCTTGACATAAAACTAAAATCTACTCTATGTTTTGTTTGAAAATTTTGTTTTTATCAGAGAACTAAAGTTCCTAAGCCTGCTTCTAAAATTCCTCCCCGACAACGGTGCCAAATGTTGGGCTTCAATCCACTAATGTAGATTAAACCTTGAGTTTATGTCAATCCGAAGTTTGTAGACTTAGAGGAATATCCAAATATAAGGACTCAAAGCTAGACCTAACTTGGAAATCTAGTTTGTATATGAAATAAACCTATTGAAAGATTAAGTTACGATGATTTGAAAACACAAAAACTTCCTTACAGAAGCAGCTTCATTTGATCTTTCAGTTACACAGCAATTTATATGTGAAATCTTATGAGATAAAATAAAAAAAACAAATTAAACCTAACCCTAGAATATGGACTACGAGATTCTTCCTATTATCCCAACATTGAATAAGCAATCAAACATCAATTTCCCTTACAAGAAAGCATTCGTGATAGGTAATAACTCCCGATTCGATTTATTCCTTTCCTAATGCATATACTTATACAAATCATATGATGGTTGTGTTTCACCTTCCGCCCAGCCTTTTCGGCATCCTACATAACTATTCAGTTTTCTTTATTTATTTACAATATATAATCCCGACGGATTATATTCTAACAATCCCCCTCTTAATCCGAAGGGGTGTTCGTAAGTCCGAGCATGTTTCTAAATCTTTCAAACTTCTCTCGTCCAAGTGGTTTGGTGAAGATGTCTGCAATTTGATCATTTGTGGAACAATGTCGAAGATGGACTGTCTTGGCCTCTACATGATGTCGAATCAAATGATACTTTGTGTTGATGTGTTTGGTTTGATCATGGAATCTAGGATTCTTAGCTAGCTTGATTGCAGAAGTATTTTCGATCAATAATGGAGTGGATTTCTATTGTTTTTCTTGCAAATCTTCAAGTATCTTCTTCAGCCATAATATTTCTTTTGTTGCTTCAGCTGCAGCCACATATTCTACTTCTATTGTTGAATCTGTCGGAACTGATTGTTTGTGTGATCTCCATGAGACAGCTGCTGATCCAAGACTCATAGTGTATCCAGAAGTTGATACTCCTGTCTCCTTATCGCCATCAAAATCTGAGCCTGAGTACCCAATAAGTTTGAAGTCATCCAGTTTAGAGTACTTGATTCCAACATCTTGAGTCCCCTTCAAGTATCTTAGAACTCTTTTTGCAGCTGACCAGTGTCCTTCACAAGGTTTATGCATGAACCTTGAAAGTATGCCAACAACATAAGAAATATCTGGTCTAGTTGTTTTAAGGTAGATAAGACTTCCTACAAGTTGTCAATACTTGGTCGCATCTTCAAATTCTTTTCCTTCGCTTGATGTGAGCTTCATTTTCTGTTCCATTGGAGTAGATATAGGGTTGCATTCTTTCATGCAAAATTTGTTTAGTAGTTCTCCAACATATTTTTTCTAAGATAGGAATATGTACTTAGGATTTTTACTGACTTCAATGCCTAAGTAATAGTGGAGATGTCCCATATCTATCATTTCAAAGATATTTTTCAAATCTTTCTTTATGGATGCTATATAGCTCTCATTGTTCCCTGTCATCAAAAGATCATTTACGTACACCACAAGATACACAACAGATATTCCAACTTTCTTTATAAACAGTGTTGCATCATCAAGATTAAAATGTTCGAAATTTAACTTCAAAAATGCTCGGTTAAATTTTCATACCATGCGCGAGGCTCTTGTTTTAGGCCATATAAGGATTTGACAAGATTCCATAACGTTTGTTCTTTTCCTTTCACAACAAAGCCTTTTTGCTGAGACATGAATACATTCTCTTTCAAGTCTCCATTCAAGAAAGTAGTCTTCACATCCATTTGATGAACTTTCCACCCTTTCTAAGCAGCTAAAGAGAGTAAGGTACGGATGGCAGCCCATTTTGCTATAGGAGAGAACTTTTCTTCATAGTCAATTCCTTCCTTCTGTGCATAGCCTTTTTCTACAAGACTCACTTTGTGCTTGTCAAGTGAGCCATCTGATCTGTATTTGTTCTTGTACACCCACTTGCAGCCAATTGGCTTGGTTCCAACTGGAGGGTCAACCAGCTTCCAAGTTCCATTCTTCATGAGTGCATCATGATCATTCTGCATAGCTTCTTTCCACTCAGCTCGAGTAGAAGCTTCTTCAAAGGAAGTTGGTTCAAAGTTAGTAGATAAATTAAATTCACAATCAAATGATACATCCATGTCATGACCTGAATTATTTACTTCTCCTCCATGTCTTTTCGAACTTCTCGTTCCCATCTTTCCAACTTCATCCTGATGGACACTTTCAAGTGTCTTTGTGGCCCATTTAGGAATCTTCTGTGATGGTCTTGGTTGATCAGCTGGTGGTGCTTCACCATTGATTGAGATTCTTTCAATTCTCTCAATCACATCATCCAGTTGAACCTCTTGTTCAGGTGAAGTAGTAGGAACTTCTTCATGCGGGGGAGTTGGTGCTTCATATGGAAATTCCAAAGGTTGATCCAGAATAGGAATCCCCCCTTCAAGGTTTGGAATTTCATATTCATTTTCAGAATATGTCTTTGGATGGGGATATTTTTCCAAATGATCAAGATGTCTCTCAATGGACTGGTCATTTTTATTAGTTTCAAGAAAAATTACATCTCTGGAAATAATAAACTTCTTGTTTACCTCATCATATAGACGGTATTCCTTGGAGTATTCTTCATACCCCAAGAAAATGCATTTTCTGCTTCGAGCACCAAGCTTGTTTCTTTGCTCCTTTGGAATCAAGGCATAAAAGGTGGAACCAAAAACTCTGAGATGCCTGACTGAAGGGGGATGGTCAAACCACATTTCAAGTGGAGTATTGTTATCAAGAGAATTTGAGGGACTTCTGTTTCTCAAATAGGCTACACATTTTACTACATCACCCTAAAACATTAGTTTTACATTCTTGAAAAACATCATTGAGCAAACCATATTCATTATGGTTCTATTCATTCTTTCTGCTACACCGTTTTGTTGAGGATTGTAGGGAACTATAGTCTGATGTGCAATTCCATGTTGGTGAAGATAATCTTCAAAAGCATTTGAAGTGTATTCTTTCCCATTATTAGTACGCAGTGTACCAATTTTTTATTGTGCTTGTTTTTCTATCAATGCACGAAAGTCTTTGAATGTTTGAAATGCTTCTGATTTTGTCTTTAAGTAGTAAATCCAACACATTCTTGAGTAGTCATCAACAAATGTCATAAAATACTTATTCCCATTTGCAGAAGGAGTTGGCATTGGGCCACATAAATCAGAATGCACTAATTCTAATTTCCTACTTGCTCTGAAATTAGATTCATGGAATGGCAGCTTACTATGTTTCCCTAATATACATGCATCACATTTGTTCTTCTCTTTGGGAATGGTGGGAAAACCAAATACACCATTATTTATCAATAAACGAAGACTGTTATAATTTAGATGATCAAATATTGCATGCCACAATGAACTAGATGACAAATTACCTTCTCCATGCTGAGAGAGGTAGGAATAGTTCTTAACTCTTCCAGATGAACCCTTTAGCTTCAGTAGCTTCCCATATTCGTATCTAGTCATGATGACTTGGTTGTCAGAGGACTTTCTTATTTCAACGATTCCATCAAACATGTGGATGGAATGGCCTCATTTTTGAATCTCCACCAAGGACAGCAGGCTTCTCTGCAACTCTAGAAGATAAAGAACATTCTTCAACAAGAAATCAGGGAATCTAGGCATCTTCAGTCGAATGGTGCCCATTCCCTTTGGTTTAAGACTTGACTTATCTGCAAAGTAAACTGTGCCATCTATTGTTTCATTAAGTTCTTCAAAACAGTCATTTCTAAATGTCATGTGTGATGTTGCACCAGTATCAAGCAGCCAACAATCTTTGTAAGATGAAAGTGAAGTCATTTCATTAATTCCAAGATTACAATGTGAAACAATACAAGAATCAGAAGATTTACTAGCATCTTGGTCATCTTTCTTCTGGTTATGTTTGTCTTTGATGGAGTCCCATGAAGCCCAACACTGATTTGATGTGTGCCCAGTCTTTCCACAATGCTTGCACTGTAAATCTGATCTTTTGCTAGAGTTGTTTTTGCCTCCTCTTCCTTTGATGTTTCTTCTTCCTCTGCCTCTCTTGCTGCTTTCTCCTTTGAGATGATCTTTGGACTGGTCTTTGGTGTGGTTCTTTGCTTTTTGAGCAAAGCAAAGTGATTCTCCAGATGCTTTAGATTGCATCTTTTGCAACAGCTAGTGTAATGAACTTAATATGACAAAGAGAATGAGAATGAGATAATGAGATAATAGAAAAACAAAAACCTCGCAAGTCTACAGCCTCTTCCAAGGTGATTTACAATCTTAATATGCTATCAATAAGTTCATAAGCAAATTTTTAGCACCAGTCAACGATCTCAGCTATATGAAAGAAGCAGGTCTAAGTCTTTGTTACTTTTTACAATACAGTCTATGTAGAATTACAGCTGCACTAGCTAGAAATAAGCTCTATTCACTATGCAGGTATATGTTGCTGCCATAGTATTTACATCAAACTAAAACAATTTTGTAACAGTACAGTTTATATGGTAAGTGCACCATACACAATTATGCAGCACTTCAAACTTAAATAGCAGTCACCTTGGAGGTCATAGCAGTCTTCTCAGCTCTCTGGTTCATGTTCCAGCAGTATGCAGTTCCAAATTCAAAATGCTTATTTAGGCCGAGTCTTTACATGTTCCACCAATAGTATTCGTAGTCTCCATGCTCTTGAAAAAGGCTCTACAACAACATTTTATTGGTCACGCCTTTGCATCAAGCAGATCATACCTCCACGCTGTTTCTACACCTTTCACGTAAATACTATATATCCAAAAAGCTCTGGAAATAAACAAAATTTCTTCAGCTCTTAATAGTAAACAGCCATGGAACTCAAATTACGAGATACTTCCATCAAACCAAGTCAATTTGACATGACCGAATCAATCCTATTCTTCAACTTAAAAATTTATAATAGATGGTCGATATCATGGATAGTTGCATCCTCTCATTTTGTTTCCTGGTAGCTGAAGCTGACAAAGACGAAAGTGCCCCAAATCACTTGAACTCAGAAGTGGGCACCGAAGTGCTAGGTTGATCAAAACTCTCCAAAACCTCATCCTTACCACCACCACTACTATGCTATGATTATTTCAACAATATACCACTCCAACACAGCCACACCATGGTTCCGCTGCGCCACTATGATAGAGAGATCCAACAATGTGTCTTCACAGTCTTCATAACACAGTCACACCAGGCACACCAATGCAGTGTTTACAACACAGCAGTCACAGGCTCAGTCTCCACGCTGGTCTTCAAGGTTGAAGAGAATAGTTCAACGATGGTCTTCACGCAGGCAGCCATCTCCAACACGTACCACACCAACACTTCAGGCAGTGCATAATTAGGGTTAGGTATTATGGCGGCAGATCAGGTAGACTGGGTGAGAAATTTTCTTTGTTACCTTGTGGAGTCATCCCTCGTTACAGGTTTCATTCAAACTTTGTATCAATGAATCCAATCTATCATTCAACACGAAGGCGGATTGATACCATAGGAACTTTATGTTTCCCTTCAATGGCATCTAGAACCTCTCACAGATAAAAGAAATGATGCATTGAGTCACCTAGTAGGGTTTATAACTGGCCCTCACCAACTTTCTGACCAGCTCGCACAATTGCTTCAACGCTTCCCCACAGTTCATGATGAACTTATGGGAAGGAACGATGTGTAAAATTATCAAGTATGAATTCAAGCCTCCACACAAAGAGAAGGTAGGTATCCATGCAATTTTCACAAGCTAGAGGATGCTCACACACTACAAGCTGAAAATTAGGGTTTCCACAGACTTTCAACGTAGTATCCTCTTCAATACACAGTATCCTCTTCAATACGCAGCATACAATCACAGCTCACAGCACTCCATGGTTCTCACCACATAACATGCAACACACACAACAGAATGATGAATGGAACGATAAGAAGAGAGAGCGTGGTTACCTATTAGGGTTAGGTATAGCTCTGATACTCAGTCTTATGACTAATACTTCAATTTTGTGGAAAGGAACAATACAAAATTGTGCAGCAGAGGGAGCCCATAGAGAATAAATGCACATAATGAATGCGCTCAATATAGGAGAGAAACACACACAAACTGTGGAGGAATAGGTAAGTTGGCAGCAAAATAATTCAACCGTTTTAACAGAGAAAATGAGTGAGCAGTCTGGCAGCCAGGAGTTATGACAGTGCTCTGATACCACTGATAGGTAATAACTCCTGATTCTATTTATTCCTTTGCTAATGCATATACTTATACAAATCATATGATGGTTGTGTTTCACCTTCCGCCCAGCCTTTTTGGCTTCATTCAGTTTTCTTTATTTATTTACAATATATAATCCCGATGGATTATATTCTAACAATTCGCAATGTATAACTATTCTTAATACTCCATCATTGAATAGGAAAGCAATATAGAACAATGTGAGATAGTATTCTGAACCATTCCTACAACATATAACTAATGAAATAACATAGTTTATAAAACTGATTCAAAACAATCCAACTCGTTCTGTAGTAAAGAAATCGAATTTTACAGGAATTAAAACATACCACTGGTAACAATCCAAATCGTTTACTGGCAACAATCCAAATCGTTCACTGGAAATAAGAAGGTGTGCAGACATGACAAAGGAGGCCCCCCAATGCCTTGTTCACACACGCAGAGAGAGAATCACAGAGTTTAAACTTCAATTATATTCACCATAGGAAATCGATCATACACAGTAATCAAACAACACTATGTGTTTTCTCTCTCAAAAATAATGATGCGTTTCTCCTCTTTCTTATCAAATACTTACACAAACTTTTCAAAAAACTAGAAATGTTATTAATTTGGAAGCTAATAATGACATACAATCCTCGAGATCCTCTATCAGATCCATGAAAATAAACAAAATCGGAACTACCCTGCTTTTGTGCTGAGTGGTAGCATAGGTGGTTGTCTTTGACTGGCATTGACTTAACACCTGTGAGAGCCACATCATCTATTCATTGGAAGTTTAACCATCCTTGGACATTGAGGATCTTTTCACCATCTTTCAGTTCATGCCTAGCTGGCCTGCAAGTATCCAACCTTGGAGACATTACGGGAAGTTAGCACATCCTGTAATTCTGAATAAAAACCTTAGTTTAAATGCCTTAAAAATCTCAAAATTCAATTTGTTAAAAAGCAATGACATTTATACCTTTGACCAAAGTTTGTGGGTGAAATTAAGGCTTTATAAATCAATATGAAGGTTTTATGGAGGGAATTAGAAGATATTTAGATGACAAAAAGAGATCAAAATGGTGCCCAACAAAGAGAACATCATGAATAGATTAGGGGTTCCAATTTCTCTCTGTTTTTTATAACGCATTTTATTTCTTATCTAACAAAATAATTAAATTTTCTTGTGAAAAAGGGAATAAAATTGCATTATTCAACAAATTACTATCCATAGGGAAATGGACTAGTAGAATCAACAAATAAGAATCCCATTCGAATTTTAAAGAAAACTATTATTGAGAGTGAAAGAAACTGGCACATATCTCTTCCTAATGCACTATGGTAATATAGGGTTTTCCCGTATAAAATATTAGGAGTTTCTCCCTATACTCTAGTCTATGGGAAAGAAGGCATTTTACCCCAAAACATTCGAATCCCGTCCTTGCAATTAGCTCAAGCCTGAAGAGTATCTGGTAGCGAAATCTTATAAGAACAAATTAATACTCCGTTAAAAATTTAAGAATTGAGACAAAAATCCAAAGATAGATTCAACCAACATCAAATTATTGTCAAAAGATGGTTCTACAAACGAAAATTTTGCAAGAATAACTTTGAAGTAGGAGACTTAGTCATAAAGTGGGATCATCTACATGATGAAAAGGGAAAACACATAAAATTTCAACATCCATGGCTTGGCCCCTATCATATTGGTGAGAAGTTTCCCCCCTCAACTTACAAACTTCAGGATTTACAGGGACAGGAATAAAGTATTCCTATAAACGACCTCATTCTTAAACAATACTCTATCTGACGTTTTGAGCACTTTTGTACATAAATAAAACTCTTTTTTTCTAGTTTGATTCTCTCTTTTATTTTTTCCTTCATTCATAGTTTTTGTTTATAATAAACCAGCTCAATGCTTGATGCTTGGAAGTGTAGGGATCTGAATAATCTCAAAGATCTTGGAAAGTCAGAAACTGTTCACAGGAATACATGTATGATAAATTTTGATTAATTTGAGATTCTTTAATTATTGTCATATTATAGAAACAATCCCACAATTGAGTAATTATAAACCTTATAAAATAACTAGGAATCATGAGGTTTTGAGTACTATCTCGGAGGTCTATCTATTCTCACATTAATATCTCTTTCAGGCAGCCAACCATAATAGACCTAGGGAAAGGAAGTAGGTATCATAGATGTATGGCATTCAAAATAATCCCATGATACAAATCAAAATCCAAAATGCTTATATTAAAGAGTCAAAATTCCAATATATACAATATCCATTAAAGAAATGATGCTGAAGGAATAAAACATCATATCAAAAGGGTTTCTTAAACAAGAAATATCAGATAGGTTCCTCTCCACCCATGAGCATGATGAGAAAACCAATTATTGCTCACAAAGAAGGACATTATGGATGGAAGAAACCATACCAAATTCTCAAATAAAAGAAAGCAATCAAGGAAGACTCATAAGACAATTATCGTTCATAAAAGAAGCATCAACAGTATGCCTATAGCATGGGAATGAAGAAAAAATGAATACATCCATCTGGCTCTGTTACAATCCTGTGGAGTCATATCTAGTGGAAACCAAAAAATAGAGGTAAAATGAATTTTATATTTTAGGGCCCCTCTTTTTTTTTTTGAAATCTTACTTAGAATAGTTTTCTAACTCAAGGAAGTCCATCCCACACACTTAGTTTTTTTTTAATATATTTTAGGGACCTAAAGTTTTTGATATTTTAGGGTCTCTCCTTTTATTTTTGTTGAAATCTTACTTATACTAGTTTTCTAACTCAAGGAAGTCCATCCCGCACACTTAATTTTTTTTTCAAAATTTTGAGAAACAGAAGTTTTGGCTAAGTAAAACTTACTTTTCTTTCTGACATATCGAAGGAACTTGGCCAGTTTCTTTGACGTGTCAGAGTACCAGTTGCTCGAAAAAATTCGAATTGATCAAAATAATTTTTTTCGTTCTCTACCATTTCGATGTAACTCAAAGATATCCGTCAACACTGTTTAAGGTAACTCACGAATCGCTGATGAAACATTCAGAAAAGCTTGGAAAATGTTGTTGATATTAAAGGTTTCTGAGTTTTCAGGGAAACTTGAAAAGTTTCGCAGATATGGTCGCATCAAAATTGAAGTGACCGACAAACTGAGCATCATAGAGTCAATCGGAGGAATTCAATAATCCATCATTGACACAATCGAAAAAGTATTAGTAGTTCTCACCAAAAAGTCCAAAGTCGTAGGTGAAAACTATTAGCATTGGTGATATTATCGGAGGCTTGCAAGGAGTATCACTGACATTTTAGGTGTTACTATTTTTCTTGCAGTGATCAACATTTTTTTTGTGCCAAACAGGGTTTTCCAACCACCGCATTTAAATTTACCAACCATCACATTTATGGTATTTTTATTCGTTTTTCTATATATGTGGGCATATTTATTTAGTTTTTATCACACAGAACATTGTTTAACCCAACAACCAATCGCGAAAAGATGCTTGCAGCCATTATATCCAGTCACATCCCACAAATTTTGAGCGCTTGATAGGTAGGCACCTCATCTTTTAACTCCTTTGGTTTTCTAAGCTAGAATATTTTTATTGGAAACATGGGTGGATGTACCATAGGTTTCCAAGTCTAGTTAAGGTTTGCATGCCTATCCTTATTCGCATGTAACCTCCATATCTGGTATAAGTTCTTGTGGTTCCATCACAATGGTATAAATCAAGTTCCCTTGGATTTTCATGAGCCAATGTCACTTTAGTTATGTTTCGTTTTTCTCAGCTTCACGACTAGTTACATACCACAACGGGTAGTGTGAGAAAACCTTTAGGGGTTTATTTTTGTTTTCTACCATTACCAATTAAAGGTTTATTCCCTACACGTGTTAATGGTTTACATGTGACTCAGTCACTTACCCATTACTCAGTTTTGTGTTAGGATGTGCACAAACCTAGGTTTTATGATTAATTTATCTGTTCACCTGGATATTTTGGGGTATGCTTTCCCAGGATAGATGATAGTAGAAGTTGGATTCATGTTTATTGATAGTAGAGTATGAGAAAACTTAGGTCATGGGTGGGTTGCACTGGTTAATTGGGAGCACTAAAACCACATAGTCTTAATTTATTTCCTCGAGACCTTTGATGAAACCTACTCACCAAGAAACCAAGTTACTCACTTCAGTTTCTTAGAGGATACACTAGGCTTAAGACCATTTGTTAAACTCCTTCCATTCATGGCAAGTATGAAATTATCTTGGATATAGGACATTGCTGAAATAGTTTTTAATGCTTTCAGTACATTTTTCCCTTTTCTCTTTCCATAAGGAAGTCGTGTTTCATAAATTTTCATCTTTTGCTCCTTATTTCAATTTCTACCAAAGTCGTGTTTTGTGTTTTGTATTAGAAATGATTTTAAATATTAAAATGAATAACTCTTTAAGTATGATTGGAGAAGTTGATGTCTTTAACCCATCACTAGGGTTGATTATTTTTTTGTTCCTAACAACATCACTTAGTGTGCAACTAAAAATTGGTAAATATATTTTTGGGTGGAAAACAGTGGTAAAGAAAAGGAGAAGTTTTAAACCTGAGGTCACCTGCATGGACACATGCTTTATCATCTTCAAATCACCTTTTTTCCAGACTATGGACCACCTAGTTGAGAAAAAATTTCACTCCAAAAGTAATATTTTAATCCTTTCATCTCAAAACCACCCCTTTCACTCCATCAACCCTTTTCGAATCCATCATACTTAAGATTTGTTATGTTTAGTTCACACTCCACTATGTTTGCATCCAACCACTTGTCTTGGAACTCCAGTGAGTGAGAAAGACTAATGAAATGTTCACTTTCTTTGTTATTTCTTTCAGAGGTATGAATGATAGGTTAGTATTACAATAATTTGTTAGACAACATTGGATTTTCATTACTTGTATATTTTTCTACACTTCCACACAATGATACATTTTTCTCACATAAAATGACTAGTATGGATATCTTTGGATATTTAAATAAACTATGGTATTATAGTTCAAGTCACTTCTCATAGGTTCTATTTTCGCAAAGTGGGATTACTAAGAAGAATTTGGAATTAGATATTGAAACAAAGAATCGACGCAATGACTAAGAAAGGTAGCCAAAAGAAGGAAAATCCAAGTGGAGCAGGCTAAGATTGTGAAGTCATCTCGAACACTAGGACATAAACTAAATTTGAATATAGGAAAGCAATCACATGTATCGCTCCCGAATTCAACTGGGGAGAGATTTATCAGATTATTAGAGATCGGAGCATCTCAGATGCAGGCCTTGAAGAGATAGTATTATATCAGAACATAAATATATCTGGCACACTACAACAAAAACTAGATTTAGCGTCCCATTTAGCGCTGGATTTTAGTGTAATTTTTTCCAAATTGTGGTGAACAATCTGGAGCTAAACCTAGCACTATTGTACAATTTCGAAAAACATCGTCTATTGCATATTTTTTCTGTCCTTTTTAACATCCATTTTTGCATCTGTTTTTGCGGCCAATTTTTTGCATCTTTTGTTATGCCCTTATTTGCATGCAATTTTGCATCTTATATTGCATATTTTTTTGTGTCATTTGTTACATCCTTGTTTGCACCCAGTTTGACGCTCAGTTTTGCATCCAATATTGTGTCTTATTTTTCTCCTTTTTTTATCGAGTCTTGCACCCAATTTTGCACCATGTTTTGCATCAAATTATGTGTATAATTCTGCATCTAGCATTGCATCTATGTTTGCATCCAATTTTGGGCCCAATATTGCGTCTAGTTTTGCATCTAGTTTTGCAACCAATTTTACTTATAATGTTGCATCCCATTTTGTATCTAATTTTGCATCTTGTTTTACATCTTTTTATGTATCCATGTTTGTGTCTAATGTTTTATCTCGTTTTATGTCGTAATTTTCATCTACGCTTGCACCTAGTGTTGCATCCTGGTTGATGTCTTTTTTTGCATCTATGTTTGAGCCAAATGTTGCACCCAATATTGTGCCTAATGTTGTGCCTAGTTTTGCACCCATGTTTGTATCTAATATTGCATCCAGTTTTGTGTCCAATGTTGCATCCCATCTTACATTCAAAATTACGTCTAGTTTTACATCCAATGTTTTGTCCCATCTTGCATCTAATATTGTGTCTCGTTTTAAGTTTTTGTTTTCATAAAGTTTTTCTTCCAATTTTTCACTTGGTGTTACACCCAATTTTATGTCCATCGATACATCATATTTTGTGCTCAATTTAATGTCCAATTTTACGTCTAGTTAGGAGTCCACTTTTGCATCTACAGTTGCGTCTAGTTTTGGGCCTAGTATTTCATCTAGTTTTGAGTCATTAATTGTGTCTAGTGTTGAGTCTCTTTTTGCATCCAATTTTGAATTTAGTGTGACATCCATTTTTGTGTCTACATGTGTCTGACATAACATCCACTTTTGCATCCACTTTTGTGTTTGGTGTGACGTCCACTTTTACACCTTGTTTTGCATTTAGTGTTGCGTCTAATATTGCATCTATCTTGCACTAATAAATTTTTTACGTTTAGAAATACATTGCAATATCATTAGGGCATGGAGGAATCGAACCACCAACCTCCTGATTATTAGGCAGGGGCTCTTCCATTGAGCTAGCACCCTTTAAGAATAGGGAAGAGGAACAATATTAACACATAGATTTCATCATTTGTAATTCTAATAAAATACAATAAGATCCAAAGATAGTCATGCTTAAAATCCAGTTTATTTTTCCAAACAAACTATGAAGTACCAAAATATACCTTCATCAGGAAACAAAATATCCTAAACAATTACGCAATCTATTAAAGTGGTTCGTAGAAGGGTCTTAGAGAACAAGATAATGTATTGATGCATACCTAATAACCTAAACTTGAGAAGGACAACGAATAAGGGATGTGTTGAAGAAATAGTTGTAGAATCCAATTGAGGATTGTGTGTTGCTACATAAATGTTTCTATTCTTTAATGATGTGATTTTGTTTAGCAATGGGATGTTAATAGAAGCACCCATGAATGGCTATCAAAAGAAATCTAACTATTGTTCAATTTTCATCATGTTAGGGATAGGTTTTTCAGTTTTTGTGATACCTCTGGATTTACATGGACAATAGTAAAACCCTAATTATGATGAAGGCAATTATTTCATCTACACAGGTGAACTTTTGATTATATTAAAAAAAAATCTTGGTGAATGAAATAAACTGAGCACGGCTTGAAAACTATAGTTTCATCAAGTTATTACACTTGATTAAGCATCCTATTTTTATAGCCTCTTGAAGAATGTTATCCAGACATTCAGATACTCTCTTTAACAACTAAATATGTAGATGTTCCTTTTAAAACAAAAAAAAGGTTATTAAATAGAATTTGGACTAAAAATATTTAAGTGCAATGAACAAGATACATGGACTCAAAATTGTTTTTAGTTAATGTTTTTTCTAGATGGTACATTTCATCTTCATAAAGTTACTGTCTAAATTGTTGGCTTTGGTTATTTGAGTATGCATTTCAGCATTTTCAATGCAGCATTATGAATCTTAACCTCCTTGCTTAAACCAACTAGTACATTATTTTCTGGTACATTTCCTAACTATTTACAAAGCTGGGAGTGGGATTTTTATTCATATGTTGTGCAAGACCTATGACCCTCTAGAATCTAGACATGTATGCATTACCAATTAAAATGTTCAAAATGACCAACCAGTTGAAATTGGTGTTTTAACATTACTTAATGGAAAACAAATAAAGTAGGAAGGCTATATTTACCATTTGTAAGGAGACTTCTATTATCCCCGAGAAAAAGAAAGAGAATTAGTTAATTATTTTTTCCCAGAATAAACCACAAATATCAAAACATCCTTAGTGTAAAAATCACTTGTCACCAACTTTAGATGCCTTCCAATATTAGTGATTAGAACATTATTTCTTGAACAGTAAAGTAGATGCTCTATAGTAGAGGACATATGTATCCATTAAGGCCAATTTATTACATCTTAATGTAGGTATAAAACATATGTTTTAGACATTTGATCAGGTGATACTTCTATTTTTCTAATTCTGTTTTTTAATGCAACTGATATACATCTATACCTATATATGTTTTTGAATACTGTCAACAATACATGACCATTTGAATACCTATGACTTACTAGCCTTCGAGTGATTGGCGCACTTCTAAAGGTACAAGTTTATCTTGAAATTAAAATGTTAATTTTACTAGCTAAAATGTGTGTATTTGTCTACTTGCTTTAGATCCATTCAAAATCTATGTTTGGTTGGTAAACTATCATTTTTGCTAAGAATACCCTTTACAAAATGGGTTTAAAGTTTCTATATGTTTAGTTTCAATTTGAGAGTTTAATTATGCAAGTTGTTCATAATTGATGTTTCCAACAGATTTTTCTCCAACAATTAAAACTAGAACAACTCATTGACATGGCAAACAGATACACGCATCGCTCTGCATGGATTCATGTAGAAAAATTCTTGATTTTTATTTTTCCTCTATATTAGTGATCGTAATGATGACTATGAGAGAAATATATATAAGAAGCATGTATTTATTAATGAAGAATAATTTAGAGAATGTAATAGAATATTTTTATTTGTATTCGAGGTAGTTGTGTTACATAATTACTATAACTATAATTGATTAACTCTAATGACATTTCATGACCCTAATTGGCCACTTAACATATTTATGACCTTTATTGCATATCAACATTAGGATAACTCACAATACTGTATTGATTTCTAGTAATCTAGCATTCAGTTCACCCTGACTGCAGACAACCCAAAAAAGTCCTCCACACAGATTCAATACAGGATTTATCAAGCTGATGAAACTTACATGCATTTCACTTGTAGCCATCAACCCAACTATAGTTGTTGATAGAACCTGGGTAACTTCTTTCAATACAATACTAGTTTGAAAGATAGGAAGGGAAGGAGGATGACATGGAATGGAAAGAAATGAGTTGATGCAGATTAAGGTTGTTGAGTTACCTTCAAATATATGTTAATGGCTCTATACAGCACATCATAAAAAGGTCTTGCATAATCAGGAAAAGCATCAACCAAAGACTGAAACTTGGCAAGTTTGAGATTCCCATCTCAAGCAACCTCGGCCAAATAACCATCTACTAGTTTATCGACCATCATAATAGGATTCATTGAGGGTGATCCCATAAAACCACCCTCTTCAAATCCATTTGGATTAACCAGGGTGGACTAATCACCTTGTTGACCAGCCAAAAAATGTTGTAAAATCCTCTAAACACAATCAGTATCATAGAGTCTAAAAAATGTCAGAGTAGCTTGGTATTAGGAGATCCTATTTCTCTCAATCATTTGCATCTAAAAGTCTGTGGAGGTTATTCTCACTATCGCGTCCCTAGAAGAAATGTATCATTCACAAATACATGGTGCCTCTAAACATCATAGCTTGGTTGTGAACGCCTCATTTTGAATAGATAAAGGGTTCTTTTTTCTGGAGGGCCATAAACAATTCCTTTCACCTCATAGAGGACATCCTTGCATGGAATCCTGGGAATGGACAATCAATCCTGTTAAGGGTGGATCCCATAGTCGGTCTTAATTCTGAAAATCTCCTGCCAAGATAAATGTCCCCAATATTACACTCCTTCAATCTCAGACATTTGTTTGATATATATTAGGAGCATATTCATGGAACACAATATATATATATCAGCACAAAGCATTGGATTGCATGCGAATAATGAAGATTACTGGAACAAGTACATCTTCAACTTAAAAGAAATCACATATCACTATCTAAGGATCCAAACTCTTTATCCTGGATCAAAAACACAGCAGGTGGCATGTACAAGGTCGATATGGGTTACAAAGTTTCAACAAATGATGACATAGACAATACCCAATGGTGGTGGAAAAAATTGTGGAAGCTCCCAGCCCCCTCAAAATCAAATCCTTTCCTTTAGTTCACGCTCAACAAAATTATCACATGGGATAATCTACTGAAGTGAGAGAATTAAGGTCCTGAGTTCTGCTCCCTATGAAAATCTCCCCATTCACTCAAGAGTTTTGGAGGCTCTTAAGGCTGACGTGACCAAACATATGGCCTTCCTGGGAAGGCGTTTCTATAATGCCCCCTGATGATATGGACTCATTGTTTTTCCCACCATGATCAATTGGGAAAGTTAAAGGTACTGTGAATGTTGTGATCACCTAACACACTACTAAGGTGTCCATTCAACTTCTTAACTGATGAATATTTTTGGATCTATAGATATTGTGGGGAATTGAAAACATCATGAATTTAACTCATACAAATGAATATCCCTGTGTCTTGGACCACCAAATTAATGATTTTGTAGATGGTACTTCGTAAGGAATCAAATATAAGTTCATTAACTGTGTATTTGGTTGACAAATTTTGAGAAACAATGTGTAGAAAATGTGTTGTGGCTTACTATTTCCAACGGCTGAGTTTAGAAGGTCATTGATATGTTAATATTGACGTAAATCAAACCCAAGAATTGCTGCTTTGATTTAGATATTTTTTCAAACACTTGAAATGCTATTAGTTGTAGCTTACTGTGAACTATTTTCATACCCTTCACACAAGATATTTTTGCATTGGACTGTTCATTAAATGGGATCTATTTATATGGAAGCATGTATAATTTTATTATGGATATAAATGTTGCATAAAAAAAATAACACACAAACATTAAATTCAAATAACTCTCAGGCTTCTATTTTAATTGAAATGGAGTGTTTTACATGCTTAGAAGTGATGGTGGAGTTGAATGTTAACACATTAAAGAGATATGGACATAGCAAGCTATACAACTAGAGTAATAGCCCCACTAGTTTATGGAAGCAGTGAGGTGACTGTCAAAGGGCATCTCACCAGTTGGAAAAAGGAACACGTCTTGGCTAGAAATCCTATATGGGAAATGAATGCAGGACCATCTAAGCATCCTCCTATCTGTAAATGAGCATATCAATAGTTTTGGACAACCTAGGAGAATCCAAATATCCCACTCTTGACACCGCTTGATAGGAGGGAACATCTCAAAGACATTTCCAAAATTCATCTCTAGATAACAATTTTGGGGATATTCCCAACATTCTTGACAATTCTCTTGCCAAATCTAGAAAACTTGGGATATAGTGTAGGAAACATAGGTTATAGTGCAGGAAACGTGTGGAAAGAACATTCCCTATTGCTGGAAAATTATTTCAAGGCCATATTCACGTATGTACAAAGTATTTCCAACACTAAATCTATCCATTTTTATTTGGTTTGAATTGGTTTTGTAGTAGGGTTGACCAAAAAGATTGGCATTTAATCAAGAGTACCAAGCCCTTCATGTGACATTTTAGCTCAGAGTTTTGATAAAATATGGTATTATCAGGTGTTAAGAAATATCAACACCCAAGCAAGAAGTCAAGCAAAAAAATACATATGTCCACAGGTGGACAAAAACATATGCGTTCTAGGTGAAGTCGTTGTCTAAAACCTATCATGGGTTCTGTGTTGGGATGCATTAAGAAGGTTCATGTTGGGTGTGATTCATATAGATACTGTCAGTAGTTGTGTTATGTGGCTTGGAAGAACTCAAGTAGGGAATGAGTAAGACATTTAAACTCAGGTTTTATTGCTCAGTCCTAGATCTAGGACCTTGGATCGTATCAACATTGTCCATGAGTGGCTATTGGTTGAGAGCTACAACTCACCATAAAATGAAATTAGAGACTTGGATCGATGAACCACTGATTGTGTTGATTTCATGGCATAGGCCTTTAATGAAGATACCCCTCTCCCATCTAGTCCCATGTCTACAAGCTTATTTTACCTAGCCATTTGAGAAGCGAGGGTTTTGTTCGATGAAACACAATAGAATTTTTGTATTGGGGGGTCAAATTCATGAAACTCATCCATGAGAACCCATGGATAACTTAATCACATCCACCAAGCATACACACACTTAATTAAAGTTGTAGAACTCGAGTCTGTTTCTTAGTTCTGGATCTAGGCCACTAGTGGACCAAATTAACATGTCTCCCTCAATGACTCTTGGATGTGATTGAAAACTCGCCATAAAAAGAAATCCAAAATTCAGATCGACGAACTGTCCATTCCATTGGGTCCAAGACATGAGGCTTCAGTTAGGAAATCCCTCTCCCATCTAGTGGCATAGCGTGAAGCTTGATTTACCTAGAAATTTGAGAAGCTAGGGTTTTGTTCAATGAGCCCTAATGCAATTTTTCCATTACAGGGTCAAATTCACGAAACTCTTCCTTGATACCTAGTGGACGGCTTCATGACATCCACCAGCCCTATACAGATATGTTGGAACTTCTAAAACTGGATTTTGTTGCTTATCTGGTAGATTAGTGGTTGTAGATTTGCAGTAATTTCTATTCTTTTGCTTGGGTTCTTGGAAAGTCATTTATCTCTTCATGCTTTTCAGTTGCATTCCTAACTTATTACCTTTCCACTTGATGCAATGATTCTTGGGTATAATTGAACAATTGTAGTAAGTGTGAACATTGTATTTTCATTGTATTTTGACTGGGCTCTTTATTACACAAAGTTAGGACTTTTGGGGACTCAACATCAATGATAGATGGGTATCCCTACCTAGAACTTTGTTCTTTCAAGGCCATTGACTTTGCTAACACTTCTATATGTTCTTGTGGCTGGTATTCAGAGGCATTCCAACTTATCTAGTCATTAGTGATCTCTCTAGGTTGTCTACACCATTTTAGTTTCACTTTATACATGCTAGGAAGCCTCCTGTTGTCTAAGCATGCTCTGAATTGGTCCATCCATGAGGACATCAATAGAGTGTAAATATAGGTTCCATGGCTCAATAGAACACCTCGACCTGAAGATGGATTTTTACTTGGATCAATTCTTGTAGTTGTAGGATGGAATCACTGTTCACTCCTTATACACATCGAGACACTAGATCCACACTCTTAGGTGTTTTTCTTTTGGGTAGCATCGAGATCCATTCTCCAGCAGATTGGCATCATACTAGGGCTAAGGACCTAGTTAGGATATTGAGTATGTTGAAACTTGATGTTACTTGTTCTCCTCCAGGAGGAGACTACATCAACATGAAAATACCTTTCTTATGAATATTATAGAAGACAAGTTGACCATTGAATAGTGTAGAGGACCCAATATAAAGTACTTATCCAAGCTAGAAGCTCTTGAAATACACTAAGGGTTTTATGCAACATATGGACCATGAATACTAAGAGGGGATAGAGTTCATCCCAAGATGATTTTTCTAATCCTTCATGAGAAATTAGAAGAGGATATTTTAATGATTACTAAGATAACCAAAGAATTATCTTCCTTAGATATGATGGTGTGCCTTGAGTTAGCACATGTGAACCTTAAAGACCAAGAGCGGGGTCTAGATTTTAATAAGATGACTTGTTTAAGAATTTATAGTCACAAATCCCACTAATGAAGGACTAAAATCCCTAGAAAAAATAAATAAAGACCCCCAATAAGGGATTAAAAGTGAAAAATAAAAAATAGAAGCCCTAACTAAGTATTTCATATTACCTTTGACTCCTTGACTTATGCAAGTTAATCCTTACACCGCGTAATGATGAATTATAAATGAAGGATCTCTCTCACACAATGGATAACACAATTCATCTTCTTCTTGTTTGTCCAAAAAGACTCAATTCAAGCTTCTATGTCTTATATTCTTCATCGTAGCATTGATTACATTACCATGAAAGACCCATATAGAGTCATCGTAGGCTTGGTGAATATCTCTACAGACATATAAAATATATTGGGGCCGATGATGGTGTATTAGAGGGTTAACACATAGGACTCTAGGCTAATGGCTAGATGATTGAAGGTCTTGGGAGGCTGAGTGAAGGTATCACGGACCTACAAAATATAATCGAGCCTTATCTAGGGCCACAGAACCTCATAGTATACCTCTAGAAGGTCACTCAGGGTCATGTAACTCTACAACATGCTCAAAGTTAGTCATGGTAATGCCACATAAGGGCTAGCAGGGTTACAGGCACTCAAAATTAGTCATGACAGGGCTACAATATAGGAGAAAGAGTGCTTAGGGGCCATAAAAGGGTAACTAATAGGTAACACAACCCTCTAGTAGGCCTAGAAGGTTGTCTGAAAAATAGATATTCCAACATAGAGGAAGTTTAGGTCCTTAGTGCCACCACTCCTCATGGTATACAAATATAATCTCTGTGGGGCTCATTACATGCAAACGGAGGTCCTTTACAGAGCTACAATAGGCTCTCCTGTTACAGAGCTACAATAAGCTCAGTCAATACCTAAGAGGGATAACATTTGAAACACTATCCCTAAGAGGAATATCTTAGGTCAGGAAGTTAGCATGCATACCTAGAAGGTTTAATCAGATTGATGTCAGGACAGATCAGAGTGAAGTAGTCCCTAGAAGGGTTTGGATCACAACTGATGTAGTTAGATGAAGGGATTATATTAGCAGGAATCCCTTCACCTATCCCTCCTGATCATTTCATCTTCATAGTTTCAATATGGTAGTTAGATCAAAATTTTAGTTATGATCCTTCTTAGAGGACTTGTCATAGTCATGATGAAGGAATAGTAGTAGCTCCTGACTTTTCATTCTCATGCTTCAAATTAAAAGATAAGTTAAGTATTCGGTCTCTATGTTTTTTTTACCCTCATCTAAGAAGGGTTTAAAGTTCTTTGTGATGATTTATACTTGTTCTTCTAATGAATCTATCATAAGAAAGGTTGTTGGGTTTTATTCACCCAGGAGGAGAGAGGGTTTTCCCACAGTAAAAATCATGGTGTCTACTGTGCATGTTTATTATGTTTGCTTTCTGCTCTATTAGTTTACTGTCATACTACTCATGGGAAATTAATATGGTTGATTCTTTTATGTGTATTTTTTGTTGAAGAAAAAAAATTAAAAATATACACATAATTACTTATGTGTGAAAGTAGTTAAAAATTCAACATTAATATCACCACATACTGCACCTTGATAGGTATTTAATTGCAAGTGATAGGGATTGAAAGAATGCTTTGAATGGTGATTCAGATTCCACAGGTCAAAAATTTCCAAATTCGACGATAACGGTGTTGCTCCCACAAGCATTGCATTTCCTTAGACAAGCTGCCAAAAAGAAAAGAAAAAAAATTACCAAAAAAGAATTTACATGCTTATTTTGTTGCTAAATATGATCCTAATAATGAATCAATTAATCAAACCTATGCAGTTAGAAAGAAAACAAAAAATTATTCAAGAGAAATGTGTGTGGTCTTTCACATTGATACTTAGGAACTTGCTGCCATGGACAATGGTTTGCTAGTTGGGAGATATGTTCCAAATTGCAGTATGGGTGTGAAAATTGATGTTTTATTTGCAGAGGCTACAACTGACATGAAGACTTCTGAAAAATAACCTGTACAAGAGAAAATTAAAAAAATAGTGCCATGTTTCTCTTCAACATATATAAAACCCACACCCACCTTTAATAAGATGATGTCATGATTAGAAAATGCATCTTATGTATGCAAACAATAATACCCAAAATGTCCATGTGAGGTGATGCTATACTAAAGAATGTTGGCATTGAACATGATCTGTGACAAATTGGACTTTTGTAAAACCAAACATGATTTCAATAAAATTGTTAGGATATTTAGACACTTAGGAGTTAGTTAAGATAAACTTGTGTAATACATCCATTAGGTAAAGTGTGTTTCTTTAGTATGCATTATTATGAATTTGTAAATATTCTAATGTGATGGTCCCGATATACTCTAGACATAAAGTGATCCAACGGTTCAACTTCTCTAAGATCATAGCTACCATTGATCTGTGGCTTAGCACCCGATTGGTTCATGATCTCTATTTAAAGAGCATGGAGGTTCCTTGTCTAGTTGGTCAATTATGATAAGCTCATATGTAACTTTCTTTCTTTTGTATAATAAATTTCTTCAAGTAGCTATTTGGCTGGGGCTGTGGACTGTTTCCCTCTCGATGGTTTTAACCACGTGACAAACATCAGTGTGTTGATCTGTAGTCTATTTGTGTGATGTGGTTTCTCAAGTTGTTTTGTATTTTGGGAGTACACTGTGTACCTAAACATGGTATCCAAGTGTTTATGAAGAGCCGCTTTCGATTTTGATCAAGATTTCGAACTGGTTTTGGTGAAACTTTGAAATGGTTTTTGGTTCTGGAGTTTTTGTGCATTTGTGGCATGTGGGAGTTGTTCCATTGCCTTGGGAGCACCATTTCCATTGGGAAATAGTTTTCGTTTCATAGAAAACCATTTGCGTTTGATCCAAAAACACCCATTTTAGCAAATCTTAAGGTATAATGTTACAGTGACAGATTTGTTTAATTTTTTTTAATCTCTCATATTTTTTCAGTTTTATTATTAGATCTTTATTATTTTAGTCTCAGACTATTGCCTTCCCTGGATGCATATGCTCTTTGGCATGCACCTTGTGCGATCGCGGCTAGTTAGAAACATAAAGGGAAAGTTTTTTTCTTTTCTTCTCGGCTACATATGCTCTTTTCGGTGCACCTTGTGTGATCATGGCAAATCAGAAATAGTGAGAAAACTTGAAAACATCGAATTTTTGGGTAAGCTAACCAAGATCTAACCCCATTGTGTGGTAACTTTTTTTTTTGTTTTTGTTTTTTGTTCTTTTTGTGATTTGCAGGGAAAAAAAGGAAAGCACAGAGAACGAGAGAAAAGAGTAAAAAAAAAAAAAATCCCCCTTCCTCTTTCCATTATTTTACATACCTTTTAAAATTAAGTCACTTGGTCCAAAGTTGATTTATTCATATATAGGTCCTGAGTTCAAGTCTTATTAAGCTAATTTTTAGTGCATGCAATTTCTATTTTCAAGTTACTTTATTGTAAAAGTGCATTTGACTTAAATAAAATAAAATAAAAGTCTTTTAATTCATTGTTGCACTATTTAAAGTAACATTATTGTAAAAGTGAACATCACTTATTCTACAAAAGTGATTCACTTAAACGGAACTTTATTTTAAAGTGATTGTCAAAGGTTTATCTTGGGAAGAGGGGGGTTCTTTTTTTTTTTTAGTTGGCCAAGTTAATATCTGCCATGTCACTATTGGGGACATCTTCAACATTTTCTTTGATAAAGCATAACTTCATCATCCACAATCAGTTTTCAGTGCCATTTTTTTTAAAACCACATATTTTTTTGAGCGCTTTGCATCTAGACAGTTGGTTTCTATTCTTGTTGTCATTAGTATGGCCACCCCTTGTGATATCATATGTACAAGTTCTAACTATTTCTCATGGAAATCTCGTATGGAGAATGTTTTGCGAAGTAGAGAAGTTTTTAGGATAAACTCAGGGAAAGAAATAGAACCCACTGATGATGATAAGAAAATTAAATGGGAAAATAGATGTGATGAAGCTCATGGATTGATTGGGATGTCAATCTCTATTGATTTGCGATTCCACATATCTAAAATTGATGACCTGAGAAATCCTGGGAAAGTTGGAATCTGTGTTTTGTAAACACAATGAAATTCGGGGTCATCAAATTGAGAATGATTTGATTTCCTTGAATCCAAATCATTTTTCATGCATTCAAGACTATTTATCTAAGTATAAAACTCTTAGACTCTTATGTGCAGAATGCAAGATTAAGAAAGAAGACAAACAATCTATTTATCATATTCTTTCCAAACTTGGACCTGCATATTCTGCTTTTGTATCTACATTCTACTCCATGAAAGAATCCTTGACTGTAGCTAGCTATCAAGATCCTAGTCTTGAATCCTTTTGTGATTTGTTAATTAGAGAGAAAGATAAGCTTATTCACTTTGAAATAATTAACAATGCAGATACATCTGGAAAAGCCTTCTTGCACCCACATAAATAAAATTCCAACCCTCCCAAGAAACATAAATTTTGTAATAATAAGCCAAACAACAAGAGTCCGAAACCCTCTCAGTCAGCTCCTTCTTTAAAAAATGACAAAGGATCCAAGCCAAAAGGAAAGAAGACTGAGATTCATTACAATTTTTGTGGGAAAGATAATCATGATGAATCTAAGTGTTTCAAGAAGATGGCAGCCTTGGAAGAAACAATGAAGAAGCACCACATCGTCTTAGATTTGTCTTCAGAATCTACCTCTCATGGACATGCACTTTGTGCTTCTCATTCCTCTTATATTGCATCTTCTTCTTCTTCTTCAATTGAATGGCTCATTGATTCTGGAGCATCTTATCATATGGCTAAGGATCAAGCCATATTTTCTACTATGCATGAATGTAACACCAAACAAATATTTGTTGGTGATGATAGATCTCTAAGTGTTGTAGGATCGGGAATAGTTCTAGTAGAAAATGGTCATTTTGGTAATGGACTATGTGTTCCAAAAATTTCCTGCAATTTTTTATCAGTCTATCAAATTACTCATTCAGGTGAAGGTAAAACTGTGATGTTTACACCTCACCAAGTTGTAGTCAAGGATTTTAAAAATCCTCAAAATTTCCTTTCTACTGGAACTGTTGATGATATTGCTAGGTTGTACAAATTTAACAACTTTGGGTCATCACCTTTTCCTTCATTTTTTGTTGCTCATAGTGATAACTTGAGAAAACTTTGGCATGAGCGATTTGGTCACTTAAATTATCACTCATTGCAACAACTATGTAAATACAATATGGTGACTGGTCTTCTAATGGTATCTTGCAAGGATGGTGTTTTTTCTAGTTGTGTACTCAAAAAACATTATCGGGACATTTTTGACAAACGTGCCTCTTGGTACACCTCGGTTCTCTTGGAGCTTGTGCATAGTGACTTGTGTGGCCCTCTTCCATCTGCAACATTTTTTGGTTTCAAATATTTATTAAATTTCATTGATGACTACTCTAGATGCACTTGGGTTTACTTCCTAAAAGTTAAGAGCGGCGTATTTAACATGTTCTTGGCCTACAAGGCCCTTGTTGAAAAAAAATCTGGTCACAAATTATTAAGTTAAGATCTGACAATGTGTTGGAGGAGCAAGTTGGTAAGCTGACTAAGTCGATCGGATGACTAATTCGAGATTAGGTTGGCCAACTAAGGTTGTGTCGGTTGATTGAACTGACATGTAGTTATTTGTAACTATTTTGTAAATCATATATATTAGGCTATTGAGCCAGATGAGAACTCGGTTCAGTTCTATGTATTATATGGACTCTTCTGTTATAATTTAATTTGTTATTCTTACACATGTGTTCTTTCTCTTATCTCTGATATGTCTGTATGCTTTTAATGTGTATTATTGGTAACCCTTTGTGATCCGTGAGATTACAACATTGGTTCTGTTTTCAGGACCACATATTTTAGATGAATACAAGAAGATGATATCAGAGTAGGAAATTAAGAACTGGTGGGAGCACAAGATAGCAAATTATTTGCAAAATTATGTGCAAAGAAACAGATTAATGACTGCTCAAGTGAAAGAAAGATTCTTTACTAAAACCCATGAGAATTTCGTAGAATAGGTACCACAGCTTTTGAATAAACTTCTGGATGAAAAAGCCAAAAGCGACTAAAGAACAACAGCTGCTAGAGAAGCTAATTCGAGGGGGAAGAACAAACCTGTCAGAGTGGTTTGAAAAGATCACCGACGATTTCTGTGAGGAGCAAGATATAGAAGAAAGAACTTCAGCACAAACCATTTAGAAGAAATTCTATACAAGCCTTACTGAACAGTTCCTATGCTCCTTACTGACCTTGTTGTTCAAGTTCCTAATAGAAAAAGGAGTGGGTCATATTGTTGAACCTCGTCCATCATTACGTGAGTCACCATAAAATTCCAACTGGGAGGAGAAACAAAAGAAGTGGGAGAAATTCATTGCCGAAAGAGAGTGGGAATATTTCCTAAGCAAGTAAACAGAAATATCCGAGCTTTCTAAAGCATTGGGTAGGAAATGGGGGGGTATCTGGTCATATGTCAAGATAAAGTAAAGGGGATTCTAGTCGACTAAAAAGAGATACCATCACCAGTAATGAAAATTTGACATAAAAAGGAAATTGAATGGACAATGATACACAAAGGTATGATGGATTTACAGAAGATAGAGAGGGAGAAGAGGCTAAAAAGGAGGGAAGAAAGAATAGAAAGAGCTATAGCACTACAAATAGGAATGAATACTAGGGTGACAGACTAAGAAAGAAATCCGCCAGAGTCAGGTCATGACCGGCAGGAAGAAGCATCACCCATGGAAGAAGATTTATGGATAGAGCAGCACAAACCTCTCTAAATAGAATTCCCCCAAGAGATAAGACCTTTATCTCCAATAAATTTGAGTACTAGGATACAATCCATTGTCAAGGAGGACCTAAGACTAAGAGCTGGTGAGTTTGGTATATGGAGTCAACTAGATGACGAAGTAAATGATGATAATCATCTAGTGATCTGCTGACCAGAGGAAGGATATTGGTTCATGCTTCAGGCATACCCCTCCAACTGACGTATCCATTTATTTTAGCCGACACATGAAGGATAACCCCCCCTACCAAATATAGTTTTGGAGAATACAAAAAAATATGATGTGCAGACAAATAATTGCAGTTGGACATCGACAAGAGAAGTCGATCTCGACCAACTACTTGTTGAAAAAGAAACAACAAACAAAACAATCGACGGAAACAAGAGTTCCATCCACAAAAAATCTGCACAAAAAGACAAATAAAACATCCCACCACCACCACCTCCCGAAGAAGATAGTGACATCGAATCTGAAATGGAACACGTATTAGTGCATATCCCTCTATATGAGGGCGATGAAGATTCCAGATGCCATTAGTTTGTCTGTAAGTTGACATGGGAGGCAAACTAGGTTACGACAAAAGATAGACAGATGGCACAGTTCACTGGTGCCTTGAGGAAAAGAGCTCTAACATGGTATATGAACTTTACTGAGAGAACCCCTCATGCATCCAAGGAAAAAATTAAAGCGCAATTTTTATCGTTCTTTAAAACTCTAGATGCTAAATATATGGCAGCTAAAAAGTTAAAAACAACTTCACAAAAGCCAGGAAAATCCATCCAAGAGTGCGACAAATGATGGAAAGACCTTCTCAGCCAACTCAATTAAGTAATTGATGAAGAATTGTTAATTCCATGGTTTTTTGCAGGCCTTTCATAGAAAATTTGGTAGCATATAAGCCTGGAGACATTCAAGACATATGAATATGGATTAATAAATCCTTATAAGTAGAGATGGATGAAGAATTCCTAGCATATCCCTTGGATACTAGACGAGAAGAACAACTCGAGATCATGCAAAAATATTTAAAAGAGATAAAACTTAAGAGTCAGGATGTCTGGTGCAGGAAATGTTCAATGACCGGACATTCAAAAGATAAATTTTGACAAGACATTCAATTTGTGCAAACAAAGTGTTTTTGCAACATCTGCCAAGAACATGGAGAACACACCACAAAAGATTGCCCGTTTAACATGAAGAATGGAAAAGCATCTTGGTGTGGAATCTGTGAAACTAAAAATCATACCAACGCCGACTTCCACCTAAACCTAAAAAATCAACAAAATTACCAGGAAATCTATCAGACGAACGCAGTTGCACAGAATAATGAGCACAATCAACGAAGCAATGCTCAAAATGAACAGATTAATCAAAGGTATGATGCTCGTCGATATGAGCACCGATTCGACAACCGACGGGGAGGATACGGAGGTCGAGGTTGATTCTCTGGGAATCGCAACAACCGACCACGTCAGCCCATACAATGTTTCACGTGCTACAAAGAAGGTCACCGATATGCAGAATGTCCATGCAAGGATATAATTGAATTAAAATTATGTACTAGTTGTGGAGTAGGGGATCACTCATTAGAGGATTGCCCTACTATGATGGATAAAATTAATAAGAAAAATGTTAATATCTTGTTGTGCATTCAAAAACATGATATTATCAATACAAATAATTTACATATAATAGCCCGACAAGGGACAAAAATTGGGAGTGATAATCCATGAATAAGCAAAATAAAAGAAAAGAATGATTATCCTGACCCAGTTAAACAAAAACAACTGTATAAATATGTAACAAATGTATTTAGAGAATTTGCTCGATATGAAGAAGATGACGATAATCGACAAAGCACAATAAAAGAATTAATAGACTTAGTACAAAATGATAAAATGGTATTTCAATTCATCGAATTATTGTATAAAATAAAACACAACAATAAAACAGAAAAACAAACAAAAAATATCTGCATCCTAAACCAAAAAGACAAAAGTGATGTCGACCCACTTGTCGACCTAGAAATTGAAGGATACCATGTCCGACAAGTTGTGCTTGACTTCGAATCACAAGTAAACATTATGACTCGTGATACTTGGGAACAATTGGGTAGACCTCGACTATACAAGTCAGGGATATACCTGAAATTAGCCGACTAAGGCCTGATTGAACCTATCGGAGTCTGGAAAAATGTTGACACGACAATAAAAGGAATATTGACCAAATTCAATTTTGAAATTATTGAACCTAAGGAAGGAGCTAGCGCCTTTTGAGCATTAGTAGGTTGACCTTGGGGAAGAGAAATGAAAGCCTTGATGTCCTTAGAAAAGGAAAGGATTAAACTAAAAGGGATGGACAAAAAGTCATAGTACCTATCCATCCATCCCAAGGAGAACCTTGGATAGAACCTATTGATGAAGAAGTCAACATCCAACAACTATATCAAATACAAAACAATGAGGACTACACAGAACCTAATTTCTATGGTGAACTTCACTTAGGGAACCAAGATTCAGTACGATACAACTCAGAAGTAGAATTATATGATTGGGAAGTTGAGAACTATGAAACAAAAGCAAGAGGATGTTGGACCATTCAAAAAGTGAAAAATAAACCACTCCAACAATGCTTTGTGGTGTCCATCATCCCAAAAATATTTGAAAAGAAAACCAGGGAATATCCACCCTGAATTCAATGAATGTAAATATCACACAAGTCCCAAGATAAAAAGAAAGAGAATCACTAGCTATGCACATAGAATAAGTATCAAGGAACATTGGTGAACATGGCTGACTACAAAGTCTACTGGAAACTTTTACAGGACAAGCTGCTAGATGATGGGATACCCATCAATCAAGACTACAGACATGGATAACAGCTTCGACTTACTTTATATAAATATTCAGAGGAAAAAGGTTAACCAATCAAGTCCAAATACCTATATTTATCCAAGGACAGGATCTAGAAGACCACATAAGAAAATGTGAAAAAGAATGGAAAATATTTGGGTATAAGGATGAACATACATGGCCACACCTGTTTCCATCGACCCTATCCAACTTACTAAAAAAATGGTACAAAATGGAAGAAGCTCAGGGTGAAAAATTCCTATGGAATGAACTTAGAGAGAATTTTATCAAAGACTTCAGCTTTATACCACAAGATGAAAAATTAGTTGAAACTACAAAACAAATTAAGGCATTTGTAGGACTGATTAAGAAAAAAATCCTAATACAAAATCAGGACCGACAAACAATAAAATGCAATAATATACAAACTGGGACAATACCGCAGTTAACAAGACTATAGATGGAAAATGAAAACCCAGAAGGGAAAATATTTAGATGTAAAAAAAACCATGCCGAAACAACAAAACCAATTCGCACAGTGCTCAAAGCCAAGACAACCGACAAAGAATACACCAACCGAATGACTGCAGTAGACTTTCTTGCTACATTTTCACAGTTTAAAGAAGGGAGTCAACCAATCGATGAAACGAAAGCACCTGAATAGTTAGACGCTAAAGTGAAAACTAAAAAAGTCGACATATCAAATGATGATCGACAAAAAATAGCAAAAATCAGAGACTATTGGAGTGAAGAAAAAACAACAGAAATAGTAAACCTACTAAAAGAATTCCAAGATGTATTTGCTAGAGACTACAAGGATCTCAAAGATCTCGTACATGAAATGGGTGAAATGAATATTGACATTAAACCTGATGTCCGACCTATAAAGAAAAGACCATATAAACTAGCTCATAAATACAAAGAGATAGTCAAGAAAGAGATTGATAAAATGCTTGTAGCAGAAGTTATCTACCCTGTTGACCAATCAAAATGGGCAATTCCAATGGATGTTCAACCAAAGAACATGATCCAACCAAGCTAAGGATCTGTGTCAACTTCAGAGACCTTAATAAATTTACATTAACAGACCAATTTCTGACACCTTATGTAGATGAAATCTTAAATGAGGTCATAGGAAATGAATACTACTCATTTACATATGGATTCTCAGGTTAAAACCAAGTACCAATAGCCAAAGAAGACTAGAAAAAGACAATATTCGTATGTGAATTTGGCTCATTTTCTTACAGAGTTATGCCTTTTGGACCGAAAAATGCACCTGTAGTATTTTCAAGAACTGTGGTCAAAACATTTCAAGAATACATTTACAAAACGATGGCAATATATTTCGATGATTATACAATATACTCTATGCTGAAAGATCATTGCAAATGGCTAAGTCTCATGTTGGAACGATGCCGAAAAATCCAACTATATTTGAACATCAAGAAGTGCATATTTCTGACCCCTATAGGGATACTATTAGGACACATTGTCTGTAAAGAGGGCATCAAGGTTGAAATCGTAAAGATAAAAATTATTCTTGACTTAAAACCACCAGTGAACCCAAAACAAGTTAGGGTACTTGGGCATACAAGATATTATAGAAAATTCATAAGATACTATTCAGACATGACATACCCACTGGAAGAATTGTTAAGAGAAGATCAGGAGTTTGAATCGACATAGGAATGCGACATATCATTCGAAGCACTGAAAAGGAAGTTATTCAAAGCACCCATTCTAATATTTCCAAACTGGTCAACCAAATTCCATGTACACATCGATGGATCAGGCCTCGTGTTCAGGCCTGGAAATTCGTAGGCAACAATAGCAAGGGATTCTCCCCAGTCAACATTCCCAACTATCCCATGATTGTTTGGTGTATGGAATCCATCCGGTTTGCAGTCCGACTACCATAGGTCAAGTAAAAATAAATAAAGGTCTTACCGATTGCGGCCCGGTCCACGGTGTATATTTTTTGTATTTTTTGACTTAAATAATGATATGCAAGTACCTATTTAACATGAAAAATTGATAAAGGATTCCAGGAGTGTTCACAACGTGACACGCAGGTTCTTACCTCTCGTATTAGAACTCACAAGCACCTAAAACACACGAAAAGCAAGAAAATAAATACTAACTAGGCTATCTCTAGAGAGCTAAATATTAATTCATGAGTAATCCAGTACTATTCATGTATTATGGTAAATCACAGAAAGTTGTTATTATAACCAAAAACATATGAACATGAATAAGATATACATGATAAGATAGCTCATCTCTAGTTAAAATCCCATTACTCATAGTGGAAAACATCACAGAATATACTAGAGAACATTCAGATAAGAACATAGGCTTAGAAAGTTAGAACGCTCTCACAGTCTATGAAACACAGTCGAAAATGAAACAGTTCCCATTCAACATCGTTCATTAAATCACATTGAGGCATTCCACATAGCACTTTCTCCAACAGGCAAAATTTGCATTTTTTGGTTGTAAAACGAAATAGTTCCTCTTACAAACAATAGTCTACAAGTTTTCTTCCCAGAAAAAAGCCCCCGTAAGCTCTAACTTTCCTATATTTAAACCAAATCAGATAATCACTTGGGCTACCCCCAAACGTGTGACCTTTCGATCCCCAAAGATGTTTCATATCCCCCTTTTTTATCTTTTCATGCGCACTTATTGTTATAGCGGATTTCACCACACTAGGTGAATCACACATTGTATGGCCTTCCCTTGTCCCGCTGCAGACTCATTACCCCCTTTGGACCACTTTATATCTTTTGATGTTACCTTGATCATCCCCAAAAAACATTATAATATTGATATACGCGGCTTTTTCCCCGATAACCGCGTACATACGCGGATATTCCCTCGATAGTCGCGTACATCGGGATGTGTGCATAAATCCAAATCCTTTTGGAATGTCCCCTGATCGATGGATCCTCTCAAGTGTTCGACCTCAACACATTTATTCACACTTGTTAGTTTGCACTCTAGTACCTTGATTCCCATTTTCATTATCGGTGGGTGATCTCGCGTCTGTTAACGGTATACATCAATGACCGGTAATCAGACGATGGACTACTATGTTCGACCTCGACACCTCTATTCGCATAGTAGGACATGTACTTGTAGTGGTTTGTGTAGAAGACCTTCCAGATGGGTGGCATCTCTTACATGCTACCTCCTTGATTGTGCCAGTGTTCATGAGATTTCAGCTCTCGTGACTTGTTCCAGTATATGTCAGACATTTCCAGCCACTATGGAGATCATGGTCCTTTGTATATCTTCATCATGGAGATTCTGATCTATGTATATTGTACATGGCGATGACCACATATGTTCTATCATGTATCATGCCTATTCATGGCCATTGTACTCTTATGTATCCGGGACTGCTAGATATATTTGCAGATTATATGCAGAGTTGTACTATG